>OZ010588.1:89596294-89611294 GCA_963932145.1 Acanthosepion lycidas | reverse complement strand
CACACAATTTTGGAAACACTGACCTGTGCAATCACTGAAATTTTCGTACTTATCTGTGCAATGTAAACAAACTGGCGCCATATTTGTTATCAGCACGGTGATTTGAGCGTGCCAAATTATTATAGAAGTGTAAGAATTTAGTGAAAAGATGGGCCGTAAAAGAGGTTTAAGTGATGCTGAAAAGTAAACTATCATTTCAGAACTTTCAAAAGGTAAATCTACCCTAGAAATTTCTAAAATGATAGGGAGGTGTCATCAAACAGTGAAAAAGTTCACCGCCGACCGTACACAAGTACGCAAAAGGGCAGATAAAGGCAAGCCGAGGGTTATTTCACGTCGTCTCATGTCAAGAGCTTTTCAGTCGCATTGGGTATCCTACTGTGTCTAAAAATACTCGGTGTCAGTATCTGAGGGAAATAGCAACAACAGTCAAACTTGTATCAAAGCCTCCGTTGACGAGAAATCACATTCAAAATCGATTGAAATGGGCTGATGACAATATGAAGATTGACTTCTCTAGTTTTGTTCACAGACAAAATTCGAGCAACACTTGATGGGCCAGATAGATGGTGCAAAGGCTGGGTAATGAACGGACAGAATCACCATCAGCTTTTGAGACGCCAACAAGGCGGTGGAGGCATAATGATCTGGGGTGGTATTATTGGAAAAACATTAGTGGGCCCATCGAGAGTACCAGATGCGTCAAAATGACTGCTGATGCATACATAGCGTTTATGAAGGAGCATCTTGAACCGTGGATGAAAAGGCAAAGAGTTGCCTTCAGAAGGGCCATTGTTTTTATGCAAGATAATGCTCCCTCACATGCTGCTCACAAGACTACTGAATATTTGAAACAGTTAGGCTTCGATGGACCTCGAAAAATGAAGTGGCCAGCAAATTCTCCGGATTTGAACCCAATCGAAAACCTTTGGAGCATCATGAAGCGAAGACTGTACGCTAACGGACGACAATTCAGGAGCAACGCTGAGTTGTGGAAAGCAATTCTTGACATATCTCGCGGCATTACAGCAGATGACATCCTACAATTAACAAATTCTATGGATCGCCAACTTCTTCAAGTAATTTCAAAACAAGGAAAGCGCATTCCCTATTAATTTGCTTAAAACTGTGGTTTTGTTTGTATTAGGTTGGTGCAAAAATAATGACGTAATAATGTCGTTTTTGCGTATTTTTAACGTCAAAAAACGACATTATTACGTCATTATTTTTGCACCAACCCAATATCTGTTATTATTTGTTTGATTATCTTATTTAATAGCTTCTTTTGATCATAAACATTCACGTGCAACATTAATAAACGTTTTGTTTGCTCAATTCTGGGAATTTTACTAAGCCTTTCTAATAATTTGGCACACTCAAATCACTGTGCTGATAACAAATATGGTGCTAGTTTGTTTACCTTTCTCAGATCAGTACGAAAATTTCAGTGATTGCGCAGGTTAGTATTGCCAACATTGTGTGAAAATTATGTGTGAATTGATTGGACGGTGTTTGAAATAGAAAAAATATTATCTCGATAATAATTTGGCACGCAGTGTATATAAAAGTCGGATTTCTACGGCACAAGAAAATTTTAGTGTATTATTTTTTACGAATGTAAACAGACGCCAGACATATAATGAAGAGCGTTGCGTTACCCGAGACGGCTGATGTTTAGAATTAACATATCTCCCAACAATGCTCAACCGAAAGTATCGAGAGCATAATAATGTCATCCACATACAGGCCTGTTTCGCTGTATTACAGCTTATCAGTGCGGCTAGACGTCCGATTGCTTCAAGCCGGGAACCAACACGATTTGGCACCAGACGGAGTTTCTCCCTATGTGTGTGTGTGTGTGTGTCTTCTGAATCCCACACAGAAAAACTAGAATTATTATACACTGATATGGCAAAATTTGCGGTTTTTTTAGTTAGGCTTGGAATCTGTTAATTTCTGGAAACATGGAATGAAGTCGTCATCTCTCATTGAATATTAATTATGGTCCAACAAGTTGAACGCGCGTGAAACATTAATAACCAATAAAAATCAAAGAACACAACATAAATATACCAGAATTCCTTTCTTCATTTCCTCTATATCTCATTCTCACATGAAGCTTTTTTACTAAAAGTGAAACTTGTTAGATTGATAAACATTTCCTACTTGTTCTTTATCTTATCATATATATGTATATATATATATATATATATATATATATATATATATATATATATATATATATATATATATATATCCAAGACAGATATGCTTACGTAGGTGTTGAGGCCTCACACTTATACACACACCCATACAAATATACACACTTACACACATCGTACTCAATCACTCCCTAATGAGCCAAATGATAACATAGTAATATACATGCTTACACACATCATACTCATTCACTCCCTAAGAACCAAATAACACACACACGCTTAACAGAGACACATCCCCTTCCCAGGAACCAATAAAACTGTCAAAATGACCAAGAGAATTCAGAGCAGCATGAATTCATTCAGCTCTTATCTTAAACAACTTAAAAGGGATTGTTTGACCAACAAAAGTGATGTCCAAAATTCATAATAAAAAAATAAAAAAAACTAATGAAAACTATAGACAAAAGTTCATTTTCTTCATCAAGACATTCATTTCTGTAGTTCACAGCTACCAACAAGCAGATTTTTTTTTCTCTCCTAATGATGGCCATGTTGGCCGAAACTAGTCGAGGAATCTAAATGAAATAATAATAAAAACTAAAGAATATTAATATACAACCCAGTGTGTCTGAAGTTTTTAATTTTTGAATATTTTTTATTGTTTAATATATATATATATATATATATATATATATATATATATATATATATATAGGGGGCGATGGGTAAATTGTCTCCATATTATATTTTTTAATTTTGTATATGTGCGTAGTTTGGTTTTGATTTTGCCAAGTGTATGGTATAGTAGGGTCAGCTGAGCACTGTCTGTGAGAAAAAGAGCACCATGACACAATTCACTAAGCCAGAAATTTGGGAACAGCATGCTGTACTGCTTGATATTCGCCCCGGAATGTGCAATACGAACACTTCAGAGTGTTTAGGTGTCTATCTGAGGACAGTGTAGAGGATTCGGAAAAACCAGGATGAGTTTAATGGTGATTACGACATAGTAATGACGTCGTAATGTCTCCATTCATTTTTCCACAGGACCTCAGACTCAACGTGGAGGCCTAAATCAAGTGCCTTTTGGTGATAGGGATGCCCTGGTCAAGAGGGTGACTGTTGGAAGACTGTATATGTCAAGAGCACTCTGAACCATTCTAAACAAGCCGGAGAACCCAGTCATAGCTGTCAAGCAATTTCTGCACCCACATCAAACTTTAAATATCCCCAGACTGTAACACTCTTGATTATTATGTGTGGGACGCAGTTGAGTAAGAGAAAAAAAAAACTCCTTGTAACACCAAAGTGAAGGAAAGCATTATGGCAGCATTCACCAATTTAAACACGAAGACCGTCCAGAAAGGATGCAGGAGACTCCGAAGTCATCTGGAGATCATGGTGAAAGGCAATCGCGATTTTATTGTATAAATTTACTCTAGTATTTCAAGAAACTTTTGTGCAATTTTGGTAGATATATGTATTAAAATGAAATGTCAGTGTTATTTTAATTTTTTTGCGTAATTTAGACAACAATTTATCCATTGCTGCATATATATATATATATATATATATATATATATATATATATATATATATATATATATATATATATATCAGTAAAGACCATCCGTAAAAATCCATTTCGGTTACAATTTATTCCATGAATATATTTATTTAAATATTCATCTCTTCAGACGGAAGGTTTTTTTTTTCTAAAAAAGATTTTCGGTCTAAAATGAAGAATATTTAAAAAATATATTCATGGAATAACTTTTAACCGAAATGGATTTTTACGGATTGCCTTTAGTTATTAAAATTACATTTCTCTGTTACTAACACTGAGCTTTCTTTGGATAAATGTCCTGCTTGGAATTATTCCTAACAATTAATTGGGCACAAAGAATCATTAATTTCTTCGAAGAAACACACACATACACGCTCTCTCTCTCTCTTTCTCTCTATCTATCTCTCTCTCTGTCTCACACACACACACTCTCTCTCTTTCTCTTTATCTATCTCTCTCTCACACACACACACATTCTCTCTCTCACACACACAGAGACACACACACACACATATATATATATATATTTAAATGATTCATGTAATCAATGCAATTTTGCAAAAAGCTTTCGATATCGATCCCTGGAAATAGATATATGACGGCAAATCAATGTATTTAGGCTGAAAAAAAGCCATGTGGATTTTTTTAAAGAATCTTTTAAGAATTTCTTTTGAGTTAAGAAAAATTAATCTGTGCAGGCAACCAAGAAATTCCTATTACAAAAGATGACCGATTATTCGGAATTGAAAAGATAAAATTCCTAATATATTGGCAAAAAATTTCTTTTTCTGTCATGACAAATTCTTTAATTTCTTTCGAATGTTATTTTCCTTTCTTCTATCACAACGTAAGCGCGATTTTATTTTATTTTCTTTATACCGTGCAGGACATTGGTACTTACTCAATTGTCATTGAACATAATTAAGATCAAATCAATTTCACTTGTCAAAGACTATTTATCTCAAGAGCTTCCTACCTTGAATAATTAGCTGCTGATATTCTTTTGTATTCGATCCACCCAGAACGTTCATTAGCTTTGAAATCCTCGAATTTTATCTAGAAAATATTTTATTCTTTATAACATCTCACAGACTGTCATTAGTTTCAGCTAATTAATTACTCATCTTTCCTGATCACGCAACATTTCCAGTTGATATCATCGCTCGGAAAATCCAGGTACATTTTTATATTTTCGGCAATATAGTGTAATCTATGTTCAAGATTCAAAAGTCGAAAATAATCGTGTTTCAATTTTTCAGAACCTTTTGTGACGTATGGTGGCCGTTGATAATTAAGTATAACTCAAAACTTCAGAGTTAAAATAAAACAGTATTTAATTACAACCGCAAATAAATGCTTAATAATAACAAAGAAGTAAAAAAAACAAAACAAAGATAAGCATTTCAGTGAATACCTGTTATATAATAAGCATTCATTATTATCCAAATAGAAGAATCATTTTAGTAACTATAGTAGTTCTAAAAAATTGTTTTATGCGTATATGTATGTGTTTGTCAAAGCTTTCAAGAAATAAGTAAAGGGAGTACACCAACTAACTGCGGCTAATCATCAGTGATAATAAGTTGCTGGAGCAATCGCAATGTGCTGGTCGAACAGTAGGAATAAGTACATTGATCCCCCTGCTATATTTTCTTTATTGCTTTATTTTATGACGTACGGTGGCCGTTAATAATTATGTATAACTCAAGACTTTGATGTTAAAATAAAACATTATTTAATTACAACCGCTAATAAATACTTAACAAGGAATCTTGTTTTCCTGACTGTTGGAAGTCCTCTTCGATTGTTCCTGGCGACCCCTCTGACCCTTCTAACTACCGTTCTATCAGTTTCCTACCCCTCTTCGGCAAAGTCTTCGAAGACCTAATCAATACCGAAGTGGTTAACTACCTCACATCCTATGATCTGCTCTCAGACAAGCAATATGGCTTCCGCTTTGCCCGATCTACAGCTGATGTACTTACGGCCATCACTGAAACAGTCTACCAAGCTCTTCAAAATAACGGGGAAGCTCGTGCCGTGGCCCTAGACATCTCCAAAGCGTTTGATAGGGTTTGGCATGCCGGCCTTCTTCGCAAGCTCCAGGGTTATGGCATTACGGGTCGATTGTTTGACCTAATACAATCATTCCTGTCAAACCGTGAATTGAAGGTCGTTCTCAACGGATTCTCCTCCAGTTCTTATCTCACGAACGCAGGTGTTCCTCAAGGCTCTATCCTAGGCCCCACTCTATTCCTTATCTACATAAATGACCTTCCTGACGCCATAAATTCCCAAGTTGGCATCTAGGCGGATGGCACCACAATCAGGACATTTTGGGGAGTGTGAAACCACCTTTTAATTGCTGTTGTATCCAGATCCACCTTGACCACCTGGCCCGGTGTGTGAGCATCTGTTAGGCTCTCATCTATAGGCAAATAGTAAACACCCAAACTGAGGTCAAAACACTATGAAAGTATAAAAATAGATTTCTTTAGTAAAAATACCAACAAATCATTTTTGAAAAAATAAGTTTCCAGCAATACATTTAAAATATATTAGAAACAATACCTTTTTGAAAAAAACAAAACAAGTATTACTAGCAATACATTTGACTCGAGATAAAAATCCTCTTTACAAAAATACGTCAATGAAACCGGATCTACACATGGATTTCTTACAAAGAACACATATTCTATTCATACGAACCTATCCTAAAACTCTTGTCGGCATTAAATAACACATTGAGGTGTTGATATGCCGTAAAACAAAATAAACCTAAACTTCTTTTACAGAAATTAATTTTCAAGGATTAACTTTATTTATTGATCATTTGGCGTCCAAATGGGGCATTTCGACGTGTTGTAATGGTTAGCAAGCTTTTCTTGCTAGATCTATTACGACTGAATAGTGAGTCCTATCCTCCTCAATGGTCCAAACATTCAAGTCTTGTGCTACATACAAACTTCCCTTCGAAAATATTTTTCGGTAGTTCAGGTGCCCCAAATCCTTTTCGAAGCACAGTTTCAGTATAATCCACCTACAGGTGTATTTCGTCGGTTGAGTGGGCATCTGTAGCATGGATTTGCTAGTCGACGGACGCATGGGTGTACGCGAGCTAATGTAAACGCACACGTACACACACATACACACGCACACGCACATACATTATGAAAAAATACTTGTTGCAATGAAAGTACATATAAAAAAAAGAAAAAAATAGCGGTATAAGCAATCTATTGCTGATACTCCTGACGAGTGGAAAGAGTGGTTCCCGGAGAGTCTGTCTACGAAAGTCTGGAGTGGGGATGCTGAATGTATTGATGAAAAATTAAGATAAAATTCACTTTCTTCAGAAACAGTCATTCACTCTGGTCATTCACTGTTACTCACAAGCAGGGATTTTATCCCCCTGATGATGGCCATGCTGGCCGAAACTAGTCGAAGAACGTTATTGAAATAATAAAGCAAAATCTATTAATATACAACTCAGCGTGTCTGAAAGTTAAATTTTTTTAGTTTTTTAATATTTTATTATTGTTCAAAACACACACACACACACACACACACACACACACACACATATATATATATATATATATATATATATATATATATATATATATATATATATATGTCTGTGTGTGTGTGTGTGTGTGTGTGTGTGTGTGTGTGTGTGTGTAAACAAACGCAGTCCGAGGAACACACACACACACATACATATATATATAAATTCAGGGCTTTTAGCTTACATTTTTGAAACATGGTCGGAACTGTGTAGCGAAAAACCATTTTTAAGTTTATTAACTTATAGTATTATTGCTCTGTAAATTTACATTGAGCACTATTTTGTAAAAATAAAAATATCTATAAGAACACCGGATTATATATCTTACTGCTCTTTCTTTTTATTAATATATATATATATATATATATATATATATATATATATATATATATATATATATATATATCAGAGTACAATTGCCGACGTCGTTGTGACAACACATGGCATGCGCATGAACGAGATACGCTGGTAGTTTCAAAATGTTTTAAAAAGTGTCTCTCGCTCAGTGTGGTCACAACAACGTCAGCAAACTTAGTCCGTTGAAGTCCAAATATATATTTTATATATAAATATAAAATTTCCAAGAGGATAGAATCCAGGCAGAACTCAATGTCCAAAACAGAGTAAGAAGGCTGAGCATTAATATTCCATGGTTATAATTTATCACATTGGGGCCGTAATCACGATCTTGATTACGATTCCAATGTAATGAATTATAACCGCGGGATTTGAGCCTTTAAAATATATATATATATTCGAAAATTATATATATAAATATGTTATAATATCACTACAAAATATACATTTAATTTCAACAAACACCAGAAGTGTTGAAAAAATGGCTATTTTTGTAGTGATTTTATAACATTTATGTTATAATTTTCAAATAAATTATATTTGTGCTACTATATATATATATATATATATATATATATTAAGAATATATATTTTAAGAATATATATATTTTAAGAATATATCTTTTAAGAATATTATATATATTTTAAGAATATTATTTTTGGTTATTGGAATTTATTCCCTATACACCACTCCTATATATATATATATATATATATATATATATATATATATATATATATATATATATATATATATATATGAATATATGATTAATACAGGTATAAAATTTGTTACTCGGCTGATAGATGTTATTTCCAGCATCTAGAATCTAGAGTTTAGTAGACGGACGCTCCAGTAATTGCTCCGTCCAATTGTCAGGAGATAATTCTGTTTATTTTCTCATTTTTATCTTACACTGCGTTAAATAATTTATGCACTTTTCATTGGTGCAGGATTTTTTTTCTTCGTCTTTCGTTATGTGTAATGCTTTGTGTTTGTGTGTATATAGAGCGTACAATAAGGTGACCCTACCGAGAATCAGTTGTGTCATCTGATATCAATTAATATGAATTGAGTTTTTTTTAAAGTGTAGGAAGGCATTGCAATCGGCCAATCGTACTCACGAAAACCAGCAGGTACCGAAAAAGAAAAAAAAACATCAACATGCTATGATGCTGTCAAACTGCGAGGGTTACATCAGAGCTTACCTTCTTCATTTTGAATAGCTTAACGGAGTCTAATTCGTTTAGCACACGCCTGGACTGCAACCCAGGTATTTCTACATGCTCATGTATGTGCTAGATGGGCGTTGATAGCATGAACATCAGTCTATGAGTAGTAGTGCTACATACCACATCATTAGGTTATCGGTGAATAAACCGGTGCCCTCCCCAAACATTTCTGGTGAGACAAAAAGCAAGATTAAAAACGTGTCCAAGGATATATATATATATATTCTTGTTATTTTGTGAGCCAACTATTAACCTATCTTCCTTTGTCTATCTATCTATCTATCTATCTATCTATCTATCTATCTATCTATCTACATATGTGTGTGTGTATAACTTTTATTTTGAGAGGTCAAAACTAAAAAAAAGTTAAAACGAAAAAGAAAACAAACAGAAATAAACCAAAATAGATAATAATTAAGGATCAATAACTATTTGACTATAACAAGTTCACTTCTAAGAAATCTATCTATCGAACTTTGTTCATATATATTTATCTGTCTATCGATCTTTGTTCATATCTATCTATCTATCTATCTATCTATCTATCTATCTAAGTTTGTTCATAACATTGTTCACATCTATCTCACTAACTTTGTTCATATCTATTTATCGAACTTTGTTCATATCTATTTATCGAACTTTGTTTATATCTATTTATCAAACTTTGTTCATATATATTTATCTGTCTATCGATCTTTGTTCATATCTATCTATCTATCTATCTATCTATCTATCTAAGTATGTTCATAACATTGTTCATATCTATCTCTCTCACTTTGTTCATATCTATCTATCGAACTTTGTTCATATATATTTATCTGTCTATCCATTTTTGTTCATATCTATCTATCTATCTATCTATCTATCTATCTATCTATCTATCTATCTATCTATCTAAGTTTGTTCATAACATTGTTCACATCTATCTCACTAATATCTATTTATCGAACTTTGTTCATATCTATTTATCGAACTTTGTTCATATATATTTATCTGTCTATCGATCTAGTTTAGAGCTACATAAGTTTCACCTGATTTAGGGCTATTTATACATTGACTAGATTACATATATATACACACAAACATACATACATACGCATCTATCTATCTAAGTTTAATCATAACATTGTTCATATCTATCTCACTATCTTTGTTCATATCTATTTAGCTACTTTCTTCATATATATTTATCTGTCTATCGATCTTTAATCATATCTATCTATCTATCTATCTATCTAAGTTCGTTCATATTTTTGTTCATATATATCTATCTCTCTATCTTTGTTTATATCTATCTATCGAACTGTGTGCATATATATTTATCTGTCTATCGATCTTTGTTCATATCTATCTATCTATCTATCTATCTATCTATCTATCTATCTCTACTTGTCTTTTCCTATCTATTTATTTTTCTGTAGGGCAGCTAGATTTCCATGAAGGAAACAGACAACTGAAATTCACGTACAGATTCCTATGTCGAAAGATAGCAGCAGCACGGAAAGTTATAAAATGATAAGATCTTCTGGAAGATATCGCACCAGTAGCAAGTTAACAGCATGCGCAAAAGACTAGGTTGCCCCTGGATGTATTTTTTCAAAATTCCGCATTAGAAAAATATATCATTTTGTACATTTATAATATAATATATAGGGAGAGTATATACAAAACACGTAAACACACACACAAACGCACACACACACACATATGTCTAGTTTAGAGCTAAATAAGTTTCACCTGATTTAGGGCTATTTATACATTGACTAGATTACATATATATACACACAAACATACATACATACGCACACACACACATATATACACACACATTATATATATATATATATATATATATATATATATATATATATATATATATATATATATATATATATGTAAGCAAATATGTGGATATAGATCCGACAGTATGAAGAAAAATATGGAAAAACAAAAATCCGAAAATGCAACTATGCTGTTTAAATGTTGTTTCAATGTCGACGTCAGACGTTTCGGTCTAGTAGACCTTCTTCAGGACATAGTTATTTTAATTATGTTTTAATAACTATGTCTTGAAGAAGGTCTACTAGACCGAAACGTCTGACGTCGACATTGAAACAACATTAAAACAGCATACTTGTATATTCGGATTTTTGTCTTTCCATATTTTTCTTCATATGTGCATTTATATACGGGATGTAACAGTAAAATTATCCAAATCGTGTAACAGCGTTCGATAATTTTCCATAACACAAAAAGGTTGATATCTAAAAAAAACAACAACACTAAACCAATTGAGTTTCTTTTCCCCAGGTTTTCAGATAAGACGTTTAGCCATCCTGACGCCATTTAACGTAAGAATCACTGAAAAGCCATTCAGCTAGAAAGAGAAAAGTTTAAAATCGTTCTGTCTATCCCACTATATCTTCCCAAATGAGCAAAAAAGAAAGAGAAAAATGCCTTCAAAAATGGTACCAACATTCATACTCTGGCTTCCATCTTCAAAGTCCACTCAAGAAACATCAAGGGAACGTTGAATAAGTTTAAAATAGAGGAGACAGTAGAAACAAAAACTGGATCAGGAGGTCACAACGGCAAGAGGGATCAACTGAGAGCTAAATAAATTCTTATTCTAAATTAGAGCCCAATAGTGTTATAAAAACCTTGGAGAATTCCAGTAACATATCTTTAATCATTTGTAAGATACACCGTTTCAAACCTAATCTAACAACTGACTGGACAATTTTACTGATACACGCTTTGGACAAATTTTCTGTTACACACGGTATATATATATATATATATATATATATATATATATAGAGAGAGAGAGAGAGAGAGAGAGGAGAGAGAGATTTCGTGTTTAGGTTGTATCTCTCCAGGCGAATGGTAACAGACTGGGGATTAAATAATTTTAACAAATTTCAAAATGTTACGACTTTTTCGAAAGATAAAGTGTCTGTGTGTGTGTGTGGGGGGGAGAAAACAGATGGTCATAATTAAAGATAGACTAGTATATTTAAAAGAAAATCTATTAAAAGAAAGCTATTGTAAGGTGATTTCAACATGTTTTTTTCTTGCATCTAAAATAAAATAATAATAATATATTGCTCCACTTTGCATTGAGCACTTTTTTTAAAAAGTAAAGGCTACGAACGGCGGTTATATATATATATATATATATATATATATATATATATATATATAACATTTTTATATTTTTATTATAATAGATTTCAATAAAAACATAATAATGTTCCGCTCTTCTTTGTATTGAACACTTTTTAAAAAAAGTAAATGCTAAGAACTGTGGATTCTTACTCTATCTGTTCTTTGACATTTGTAATTATATATATATATATATATATATATATATATATATATATATATATATTACACACCGCAAGCAGAATGTAATATTCTGGTGCTGATTTGAGACAGAATTCAGCATCTGATGAGTGCGTAGTGCATGAAATTCTGAGTCGTGCTACTAGTGAATTAAGAAGATATTTATTAATATATAATTTATAGCATTGTTATATTACATAGAACATTATTTTATTATCACCCATATATATATATATATATATATATATATATATATATATATATATATATATTAAATTAATTTGTTTGAAATAGGGTTTCTTCGCTAACACAGTAATATATATGCAGTGGCGGGAAACACATACACATTTTTAATTTAGTGTATTTTCAACTAATGAATAAACATACTTTTCATAAAGGTAGCAGTACACAGATGCAGAATAACAAATATGCATAGAAAACAGGAAACATGATTTTAATCCCATTTATGCAATTTAAATAGATGAGTAAAGTATTCATTCAAGGCAAATTTCAGATTTTAAAAGAGGTGAAGAAATGACAAATCCGCAAAAGGAACTGATTTTTAAGATCTGGAAATTAGGTAAAATTTACCGGAAAATCTGAGACAACCCGAATATTTCATTCCCTATCATTAGTTGATTCATTGCAAGGTATAAAATCAAAATTGTTGAAAACCAAAGAAGAGCAGGTGCGACACGGATGATTTCTTCAGGATCTTCGAAGAAATTAATGCGTCAAATTAAACAAAAATTCAATGGTTAATCGTCAAGATTCGAAAGATGCTTTGCTTTCATCAGGAATTTGTGTCACTAAACGGGCAATAAGCAATGACATTCACAGCAACAATGTAAAGTCACGCTCTCCTCGAAAAACTCCACTGCTTTTGAAATGACAGAGATGCCAGTTTGAAATTCGTTCGTGAACCTAACGATAAGCAAATATCGTATTGCGAAAGTGTAATGAAGACGAAACAAAAATTGAGTTGTCTGCACGTAATACTAGAAATCATGTATGGAGGAAAGATGGCGTATCCCATACGGAAATCGTCATTTGCCCTGATATGCTGTTAACATTCATGACGGCAAATGTAATTAATATTATTTAATTAAAAAAAAAACAGAGCATTTACTCAAATAAGTTGTATCCATAAAAATAGCGTATTAACAGAATATATATATATATATATATATATATATATATATATATATATATATATATATATATAAAGAAAGAGGTTGTAGTGGTTCCAACGAGAGAAAAGTATGTATATTAAAAAGAAGAGAGGCGCCGTAAACGTTTTTGGTTGTAATGTGGATTTATTTAGAAAAAAAATTATGCTTTGTTTTACATAATTTTACTACACGTGTTTCTGGTCTCGTGACCGTCTTCAGGTAAAAGCGGAGATTTCCACATATTATTAAAAATAATTTTTTCTTTTGTTTTTCAATGTTAAATATTCTCGATATGAGACATTTTCTGTGTTAGTAATCCGAATTTCATGTATGTATGTATGTATGTATGTATATGTATATAATGATTTCTTTCAAGTGGCGAAACCTTGTATCGGACCATCCACACTTTTGGTATCTGTCAATAAAAAAGTTACGGTGCAAAAGACTTACTACGGAAACTCCGAATGACAGTCCTCATGTGTTATTATTGCGGAGTTTAATCTCTCCGGATCACGGTCAATACCAGCCAGTACACGCCCCTCGGCAGACACATGGAATATAATGGACGGGTTAAGCCGTCATGAGATTTACTTCCCATCTGAAGTCTTTTTATCGTGAAACCAACACTAACAGGATTGGTAACCAACGCTCAGAGAGACTCTTTTCACCCTCATCAAGGGCAGCTAGCCCGCGCCAGTTTCCAGCCTGGTACTTAACTACATCTAATTATTTCCACACATATCCGGCTACTGCGAAAAACTCTATGAAACAAAATCAACTTCATCTTGGCACAATTGGAATATACGAACTCTCCAGGACAACAACTCAGCACCAGAAAGAAAAACAGCTCTGGTCGCAGTGGAGCTAAAGAAGAACAACATTGATATATCTAAACTGAGAAGTAACCATCAGTCGACTACATGAAACAAGAAAGCAAAATAAGACATCTAACAATGTTCCTACTGCACTTGGATACAATATATTCGCCTGTACTGTTTGTGGTCTTTTGTGCAATTCTTGAGCTGGTCTCATACATCGAACTCGATGGGAAAGTCCATTATATATATATATATATATATATATAAAGAAGGAATATTCCTAACCGATCTTAGAAAACCACCCTGTTTATCAATGTAGTAATTTTGAAAATTGAAATCCATTTTTCACTTAGTCTTTATTAAGAAGACGTCGTTCATTGTATATTGAAAAATATTCCGACTGTGTATATGGTGATTTTCTAAGCGTAGCTTACATGTGGCTAAAGGCCGAAATTATGGGGGCATCCAGTGAGGATTGAACTCACAACTCACTCGCAACTGTTCTAGCGAGATAAGCTTGCTAACCATTGCACCACATAGTGGTGACCAAATTATTTTCTTAGCCTAGCTTAGATGTGGCACAGGGCCGAAAGTGTAGAGCACTCAGTAAGAATCGAACTCACTATTCAGTCGTAATATATGTAGCGAGGCAAGCTTGCTAATCATTACAGAACGTCGAAGTGACCTTCCGACTGCGTAAATGTGTGCGCGTGAAAGATGTGTTCGTGCACGCTAAACAGCTTACGTATCATTACACAAACCTGTGTTGAGCATTGAA
>OZ010588.1:89591294-89593794 GCA_963932145.1 Acanthosepion lycidas | reverse complement strand
TAATTATTTTTTGAAATTTTTTAATATTTTCTAAGACGCTCGAAATTTTGGCTAAATTCTTCTTTTTTTTACGTCATCGCGGTGCTGTTAAAACAACTGTTTTTTTTTTGCGCTTTTTTCCCGTTGAAAACCCATTGATTTGGAAATTCTTGTAAAATTAAAGTAATTGTCCGATTTTAATGAAATTTTCAGGACTTATTCACAAATGAATGAAATTATTTTTGAAATATTTCTTTTTAGTAAATTTTGGTAACAAATATTTTTTTTTAATATGTTACACCCCACTTACTTATTATCCTGAAATTTCCTTCAAAACCTTTTTATTTCCTTACAATTTTTTTTTGATTAAAGTAAGAGTCATTAGAGATGGTAAATCACCTACTTTTTTTTTCAACTTTGTGCTAACTGAAAATCTGCTCTGAAGTGAAAAATAATGAATCCAATAAAACTATGATATTACTTAATTAGAAAAGCTTTTAATTGCTTTTGTAAATAAGTAATATTAAGATCATTATTGCATGAAGAAATAAATTTTTTCTTATGAATAATTAAATTTTACAAGAATTTTTTATTTGTTTTACATTTTAATTATAATAATTTATAATAGTTTAAAAATCGTGCAAAACTCTGTATTAGCCTATTTCCTTGTGATAATTAGTAATTAAGTAGAAACAAAATTTACGAGTTCAAAATTGCAAAGTTTAATAAATTTAGTGATTCCAATTTTTTTTCAAATAATTTTTTATGTTGTATTTTTCTACTTAATACATTCCTTATTTCCATGTACGGTAGACTGAAATTGCCATTATTACAAAAAGAGTTTTGTCCCTTTATTCTAATAAATAAACATAACAGTAAAAATAAAAATAAAAGGGTTCACTCAGATTTCTAGTAATTTTCATTTATGGTCATCCGTAGTAGCTGTCATCACTTGTCAATCAACACATGGATCAAGTATTGGATCAAAATTACGGTACCAATCGTTAATAATTCGTTGTATATTTCTTTTTTATGCTATAATTAAGTAATATTTTTTTTAAATCAGATTAATTTAACATTAAATTTTCTAATTTTACTAAAATGACGTATCAGAAATTTTTTTAAATATTTTTAAAATCGATAAATTTGTGTTTGTTTACAAATTTCTTAAAATTAAGAAAATGGCGGTTTTTAAGAAAATTTAAAAATCTGAAATTAAATTTGACATTCCAATGTATATAGTTTCTATCTGAAATATACCAGAATTGTTACCAGAATTGTTTACTTAATGGAAATAATAAATTTAATGATTCAACTTTCAAGTAAAGCTAAAATGAAATCTTCAAGCATATTTTTTCATTTTAAAAATGCATTTTAAACTTAGGTATCGATAATTTATGCCGAAAAAGTGGAGGTACCTAATATATATATATATATATATATATATATATATATATATATATATATATATATATATATATATATATATATATAAATTCATGAATCATTCATACAAAAACAAATATAGAGGTTAATGATTTAAATGGTGAGAATAGATCATCGCAAACAATATAAATAAGATACAGCAACCCCGAACCTGTATATGAATGATATGATCCCTGTTTATAAATTCCAGTTGCATAAATTCCAGTTGCATATATATATATATATATATATATATATATATATATATGTGTGTGTGTGTGTGTGTGTGGTTGTGTGTAAAGAGAGAAATATAGTTCAAGTGAGGATTGCTGCACAAATATATTAATCATTACACACACACACACGCACACGCACACACACATATATATGTGTGTATCGATAGAAATAAGTATATCGATCAGTGTGTGTGTGTATACCTGTGATTATATATGTATATTGTGATGTTACGCTTTTTATGTAGTTTTAAAATATTCACAATAATGCGCGTAGCGAAAAGATCCCCGGTAAAATCGTGCATGTGATATAATCTCTCTGTGATTTGATAAAATCAATTATCAGACGATCAAGATGATTTTTTCTGTCTGTATTTGTGCCTCTGAATAGTGACGACCACAATCAACTTCCCCATATATATTTATATATATATCTATGTGTGTGTTTGTGTGTCTGTAGCCGTTTGAATATGTATATGCATATATGTATATATGTATGTGTCTGTAGCCGTATGTATATGCATATATATATATATATATATATATATATATATAGAGAGAGAGAGAGAGAGAGAGAGAGAGACAGACAGACAGAGACAGAGAAAGAGAGGGAGTATTGGGGCAGCAGATCATTATTCAAACATATATATTAGGTTGGTGCAAAAAATGACGTAATAATGTCGTTTGTTGACGTATTTTTTAACGTCAAAAAACGACATTATTACGTCATTTTTTTGCACTAACCTAATATTTGATTTTATTTCTATAGAAAATAAAAACAAAAACTGTACAAAATTTTATACTCATTTATATGCTGTTATTCGATCTAAGCATTCGGCTCACATGAACCATCATCGGAGTGA
>OZ010588.1:89548794-89583794 GCA_963932145.1 Acanthosepion lycidas | reverse complement strand
AATTGGTGTTGAGGTTACAGAATCCATCCTCTCAGAGGTGGATTTGTTTTTGAAGTTTGTTTCTTCTAACCTTTGACTAAAGAGTCATGGCCTACAGTTTGCTTCTTCTGCACTAATTGCCGCACAAGTCTCTAAGATTCAATCTGTCTTGATATTTTCTAATAGAAGAAATGGGTTTACACCTTTCTCAAATGTATTCTCAAATAAAGGAATGAAATGAAACTGGGATTTGAAATCGGCTCTCCAATTCCTCTTTCCTACCCGCTGATGATTACTCCGCCGTGTGTCCTAATTTTCGGCTAATCGATCTAAATAGGGAAGCATAGATGAAGACATAAAAATGCTATAAAAATGACATAATCATTTTGGAACTTTAGGTTATTGAAAAAGAAAATGCGTTGATTATACTACGATCGATGCAGCAAAGGCAAGATTGTATTTAGAATGTGATCGATTTTAAATCTGTCTCTGAGTTTTGGTCTTTGGGAGAAAAATGATTGCAGATGAAGGAAATAAAATTAAAGTGATATGGTGCTTTTGAACACCATGTGAAATCAGTACGAAACGAATCTTTTTAACCGTTTTTATCAATAAGATAAAATCTCTTTTTTGATATCATTTGATGTCAGAATAATGACGTGTCAAATGAATTATATGCTGATTCAAGAAATCATAGAAAAGAAATCAGATTCAATGAAAAGAAAAAGAAAATATGTTTGTATTTTATCTTTAATAATGGCATAAATTCCAAAGATTCTTCGGATGTTGGCGTTCTGGTGTAACGGATATCGGCTCGGAATATGAACACGGGGAGTCGAGTTTGAATTCTCGTTACGTTCAATTATCCGAAAATACCTTAATTGAATCCCCATAGTTGGATATATAACTATTTACATTTTTTTCTTACAATAATGTTCACTCATGTACAAGGCTCAAGATCCACTCGAATTAGTCTGGGGTGTTACAGAGTAAAGAGGCACAGTTTATTAGGATATGTGAGGAAGATAGTGATACAGAAGTGAGAGACTTGCGATGTTTTGACTGCGAGAACGGGATTACAGGGTATCAAATTTAATACGTAGCGGGGGGGGGGTGCAATAAAGGGAGGGTAAACAGGAAGGGAGAGAAATAAACGAAAGTGATAAATAAATAAAGTAGATGGGAAAGGATTTAAAAAAGAATATTTACATTATGTACATGCTGACCATTGTCCTCATCTTTGTTATTGTTATCACAACGCTTTAAATGCCGAGTTTTCCGTCCCTCATCAGGTGCATGTCGAACTGGTTAACCTACAGGGAATTTAAAACTATAGCAAAACGTTGAAGAAATAAAAGTGAAAATATTAATAGACTGTTGAATCATTTATTTAACTTTATTCAGTATAAATTTAAAGTCTCTTCGTTATGGCTTATATAATTCACGAGTGGTCCTTAGAACTGATTTTGTTTAAAATAGAGGTTTTACTGTAATAATATAAACTATTGATAAGAACATTTTTTAACGTGGTTAGGGACAGTTACTAGGGTTATATTAATAAAATGTTGCTCCCATATCAATATTTTAGTCCCAAGGTTTACGGTTCGATCACGTGGAACACCAGTTCAAGTAGGGTCTCCGAATGCAAGCGAACGCTTGGAAATACCAGATGCTGTATGCTTGTGTTGTAGCATACCTACGGACAATAATGTGTATATTCCCAATTCACATAAACACAGTAGTACATACTGTATGTTGGTCTACAGTTGGAGATTCGTCTCCAGCTGTGCTGGTCAAACTCCCTGCTTCCGGACTGAGAGTTGGAGATTCGTCTCCAGCTGTGCTGGTCAAACTCCCTGCTTCCGGACTGAGAGGATCGCCAGACGAGTCTATGTCGAAGGGCAGAGTCTCGTCTCGGGAAACAGCTACCCGATCTCATTTTGTACGGGGTCTACGGGTAATTTTTGGCCGAGCCTACGGGCTCGGATACCGCACATTAAATTCGGCCTTGTAGGGAGGTTGGTAGATATCCTACAGTTGGAGATTTGTCTCCATGTGTGCTGGTCAAACTCTCTGCCTCCGGGCAGAGAGGATCCCCACATGAGGCTATGTCGAAGGGTAAAGTCTCGTCTCGAATAACAGCTACCCGACCATGTTTTATACAGAGTCTACGGGGAATTTGGGGCCGAGTCCACGAGCTCGGATACCGCACATTAAGTTCGGCCATGTGCCACATCTGACCGCGTGGGGCAATTGGTAGGTATTCTGCAGTTGGAGATTCATTGTGGAATTCCCTTGACTCATTTTTGACAGTTATCTACTACTTCTACGCGCCGCTGGCGAATCTTATATGTGTTGTTCTTGTCCTAAGTATTATCGTTCATTACCAACTTCCGTTAGATTATCACGGTTTGAATATGCGATTTGTGCAATGGATAATTTGCTAGGAATTCTTAATCGGGGATTACCGAGATTTAGTTCCTGTTCGGCACGTTATATTCACTTACGCGCAGATTTCCATGGGAAAGTTATTAATCCACTCCTTCTCCCTATGCTATGAGTTAATTAGTAACAGCTATGGGTTAATTAGTAAGACTTGTATCACTAAAACTATCATTATATCCCCCCCCCACAAAAAAAATAAATGTGCAATCTAAAAGTATTTTCCGGCTTTAAATAAACTGCAATGGGTTGATAAACCGTAGAAAACGAGTCATTCAATCAGTCTATCAATTTGGATCGCAGAATATCTGACGCTCAACTCCACCAGAGCACCTCTTTGCGACTGCTCGGTCTCACAGTGACTGCTGACATGAGATGGAACAAATACATTGAGTCAATAGCTTCGTCCACCGCAAGGAAAGTTGGCTCCCTGTGCCGCGCCAGGATTTTTCTCGCCGGAGTCGATCCTTCAAATCTACAAATCAACCATTCGCACTTGCATGGAGTATTTCTGCAATATATGGTCTGGTGCCCCTTCTGTTTGCCTCGGGGTTCTTGATAAAATCCAGAGACGGATATGCAATGTAATTGGCCCTGATCTGGCATATCGTCTGCAGTCGCTTTCTCACAGACGTGCCATCTCCTCCCTCTGTCTTTTTTACAAATACTTTCATGGTAACTGCTACGATTAGCTGCTTTCGCTGGTTCCCAAACTTCATGAATTTAAGCGTTCTACTAGGCTGGAATCTCGCTCACACCCTTTCACTGTCGAAACTGTTAAATGTAGCCGTCTCTTCGACTCCAATAGCTTCATGTCTCGCACATCCCGCCAGTGGAACTCTCTCTTGTTTCTTGTTTCCCTGATAGCTATAATCTCCAACTATTCAAATGTAATGTCAATCGACGTCTCCAGATGCCTTGATTTATCCCCTATCCTTCTCTTCATCCTTTCCTCTATCACTCCTATTTGCTCTCACCCTAACTCTCTGTAATCCGTTTGTTTCTATCAATTTTTTCCGAAGATAGACTTCATGGTTTTCACTGGAAATATTTGGAATCCTAGGACTACTCGTTGCATTTTGCTCAAAGAGAACGTTGCTTAATAGCATGCAAAAACATCGTTTGTGAAGTCGTATCCATTGAACACATTCAACACTAAAGAGAAAACAAAATTCACCCTGGAGTCAAACTCATCTATTTATGTATAATGTACATTATTTATGGCGAAGATTCAACGAGTTATCAAATATCCTAATTAGAATAAGCAAAACATTATTCATCTCTGAATGCTGGCTTCTGTCAATATTTTCTTTCTCTTTTGTTTTGAACAAGTTATCCGGTGACTGATTTTAACGTGGGACCTTCGAACTCGTAGACAAATGATTCTTCTACTTGTGTAGTTTAATTTGACAGATTTTATTCAAATTTGATCTATTCTTAAATCGAACTCTGTTTCCTGATATTTGTAATGGAAATAGGCAAACGTCTGTCGAACGAGCAATGAGTAACCGAAAAGAATGTTCATATAAAATGTCTGACAATGCGAGACGACAGGATTTATCAAGAGGAAAATCTTTTTGCTATTGTTTATAACGTCGACTATTCAAATAAATTTCAGATTTTTGTTTACCTTATATTGCGGCGCATATGATGTATTATTCCCGTCAACCTAGCTTCAAAATCACTATGTCATATAGTGATTTTCCAACTGGAGAAAATGCACAAGGCCGAAAGCCGGGGCACTCCGTGAGGATCGAACTCACTACGCAGTCGTAATTATTCTAGCGAGACAAGCTTGCTAACCATTACACAGCTTCGGGGTGCTCTAAAAGTGATTTTCTAAGCGTAGCTTATATGTGGCACAAAGCCGAAAGTATGGGGCACCCAGTGAGGATCGAACTCACTACGCAGTCGTAATTGTTCTAGCGAGACAAGCTTGCTAACCATTACATAGCTTTGGGGTGCTCTAAAAGTGATTTTCCAAGCGGAGCTTAGATGTGGCACAAAGCCGAAAGTATGGGGCACTCCATGAGGATCGAACTCACTACGCAGTCGTAATTGTTCTAGCGAGACAAGCTTGTTAATCATTACACAGCTTCGGGGTGCTCTAAAAGTGATTTTCTAAGCGGAGCTTAGATGTGGCACAAAGCCGAAAGTATGGGCCACCCAGTGTGGATCGAACTCACTACGCAGTCGTAATTGTTCTAGCGAGACAAGCTTGTTAATCATTACACAGCTTCGGGGTGCTCTAAAAGTGATTTTCTAAAACTAGCTTACATGTGGTACAAGAATGAATGTACGGTGCACCCAATGAGGATCGAACTCACTATGCAGTCGTTACTGTTCTAGAGAGACAAGCTTGCTAACCATTACACCGCCTCTAAGTGTCCAGTCACCCAATATGTGCAAAGTTGACGTATCTCGGAGTATCATTTTATCCTCAACGCTTACTGACGGAGGTTATAATTTTATTTCGAACGTCCACTTCTACCAAGCTCATATCCACAATAATATTATTTACTACCCTACATAAGCAAACGCTTGGAAATACCATATGTTGTATGCTTGTGTTGTAGCATACCTACGGACAATAATGCGTATATCCCCATTCACATAAATACAGTGGTACATACTGAATGTTGGTCTGCAGTTGGAGATTCGTCTCCAGATGTGCTGGTCAAACTCTCTGCTTCCGGGCAGAGAGGATCCCCAGACGAGACTATGTCGAAGGGCAGAGTTTCGTCTCGGGAAACAGCTACCCGATCACATTATTATTATTATTATTATTATTATTATTATTATTATTATTATTATTATTATTCCTTTGATTTCAGTTGTATATACATTGTCTTCTGGATACCAACCAGAGTCATAAGATCGGAAATGGTTTCATGACATTTTCAACTGATCATTTTTGTAACAAAAACAAAGCAACTAATTTAGATAAAGCCCTTCGCAATATGTGAGCTGTACTTGTGAGTACAATTTTTTGTAATTCTTTAAGGCCTTGACTACCAGGAATCGCTTCAATGAGTCTATTGGAACCTTTTCCAATCATGGCGAGGGCCCCAACTACAGCAGCCATTATTATTATTATTATTATTATTATTATTATTATTATTATTATTATTATTTCCTTTGATTTTCTCGGATACTAATTTGCTTCCAGGCCCCAACCAGAGACCAAATGTCAGAAATGGTATCATGACATTTTTACTGAACAACTTTGGGAAAAATAGATAAAGCAATCACACATATTTTACATAGATAAAGCTCTTCGTAATTTGTGAGCTATATTTATGAGTACATTTTTTTGTATTTCTTTAAGGCATAGGGGACCAGGGATTCCTTCAGTGAGTCTCTCGGTACATTTTCCAAGCAAACCGAAATCTACAACTACAACTGCAATTATTGATGTCTTCGTATGCTATATTTTTGAGATTTCCACTTCAAGATCCCTGTATTTTTGATAGTTTTTTCAAGATCTTAAAAGATGCTGTAGTGTCTGCAAGAATTGCCATGTCAATAAGAAAGCACATTATTATTATTATTATTATTATTATTATTATAGGTCGGGAATGCAATAGGCTAAAATATGATGCTGGAGTACAAATATTAGGTTATTATGTATAATGACGTAATAATGTCGTTTTTGACGTATTTTTTTACGTCAAAAAACGACATTATTACGTCATTATTTTTGCACCAACCTAATATATGAAATCCAATATGCTATATCGTTAGAAATGTCAAATAAAACCGAAAAAGTAATATTACTGCCATATCTGGTACTGCCCAAATCCATCTTTTCGGGTCTTCAAACGAGATTTCGTGGAAGGGGACGAGGAATACGTGGAGAATAAATGTCGAATTGATATGTGCTAAAGTTTTTCTTTTTTTTATAGCACCAGTCCCGATACTTTTCGATCTGAACTCATATATATATATATATATATATATATATATATATATATATATATATATATATATGTTTTTGAGTAATCCTTCTTTTATACAAGTTTCATTAAAAGCGACTGACAAGGTTTGTAACATATATATATATATATATATATATATATATATATATATATATATATATATATATATATGTGTGTGTGTGCGTGTGCGCGCGCGTGTATGGGTGTTTGTGTCCGTGTATGTGTGTGTGTGTTTTGGTAGCATCCCTTCTTTAATACATATTTTAAATATGGCCATATTGATTTTATTATGGTTAAGTTCTTATAAGGATTGACATCATGTCAAAACGGTTCTCGCATTTGGAGGTACGTATCAAATTCGTGTACTCTTCGGGTAAGTTGCCTATCGAATCTAATCTAAAGAGAGTTCAATGTAAGTAACAATTTTAAAATTGATTTAATTTCTAAAAAAATCTTCGGTCTGAAGAGGTGAATATTTAAATATATTCCTAAAATAAGTTATAAGCGAAATTGATTTTTAAAGATTTTCTGTATATATATATATATATATATATATATATATATATATATATATATATATATATATATATATATATATATATGTGTGTGTGCGTTGTTTTAAAAGGATGTTTTTTCGGCCGACTCTTCTTCATTGAAAAAAAAAACCGTACATAAAATAATCATATACTGTGAAAAGTGCATTGGAGTAAATAAGGAATCATGACTAATATGAATTTATTACTAATATTGATGTAAAAAAAGTTCTAGTGAGTAGAAAAAAGGAAAAAAATATATTATATAAATATGTGTGTGTGCGTGTGTGTGTGTGTGCGTGTGATTAAAGAAAAAGGAAAACATTTCTTTACCAAAGTGTTTCGCCCCCGAGAGACTTTACTAAAGCAAACGGAAGGGTTTTATTTTGCAACATGTATTAGAAGTAAAAATATCGTTAATTTTTCAAAATGTTTAAACACAAAATGCTTCAATATCTTCCTATATTTCTGAGATGAGGTATTATGTACACTATTTACATTATTCGGACTATTGTCCTCATCTTTGTCGCCATATTTATTACAAAGTTTCGGCCGTTTTACGCTCCGGCCTTCTTCAGAACCCTTTATTTCGCTCACTGGGGTAGACTGTTCTAGTTCCACGTGCCATAGCACAGTGGATAAAGGTGTTAGTTAGATCCAGTGACAGGACCCAAAATGTGTGAGTTCAATACCTGGTTAAGGCAGTGGAGAACTTGGAGAGGAGAATTAACAGGAGATAACTGACAACTAAAATCCATTAAACACGGTACGTGGAACTAGAACAGTCTACCCCAGTGAGCGAAATAAAGGGTTCAGATTGACATTCCAACCACCTGAAGAAGGCAGGAGCGTACAACGAAACGTTGTTATAAATATGGCGACAAAAGATGAGGACAATAGTCCGAATAATGTAAATAGTGAAAATGCTTCACGTACATAAAAATTTACCAAAGGCGTTAGTCATAAACAGTAATAAATTCAACCATAGCTTTGAACAAAAGAATGTCTCACTTATTAAAAGAAAAAAAATAACTGGCTTAAACGGAAAATTCTTGAAATTGCAGCTATCGAATCTTCGCAAAATGTTAAATTACGCACTATTTTTTTTCAAGTATTTCCATTTTGAAAAGAAATGCTTCTTTCCAAAGCCAACGTAGATAATCATATTTCTTTTTAGAAAATAAAATAGAATTGTTAACACAAGTGTTTTTATTATTTAAAATAAATAAATAAATACATAATTAATTTGTCAAATTCAAATAAAACAATAAATAATAATGGCATTAAAACGAAATAAATTTATATAAACAAATATACAGGTAAATAAAAAAAAATACTAAATAAAAAACACATTAACTTACTTATTAAATTACTTCCCTTAGTGTACTCCATATTTTTTCTTTACTTACACAGCCTTAGAGTATTTTAGAACGTTCATAAGTTTTTAAAAATGTGAAGACATAACAATATTTTTTCTTCTGATTAAAATAAAATCTTTATATTTACCTTAATAAAGACAGTCGGGGAATGAAACGCGTCGGTAAAGAAAAGTTTTCTGTTTGTTTTTATACATGCTGTCTTTTTACAACAATATTTTATTTATTTATATCTGAAATTCACACTTACACACACACTCACACACACACACACACACACACACACACATATATATATATATATATATTAAGACATTTTATGTTTATACATTCTTTTTTATAGATACAAATATTGAAGTAAATGTTCTGTTTTATAATAAACAGTATTAAACAACATTTACCGACCTGAATGTCCGACAAATTTTCATAGAAAATATTCGTCTTCCGACAGGATTCGAACCTGTATCCTATACATTTACATTTGATACGCCATGAGCAGATATGAATGCACGTGAGAGATTCATGGATGATTGAAGTTTAAAAGCAGTAAATTCTACCTTGCTAACCGAGCGATCCTCTGTGGCCGAAGGGTTAAAAGGCACGTCAGGCTATATTACGGTTCCGTATAGGATACAGATTCGAATCCTGTCGGAGGACGAATATTTTCTATGAAAAAAAAAACGAAAAAAAAGATGAAAAAGGATAAAGGCGTGTCCGAAAGGGCTTCAGACAATAGATGAACTTCAAATTTAAAGAAACACACACCCACGCACACACACACACCCATACACCCCCATATATATATATACATACATATATATATATATATATATATATATATATATATATATTAGGTTGGTGCAAAAATAATGACGTTTTCTAACATATGTTACTATGTGAGAAAACGTCATTATTTTTGCACCAACCTAATATATATATGAAATAGAGCCACTTACTATTATAGTTTCAGCTATGAACGAATCAAAGATGAAAGTCTTTAAAAAAATATTCTATTAAATTTCAATTTCATAAATTATATTTTCTGCATTGTTATTTGACTCTCCTTTAATAGTCAGATTTTATCAGTTTAACGAGATATTTATAAAATATTATAAGGTTAGATTTCAATTTATTATGTGAAATGAAAAGACACATCATGCTCGCCGCTTTAGCTGCTAACGACAACGGTTGGAGTTAGTTTCTTGAATATGTCTAACTGAATAGAAGATGGGACATGTCGTTTTGTGTTGACCCTAGCGAGGTAGCCGCGTTTACTCTGATTGTCTAAGGGTTTATTAGCAACGAGGGAGATGTCAAACTACTTCATCTCTTCCAACAGGTCTTCAGGTTTAATGCCACTGAATGGAAGGAGCGACCGTCAGTGTTCCAACTGGGATCGAATCTTTCTTACATGGCTCACATGAACCAAAGGTGGGTATACGAAAGTTTTCCCGGTCATATCAAGACCACCCCTCACACACACACACACACAGGAATTTTGAATTCTTTGGACTACAACAAAAGAGGCGTCACCGAAAGCAGAGAGAGAGAGAGAGAGAGAGAGAGAGAGAGAGAGAGAGAGAGAGAGAGACAGACAGACAGACAGACAGACAGAAACAAACAGAGAGAGAGAGAGAGAGAGAGAGAGAGAGAAAGAAGCAAATTGGCAGTTGTACAATACAAGGAATTATGGAAGGACGTAATCGTAGACGTGATAGCCAGTTTAAAACGAAAACGAATTTAATGGGTTCTGAGAGCGTATTTGTTAAATGAGTATGTGTACAAAGACTTTTTTAAAGATGGTTTCTTTGTTCAATATGTTAGTTTTACTTTATACGATAATTTGTTCAAAATTACCACATAGAATCTGTCTATATCTACATCTTTATCAAAAGGTCACTCACACTTTAAAAAAAAAATCATTTCACCCCTAGCAAGGCGGTAGTGTGACTAGTATACAAAAAACTGAAAGTGAACAAGAATGAGAAGATTGAGAACAGAGAGGATTGGGGTGCAACAACACCTCTCCAATGGACGCGGTTCCGGACGATCTTCTTCAGCTCATGTCTTATGGGAATGGATTGACCCCACACTCCGCAAGACTGCTTCTAGTTTCACCAGGCAGGCTTGCAGAGTCTGTGGCAAAGCTTACGGGGTGGGAAGCGGAATACGTATTGGGCAAAACAAACTTGACGCAGAAGTGTTTTCCAAAAAAAACTTGATTTGAATTGTTAGTATTTAAAGCTATTTCGTAGTTAACCAATTCTCAACTATGGCTTACATATGACTCGATTTTCCTGTTTTTCGCAAGAACAAACTGAAGAGGTATACAATCATGCTTGGCGGATCTTGGGAGTATTATGGCTGGGATTTTCTTCAGGTATATATTTTTAATAATTTCACGCCAGGCAAGATGGTGAAGCCATTAAGACGTAAGAAATATTGACAGTGAAAGAAAATTGGAAAAATTGAATGAGGAAAAAGGACAATAAAAGAACAAGTTCCAGTAAGGAAGAAAATGACCATTGACGTTGCATTTATATGTTTGAAGATCGGATTTGATAGGAAAACAATAAAACGGAAGATATTTCTAAAGACGAGAAGAGTGAGAGAAGAAACTATTAGAATAGAACTTACGGTTGCACCTAGTTATTTCAATTTATACCGACAACAAACAATGAAAGGTTTGTAAACATATTCTTCTCGCTGCTAGTGCTTTGTATTATGACCGCCACCTCTTTGTCGTGTATCAACATCACAAGATATCATTTTAAGACTCTGCTTTGAAAAGATATGGCTCTTTAAAATAGGTTAACTATGGAAACCTCCTGAACAAAGTTGGCAGACATGAGGCATACACATTTTGATGGGGTTTGGTTTATTTTGGGGAATATTTATTTAGTTAACTTACACAGTTTTCCAAAAATTATTTATTTTATTTTATTATGTCTCTTGATTCACTAGTACACAACGATTACAAAAAACTGAAAGTGAATGAGAATTGGAAGACAGAGAATAGGGAAGATTTAGTGAAGAACAAAAAAAAAATGAACAGTGTTCAAGAACACAGAAGATAACGATTGACGTTGCATTTTTTTTGTAGTTATCATGGAAGCAAGAAAACGGTTTGCATTGAGCTATTTCAACAGTAAAATGGTGGGACCAAGATGCCAATCTAGTAACACGCTTCAATTCATTTAGTTGGGCACCGGGGAAAAAAAAGTTCACCAGAGCACTTGCCATGAAAATACTTATAGAAAAGACAAAGGGAAGTCAAGTCAATTCAGTGAGAAAATGACTGAAGTCGAGAAGCCAGTTCAGGATCGATTACATTGCAGATCCTTCTTTGGATTTTCTCAAGAATATCAAGATGCATAGCAGGTGCACCAGACCAGATAAAACAGCAATATTTAATGCACAGATGAATGGTAGAAATATAAATCTGTAACATGAATTCTGACGAAGAAAGCTTTCCGACACGACACAGTTAACTAACTTTCCTTACACAAACACAAAAAGTGTATATAATATATATGTAATCATTAATAACCAATCCACATACCTATATACATAAGTAAGGCAATATGTCCTCAGCCTAATGATAAAAATACACAATAAATATTAACTTTTTACGTAATCTTTTTCCTTGTCAATGCACTTATTTCAGCTGAAAGTATGAGTTATCGAATATTATATAGTAAACATTTTAAGCGAATGCTTAATAATTTCCTATCAGGTTAGGGACATATTGACTGACATACTAAGAGACACTCTTAGATAGTGGCTTCATCCCTGATGAGCAGTTGGTCTCTAGGAGGCCACTGTAGGAATCAATCCCCTGAGATACTCTTCTTGTTCTGTAGTGTGACACGGAGAGCAAAGTCTATTCTGAGGTGAGTCACATATATAAAGGGATTGGCACATAGATGCGGGAACTGATAAACAGATACTAGAAATAATTGATGATAGACCTATAGATTAGATTGATTTCACACATATAATAAACAATTAATAATAATAATAAAGAAGAAGAAGAAGAAGCTTGGTTCTGGTAGAATTGTGGAAGAGTTCTCTGGTAGTTAATAGCTTCACCGGGGAAAAAGCTCATCAGAGCACTTGCCATGAAAGATGTACAGAAAAGACAGAGGGAAGCCAAGTCAAGTCAGTGAGAAAGTGACTGAAGTCGAGATGCGGGATACACGCTTAGACGATCATGTATCTTTCGATACATGACTGACGAGGCAGATTTTTTTCCGGCAACAGGTTGACACTCTCTGTAGTAGAGCAGTTGTCACCCAAAGCTACAGAACCCGGTCTGTCCTGTTATTTACCCATAGCTGGCAGGGTGTAGAAGGGTTACAATAATAAGTTGTAATTTCCCTAAAATCTCGTCGCTTAAAAAAAAAAAAAAAAAAAAATACCTGCCCTAATATTAACAAGCCTCTACTAATTAAATTCCAGCATTGCAATTCTGTCATAGATAGTGGACATGCTTAAAATAAACAAAAGGCAAGCCAATGCTAAAAAAAAGTGAGAGAGAGAGAGAGAGAGAGAGAGAGAGAGAGGGGGGAGATATATAGAGAGGATGGGAGAGAGAGTGAGATAGAGAGAGGAGAGGGAGAGAGTTTGGGAGAGCGGGAATGAGATAGAGAGAGGGAGGGAGAGATAGAGAAGAGAGAGTGGGAGAGAGAGGGAGAGAAAGGGGAGATATATATATATAGAGAGAGAGAGGGAGTGAGAAAGAGAGAGAGAGGGAGAGATATAGAGGGAGAGATAAGGAGAGAGAGGGGAAATATATATATAGAGAGAGGGAGTGAGAAAGAGAGAGAGAGGGAGAGATATAGAGGAGAGAGAGGGAGAGAGAGGGGAAATATATATATATAGAGAGAGAGGGAGTGAGAAAGAGAGAGAGGGAGAGATAGAGAGGAGAGTGAGGGAGATAGAGAGGAGAGAGAGGGAGAGAGAGAGGAGAGATATAGATATATATATATATAGAGAGAGGAAGTGAGAAAGAGAGATAGAGAGATAGAGAGAGATTGAAAATGAAGGAAAAAATTAAATGAGGACAGTAAATAAAACGTAATGCAAATATTTTGAATACTATTTACAAGGACATATGACAAATAACAATAAAATTTTCATGTGTAATTATACTTATAGCTGGGCGGGGGTGGGGAGAAGAAGAGGATGCATACTTTTCCGAAGGGTATTAGCATGTCAGTGAAAGTAATGGACTCGAGTGGAATTCGAACTCGGCTCTCCGATTCGTCAATCCATAGTTAATATCTTAAGGAAATAAAAAATAAAAAATTCACAAGCACATCTCACACCCTACGGAACAATTTATCTTTCTAAAATCTGTATGTATTTGTATGTTATATTTTTAACCAATATGCAATGTAATATGTCATGATATCATTTCTAACAGCAGAAACCAAAGAAAATTACAATAATAATGATGATAACAATAAAAGATTGGACACCAAGACTAGAAATATGCTTACCCAAATGAGGATGCACCACCTAAAATCAGATGTTGATAGGCTGTATGCACCAAAAGCTTTAGAAGGCCGAGGTCTAATCCAACCTGAACGCGAAAAACTACAACAATCGAATTGGAAGCCTACCTCACAAAAACCAATGACCCTCTCCTACAAATAGTAAAGCACCAAATCCACTCCGTCAACAAAGAAACTGCGCTCTTCAAGAAACAGCTTAATATACCTGAAATCCTATCGACAAAAAGCGAAGCGAATAAAATCTACGCCAAACGAGTAAGACGAGTAAAACAGAAAGCAAAACAATTTTGGCCAAATGAAATTTTAAAAAAATGTGAAGACAAGGCGTTAAATGGCAAATATGTAAAAAGAACGAAAGAAGCAAATGTGGATCAACAGAAAACACATCAGTGGCTGAGGAGCACCGGTTTGAAAGCTGAGACCGAAGGCTTAATTATTGCAGCTCAGGACCAAAGGTTCGCAACCAGATAACCTATAACTTTCACACAATCAAGGATGGAACTAACCCGAAATGCAAGGTCTGCGGAAAATATATGACGAAACTGCCGACTAAATCATTTCAGAATCTTCGCAACTATCAAAAAAAAAAAATGAATATATCCACAAAAATAACAAGCTAGCGACATATGTGCACAGGGAGATATGCAAGAAGCACAAAATCGAAACCACTGAGAGATGGTATGAGCTCCGACCAGACACAGTTACCCCAAATAACGATGTAACTATCTTCTGTGAAATGCTAGTTAAAACTGACAGGGAAATAAAAGCCAAGAAATTAAGGAAATGCGTGCTTATTGATATAGCAATAACATCTGGGCGAAACGCCACCACGAAAATTATTGAGAAATTGTCTAAATACAAGGATCTAGAGATCGACCTTAACAGGATGTGGGGAATGAAGACTGACATTGTATAAATAGTAATCGGAGCTCTGGACCTTGTGAGAAAAGGAATGGACAATTTTGCAGTGTCCCAGGTAACATCAACATACAAGTTGTCCAGAAGGTCGTCCTACTAGGAACATCCCATATAATAAGAAAAGTGCTATTAAATAACACTTCTATAGGGACTAATGATGATAGTTTGGACCCGGCTCAAAGCAGGAAACATAACACACAAACAATAATAATCATAATAAAAAAAAAAATTGTCCAAATACAACGACCCGGAGATGGAGATTAAACAGGGTGTGGGGAATGAGGACTGAGACAGTACAAATAGCATTCGGACTCTAGATCTTGTGAGAAAAGGAACGGGTAATTTTACTAACAGTGTCACAGGTAACCTCAACATACAGGTTGCCCAAAAGATCGCCCTGCTAGGAAAATCCGATATACTAAGAAAAGTGCTATCAATTAAATGACAATTCTCCTATAGAGTTTAAGAAACATAGTTTAGTACGGCTCTCTGGTTTGCAAAGCAGGAAACGTAACATATACAAATAATAATAATAATAATAATAATAATAATAATAATAATAATAATAATAATAGTAATAATAATAATAGTAATAATAATAATAATAATAAGCAGAAGAAAAAGAAGAAGAAGAAGAAGAAGAAGAAGAAGAAGAAGAAAATAAAGTGAAAGAGCAAAGAAGAAAAAAGAAGAGCAAGCAGAAGAAAGAGAAGCAGAAGCAACAGCAGCAGAGGAAGAAGTAGAAGAAAAGAAAGGACCAAAGAAGAAGAAGCAAAGAAGAAGGCGAAGGGAAAGTAGAAGAAGAAGCAGAAAGAGAAGAACAATGAAAGAAGAGCAAGCAGACGGAGACGAAGAAGCAGAAAGAGAAGAAGAGCAGTAGCAGTAGCAGCAGCAACAGCGAAAGAAGAAGAAGATGAAGAAGTAGAGGAGGAAGAAAAAGAAGAAGAAAATAAAGCGAAAGAAGCAAAGAAGAAAAGGAAGCACAAGTAGAAGAAGCAGTAAGAGAAGCAGAAGGAGTAGAAAAAAAAAGAGGAAAAAGCAGAGAAAGGCGAAGAGAAAGCAGAAGGAGAAGCAGAAGAAGCAAAGAAGAGCAAGCCGAAGGAGACGAAGAAACAGAAAGAAAAGAGCAGTAGCAGCAGCAACAGCAAAAGAAGATGATGATGATGATGATGATGATGATGAAGAAGAAGAAGAAGAAGGACAAGAGGAAGAAGAAGAAGGAGAAGAACGAGAATGTAGTAACATAACCGCGTAACGTTATTTGTTTATCTGCAGTTGACTGTTTTATTTTATTTGCTTTTTCTAAATATTCCTAAACTTTTTTTAGAACCTTAAAACTTTGATTTCAATTAACGCATAAGAAACCAAGACTTAATTCATTGCATCTCTCTCTCTCTCTCTCTCTCTCTCTCTCTCTGTATATGTATATATATATATATATATATATATATATATATATATATATATATATATTCTTTTTAGACGTCGGGACAAGCAAGTTAAGTACGGTAATATATTTGCAAGAGAGCGAACAAGACACTCATTAAATGAGATAAATCCGGGCTTTGTATATTCTAATGTGAATATTAGACTCTATTTGACCCGAGGCGAGAAAAGTCGGCACTGATTTGCATATTTTCTGTGATTGTATCAAATAAAACAGACACATTGTCTCGTGATATTTTGAGCTCGACAATTATTTGCAACTAGCGGACATAACATTTAGCTATGGCGTTCATATAATTTCGTCTAAAGCTGTTAATATATTTCTTTTTGTAAGTCTGCGTTTTCATGATTATATCTCAGTGAACAAATAACAAATGTCAGTTTATGTTTAACATCGCAAGCTGAAGCTGATTGAACCTGATAACAAGAAAAAATTGCATTGTCCAGGATTATATCGAGCATATCAGAGTTTCCTTTTCTCTGCCTTCCATCATCATGGCTGATGCTAACCTCCAGGAGAGTGACGAGTTGCGCCTTCTCGGCTTAATATTCTCCGCAGTCATGAAGTGGAAATACTATATTGAATCGATTGCTAGGTCTACCGCGAAGAAAGTTGGTTCACTGGCTAGTAATAGACAATTTTTCTCTCCAGAATCTATGTTGCTTATTTAAAAGTCTACCATTAGTCCATACCTTGAATATCGCTGCCACATATGGTCTGTTGCTAATGCTATTTAGAGACGCTTGCTAAAATGCAAAGAAAATTCTGCAATATTATTGTTTCTGATCTGGTATCTCGGTTTCATTCAATTTCACACCGCTGTAATATAGCTTCCCTGTGCCTTTTCTATAAATATTCTTATTGGAATTGTTATGATGAACTTTGGTCTGGGGTACCTAGATTTTATGAATTAAAGCGCAGCACTAGATTAGCGGCAAGGTTTTATTATTTTATAGTTAACATTGCTAGATGTAACCGTAAGTTCTATGCTAACAGTTTCTTTTCTCGATTGTGGATCTCGCTTCAAGCCCCATGCTTTCCGGCTTATTTTGATCTTCAGGAATTTAAATGCAATGTGAATCGTTTTCTACTGTCTTCCTGATTACTCTCCTTGTTTTCGGCGATTAATGATCTCTGTCTTTTGTTTATACTTTTACACTCAGTAACCCCTTGTGCCTTAGTGGCTTTACTATCTTGCATCAGGTGAATTGATTAAAAACATATAAAACAAGTATCAAACAACTTTTTGGCAGCACAAGAGCCAATGAAAGGAATTCGTGGTAGGGTTACTTAATTGCGCTAATTTCAGATATTCAGCATTTAAAATCAAAAGGTCTTTTATTTAGGCTCATGCGGACACAACTGGTTTTGTTTTCTTTGGTTTACGGCATATCAACTTTAATGGGTTATTTAATGCCGACAAAATTCTCACCGTTTGTAAAAAGTTTTTTCTTCTAAAAAGCTATTGCTGGTAACAATTTTTTACAAAGAAGTTTGCCGGTATTAAAACATAGTTTTACACGTTTTGACCCCAGTTAATCAGCCAGATTAACTATTTGCCCATAGTTGGGACCCTAACTGTTGCTACCACCTTGGGTCATGATGGTCCTGGAAACATCAGTAATTAAGAGGTGTTTTCACACTCCCAAAAACCATTTGATCAGCGGCCTTGCTGTCGAGTGTAGTTTATCGTCTTTAACCAGGAGGCACCCTAACAGGTGCTACCATCCCGGGTCAGGCTGGATCTGTGAATACGAACATTTAAGAGGTGGTTCCACGCTCCTCAAAACCTCTTGATCAGAGACCTTGCTGTCGGATGTAGTTTATCATCTTTAACCAGGACACCCATAACAGGTGCTACCATCCCGGATCAGGGTGGACCTGGGAACACCAGAAATTAAGAGGTGCTTCCATACTTCTCAAAACCTTCGGCCTTGCTGTCGGATGTAGTTTCTCGTCCTACGCAGGACGCGGATGTAGTTTATCGTCATACCAGGGCGGACACAATTGGGACTGGCTTGAAAAGACCAGTATTTTAATCACGAAGCTGTTTTTTCGGCATTCCATAGATTTTTTCCATACACTTTTGCCAATCGGTAATGAAAAGTAAATCATTAATTCATATTTGTTATTATGTTAACACGCTATGTAATTATTTATATATCAGGAATCATTTTAGGAAAACCTTTAACTAAGTGATAAGAAATAAGATAACAAAAACTTTACGTTTGATGCGCTCCGTCTTTTAGGACTTCCTCGGACTAAAGAGGTATATGTTCATGCGACGACAACACATTCACAAGGACATAGGACGTTGGAATTTTAAATTTAATTTCTTTTAATGCGTTTTCAGTGTATAGTTTAGCCGATTTCATCTAATTTCCTTTTCTTTTTTGTTTTATCATTTTTGTTATTAAATATTCCACATTGTGATAATAGAAGATCTGCTAAGCGAGCTGAAATTATTACAATGTCTTCATCTTTGTCGCCATATTCATTACAACTAATGCCAGAGCGTACAACGGCCGAAACGTTGTAATAAATATAGCGACAAAGGATGAGGACAATAGTCCGAATAATGTTAATAGTGTACATAATACCTAATCTCAGAAATATAGACAAATACTGAAGGATCGGATAAATATGTCGACAAAGGATGAGGACAATAGTCCGAATAATGTAAATAGTGTACATAATACCTAATCTCAGAAATATAGACAAATACTGAAGGATCGGATAAATATGGCGACAAAGGATGAGGACAATAGTCCGAATAATGTAAATAGTGTACATAATACCTAATCTCAGAAATATAGACAGATACGGAAGCTAAAATGTTGTAAAAATGTGGACGCAAATTTATTGTGGATGATCTTTGAGATTAAAGCACTTTCTATGCATATTTGTCTTACTAAATTGAATGTAAAAAAAAAATTACAGAGTACTTCTAAATCAAAATTGTGGTTGTTCATTACGGCGGCTAACTAATGTATCTGCCTATATTTCTGAGATGAGGTATTGTAACTATTTATATTATTTACATTTTTTGAACTGTTGTCCTCATCTTCATTTCTATATTCACGACGTTTCGGCCGTTGTACGCTCCGGCCTTCTTCAGGATGTGTCTATATTTCTGAGATGAGGCATTGTAACTGTTTACACTATTTACATTATTTGGACTTTTGCTCTCATCTTTATTTCCATATTCACGATGCTTCGGCCGTTGTACGCGCCGGCCTTCTTCAGGATGTGTCTATATTTCTGAGATGAGGTATTATAACTATTTACACTATTTACATTATTTGGACTGTTACTCTCATCTCTATTCTCATATTCACGATGTTTCGGCCGTTGTACTCTCCGGTCTTCTTCAGGATTTGTCTATATTTCTGAGATGAGGTATTGTATATATTTGCAATATTTACATTGTTTGAACTGTAGTCCTCATGTTTATTTCCTTATTCACGACGTTTAGGCCATTGTATGCTCCGGCCTTCTTCAGGATGTGTCTATATTTCTGAGATGAGGCATTGTAACTGTTTACAATATTTTCATTATTTGGACTTTTGCTCTCATCTTTATTTCCATATTCACGATGCTTCGGCCGTTGTACGCGCCGGCCTTCTTCAGGATGTGTCTATATTTCTGAGATGAGGTATTATAACTATTTACACTATTTACATTATTTGGACTGTTGCTCTCATCTCTATTCTCATATTCACGATGTTTCGGCCGTTGTACTCTCCGGTCTTCTTCAGGATTTGTCTATATTTCTGAGATGAGGTATTGCAACTATTTATACTATTTATATTTTTGGACTGTTCTCCTGATCTTTATTGCCATATTCAGGACGATTCGGTCTTTGTATGAAAACAAAGACGTGGACAACAGTCCGAACAATGTAAATAGTGTAAATAACTTATTCATTGTGTTGTTTTGTAAAAGTTCTCTTTTTTGTATATATAATCTTTTATGTAAATTCCTTGAGGTTTCTCCTATGTATTCTTTGTAGCAATTATTACAGGTGATAGAGTAAATTCCTAATTCAAGTTTCAGCTTATTATTTTGTTTTTTTATTAATTAAGTCTTTTATTGTTTTAGATATCGTTGTAAAAAAACATAATTAAATACAAAATTTCAGCGTCGACTCTCCTTCATGCAAATATGTAGTCACATCAATGTAAACATCACTTTGGTCTTGATGAAGACCTAAAGGACGAAACGTGTCAAACGAAAATGTTTTCCACTTTGTCGTCGATTTTCTTAAAATTTGTTAGAATATGAAGCATTGGTTAGTGAATAAAAGTTTTTCTTTTTTTTTGTCGGTGGAAAAGAAAAACTTTTGTTGAGAACTTCTTAGAATTTAAATGAATTAGAAAAAATAAATTATTATAACAGGTGAGATTATTCTTAAGTGTCATATAGTGAAGAACACGTGCGCGATAAGATTGTTGGTCGATCGTTAATCAGCCATTGCGCAAGCGCAGAAAGATAATCTTGTCAAGGAAGAAAGGTTTCAGGACTTCAGAAAAGGTTTCGCTGATTTTTCTAACAGAAGGTGAACTCTACGTTTATTCTAGCAGCCACCGTACAGTGCATGCTATCTGACTGCAATTTAAAAATCATCAATTTCCTCCTGCTGATTATCATAGAGAAGACAGCCTTAAAAAGACGTCATTGATTGGTCAGTTGTTACGTAATGTCTTTATCTAGGGAAAACAGCCTTATCAAGATTTCATAAATTAATTAGTTATTACGTAATCTTTTTTTATAGATAAGGCAGCCTTATCATGCTTCATTTATTGTCAGTTATTATGTACTTTTTTATATAGAGATGAGAGCCTTATCACGATTTCATTGTTCAGTTATTATGCAATGTTTTTTTTATATAGAAATGAGATCCATATCACGATTTCATTGATTGGTCAGTTATTATGCAATGTTTTTTTTATATAGAGATGACAGCCTTATCACGATTTCATTGATTGGTCAGTTATTATGCAATGTTTTGTTTTATATAGAGATGACAGCCTTATGACGATTTCATTGATTCGTCAGTTATTATGCATTTTTTTATATAGAGATAACAGCCTTATCACGATTTCATTGATTGGTCAGGTATTACGTAATGTTTTTATATAGAGAAGACAGCCATATCATGCTTCCTTCATTGGTTAGTTATTACATAACGTTTTTATTTAGATAAAGCAGTCTTATCAAGGTTTTATTGATTGGTCATTTATTATGTAATGTTTTTTATATAGAGAAGAAAGCCTTATATAGGTTTCACTGTTTTTTCATTTATTATGTACCGTTTTTAAATATAGAAGACAGCCTTATCAAAGTTGCATTGATTGGTTAGTTATAGCGTAATGTTTTCATGCAAAGAAGACAACCTTATCAAAGCTTTCTTCATTGGTTACTTATTACGCTAGGATTTTTCACTGGCAAATCAAATATTGCCCAGTGAATCGCCAGCGGAAATAAATTACTTAGTAATTAGAAACATTACCTATGACGGCAATCTTCAAATTAAACGTTACAAGTTGGCTTGTCATGAACATCTAAAATTTCCAGTACATAAAAATGTTTTGCGAAGCTACATTCCTTAGTTCCATCAGTTAAAATCTAATACGCCGTTTACACTGGGGTGAATTATTGCCATTCCCTTTGCATTCTATTAGAAAGCAGTTCCATCCGTACAACTTCGTGAGAGTCGATGCTTTGTCGAAAAGACTCCCGAGAGAACGTTTCCCCATCACTAAATTCTTAACCACTTCAAGTCTTAGGTTAGCCGTTATCTTTCCTACACATAATCAGCACTTCTACTCATAAACAACTTAATTCAGTAAAAATCTACTTTGAGTGGCTCCTGGGTCTTGAAAATAGTGAGAAAAAGCGTTTCTAAGCAACTCGTTGAAGTTGAAGTCAGGCTGATTTCTGGTAACGGTTTTTAGTTTAACTGCTTTACAATCACCCTGAACTTTTCAATCGCCAGTTACGTTCGTACGCGATTAATACACCTTTTTTGCTTGTTTGTAATGATATTTTTTTTACTTTGTTAATAATTTGCCCAGGTTTTGGGAGGTACTTTTCACTATTTTCTGAAAAAATGTTTTAAGAGTAAGATTTTATAAATTTCAACCAACAGCCACATTGGCAATGAATGTCGAAAATCTCTTCAAGACGAGAGGACTAATATTACAATTACCATACACTATTTTTCCATTCAAGTTATAATTCTTCCTCGTATACATACAATAATAACTGTTTGATCATCACCAAGTATGTCTGTCTAATTGGGTGGCTAGACAATCCTGTTGCAGACGCCGGCTCAGGTACATTTCTTTAGGTTTATTTTTCTTTAACACTCACAGAGCCAACTGGGAGTTTATACTGAAACTTCAAATCTACAAATCAGCCATTCATCCTTGCATTGAATACTGTTACCATACGGTTAAGGCAGTGGAAAACTTGGAGAGGGAAATTAGCAGGAGATAACTGATAACTGACTTCTATTAAACATGGCACGTGGAACTAGAACAGTCTACCCAAGTGAGCGAAATAATGGGTTCAGTTCGACATTCCAACCACCTGAAGAAGGCCAGAGCGTACAACGGCCGAAACGTTGTAATAAATATGGCGACAAAGATGAGGACAAGAGTTCGAATAATGTAAATATTGTACGAAGAAATCCTTTTTAATAGTATCTGATAGTTCACCCTATCGCCCAGTTCACACACCTCCCCGCTTTTTGAACAGAGGTAGAGGTTTATCCTTTGTTTTCTGTTTAGTATTTCCAGATGATTTGAAAGTTTTTTCATTCTCTTTAATTCCCAGTAAGCGGTTGCGTCTTATTGGCATTCACGCTTTCGCCTTACTTGGGGTGAGTTGAGATGAGGTTGCAAATGCACTTAGAGAGCCCGAGTGGGAATATAAAAAATAAAATTGACTTCATTATGGCTGACAAAACCAGTAACGTTAAACATGAAACCGACATAGAGAAAGATGATAAAAGAAGCGATCACAGAATGGGAGCTTGCCGAATCAAATTTGATCACTAGATTTGAGAGAAAAACGCCTAAATATGAATATAGATGGCGCCAGCAAATTTCGGATAGAAATCACGAAAGTTTTCAGACTTTGTTGAATAAGGAATATAACACTAAAAATATGCAATTAAAGAAGAGATAAAGTTAAAGAAATAGAAATATCAACAAGAAAAGAAAATGCTCAAAATAAAAAGTTGAGGCAAAACGAATGTGTTAAGAATGATATGGGGCATCAAGCTGTTAATGTATAATGAAAAAGACTGATGAAAAAGATACAAAAAGAATGAACTTGACAAAATAGAAGCAGCTATCAAGAAAATGAAAATCTGGAAACAACCTTAGTCTGCAATTCCCAATAGATTTTAAAAACAGAAACCGGGGCGTCCTGGCTTTGACGACGAACTAAATCCGGCAGCAAGGTCTCTGATTTGTATGTTTAGTTTTGATTTGTTTTGAAGTATATCAACCTCAATGGTTATTTAATGGCGACAAGCTTTTTATTGCTGGTAATATGTTTTTTCTAAAAATGTATTGTTGGTAATTCTTTTTAAAAAATATATTGCTTTTTTTCCAAACATGTATTGCTGGTAACATTTTTGTTCTCAAAAATGTATTGTTGGTAATATTTTTTCTCAAAAATGTATTGCTGGTAATATTTTATTTCCCAAACTGTATTGCTGGTGACATTTTTGTTTTCAAAAATGTATTGCTGGTAAGATTTTTTCGAAAAATGTAATACTGGTAATATTTTTTTTAAAAATGTATTGCTGGTAATATTTTTTCCAAAAATATATTACTGGTAATATTTAAAAAAAAATGTATTGCTGGTAATATAATTTTTTCGAAAAATGTATTACTAGTAATATTTCTTTTTTTCAAAAATATATTGCCGGTAAAAAAATTTTTCAAAGATGTTTTGCTGGTAATCCTTTTCCAAAAAAAAGTATTGCTGGTATTAAAACCTATTTTTATACTTTCATAATGTTTTGACCCCTTGGTGGAGGTTAACTATTTGCTTTTAGCTGGGACCCTGACATATGCTACCTCCCTGGCTTACGATAGACATGGGAACACCAACAATTAAGAAGTGGTTCTATGCTCCTCAACACCTGATCAAAGAGCAAGGTCTCATTTCTGGACGTTTCGAGGAGCGTGAAATCGTATCTTAATTGCTGCTGTTGAAAGGTTCACGCTGACCCGGGGGAGCAGCCACTGTATGGTCCCAGCTGTGAACAAATAGTTAACCCCAAAACTGGAGTTAAAAAACTATGAAAGTATAAAAATATATAAAAATATAGATTTGTATAGTAAAAATATGGGAATGCATTTATGGGGAAAATATACATATTCTGTTCAAACGAACCTATCCAAATCTTGTTGACATTAAAAAGAACAACTGGGGTTGATATGCTGAAAAACAAAATACACCCAATGAACCTAACCCAATGAAACCAGATTCACTAAAATCCCTCTTTACAAAAATACATCAATGAAACCTGTTATTCTAAAAAAACTGATTTTTTACAATGATTACATATTCTGTTTATATGAGTCTATTCAAAAAAATCTTGTCACTTTCCAATGTCGACAAAGTAATTAATAACTCATCTCAGAAATTATTATTACTCAGCCTGTTTCCACATTATATATATATATATATATATATATATATATAATACAATATATATATATATATATATATATATATATATATATATATATAATACAATATATATATATATATATATATATATATATATATATATATATATATATATGAAGAAATATAGTCTTAGTGTCAAACTTAGCCTGAATGTTAGTCTTTGTGTCAATCCTTATCCAACCACATTGAACTTAAAATCCAAACTTCCTCCCACCTCTTTTATTCATGTCACAGATTTCATTCCGCGTAACTTTTGTGACGTACGGTGACCGTTAATAATTAAGTGTAACTCAAAACTTCAATGTTAAGATAAAACAGTATTGAATTACAACTGCAAACAAATACCTAACAAGAACAAAGAAGTAAAAGTCAAAGATAATTAACCATTTCAGTGAATACATTCTTAGGAAAGCAGATCGGTTTAATGTCCGGTAAATCCTAAATCAAAACCCCAAATCATCGACAGACAATAATTAAAAATAATTCGACTGGACAGTTCCACTCAATAGTCATTCAATAACCACTGAATAACCACTGCAGTCAGTAGCCTGACACCTCTATTTATACACCTGGCGGAAAACATATATTCATAAGTCCCGAGTGTCACGCTCGTACTTCGGTATCATTTTCTTCTTATATGGCAGTAAACGTCTATTTTGAGTATCTCTCGAGGGGGAAATTTCGTAAAAAAAACAAACTATTCTCAAATGAACTCACAAACAAATCAACATACTCCATTGTGGAAACTAATTGAAACAACCGCTTTAGTTTTCTTTCTTTCACCATACGGTCAGTTTTAGGCCCACTGGAGTGACAGGGTGTAATCGATTTCTATTTTTCCCCTAAAATTAAATCATTTGCAGTGCTATGCAGTAACATGAATCTATTTTTGGTTTGTATGATGAAATTTTTTGCGGTGAAAAATATGTCATCCGTGATTGTATCAAATTTTCCTCGCGCCCAGATACTATTGTACCGACTGTCCTACGGATATTGTCTACGATCGACGTTACTCCAAGGAAGCATACAAAAATTGTGACACTGAACGAACATGCTGCATTATCAGTGTGCAAATCAAAGTATAGAGTGGCTCGGAAACTCTCCTGATTTAAATCCAATCGAAAATATCTGGTCAATCTGCAAGGAACGACTTCGTGGAATGGACATACGAAGTACTAACATGTGCACTGGGGCATGTTTCATTGGAAAAATAGGGAAAAAAGTAAATAATAACGGGATTATTCGTTTTGTTCCAATTAATTTGCACAAGGGTTTATCGTAGCAAAAAAAAAAATCAGCCCTATAAGCGGGGAAGTTTAAGAATGGCAGCTGAACAATACTCAAACGGTAGAGCGAAAAAGCAACAGAATGCAACAGAATGCAACAAAAGACATTTCTCTATAAAAAAACCATTCGACTCAATAAGCGACACTGCAGACTTTAATTAGCTTTGAGAGTTGAGTATTAACGAGAGTTATATAAAAGTTATTGAAAATATGTACGATAAGAATATTGAAAAATTAGATTACACAACGGAAAATATATTTACAACTGATCTCGAAAGTAATTTCTGATAAACGAATTTGGAAGGAATGAAAGTAACGATAAACTGGGAATTTAAAAACCCCCAGAACTTGGCTGACGACATTTTGCTAACATAAGAATCATAAAGTGAATTACGATAAATGCTATAAAACATAAATAAGGAAAGCGTCCATACAGGTTAAGAAATAAGCAGAAATCGAATAAAAGTAATATTCCACTGTACCATTCCGAAAATGATCATGAAAATAGAGGATGAAGACCTGGAAGAAATCCAGGAATACATATATTTAGAACAGGTGATAACATACAAGAAAGACCGCAGAAATGAAATACAAGATGTATAAAGACTGGGTGGAGCCATTTTATAAAAACAGAACCATGAAAAACAGATTTTGCTTGCAAGTCAAAGTGGATGTTGAATGTATGACACCAGCTATGACGTAAAGATGGACGCATTCGGTATTAATGTGTGATCTCTGATTGTAATTATAAAAGAAACTTTATAGTCACTATAACATTACGTTTTTTTTTCTTTTCTTTTTTTTAATCATTTCACCCCAAACAAGGCGGTAATGCCACGAGTGCGCATGGGATTACAGAGAGTGAAAATGAGAGAAAAAAGCTGGGTATATGGGGATTGAGGAAAGGATAAAAGATGAACGAGATTCAAGATGATAGAAGATGACGATTGAAGTTGCATTTAAATTTTTGAAGATTTTAGTTATCAGGGAAGCAAGTAAACGGAAGGGAGTTTCATGGTCTGGAAGTGCGAATTGGAGTAGAAGTGGCGGCTGCATTTAATTCGACACTAAATGGGTGGGATCTCGATGTCACTCTAGTAAAACGCTTAAATTCCTGTAGTCGGGGCACAGGGGTAAAAAATTGCTCGTCAAAGCCGTTGCCATGAAAATATTTGTAGAAAAGACAAATGGAAACCATAATAATGTCATCCGTTTTTGTTCTATTTTGTGTATTCCCGGTTGTATTTCAATCAGTAGGAGGTTTGGTATTTTTGTTGCTAAATAATTTTTATCTGAAAAAATAATAACTGAAATATTGGTCGATTTGTGGAGTAGCATTTCTCGGTGTCTCAGATTCTAATCATAGGATCACAAATTCTCACTCCTACTCTGAATTTAGTCATCTCGAATGAAGTTAAAAAATCGAAATGGCCTAAATAGGAAAATATATTTATAAAGATGCATGAAAATAAAATTAATGTCCTATTATAAGGTAAAGTAAACGATCATAAAAAAAATAGACGAGGTAGAACTGGAAGAAGTCCAGGAATACAGTAACTTAAGACAGATATTAACTTTAAAGAAAAGATCATAGAAATAAAACAAAAAATAGGTTGGGACGCTTTTAAAATGAACAGGAATAAAACAAAAGTAATTTTCAGTTGTAATGTATAGAAAACGATCGTAAAAATAGAAAAGAAGGCCTGGAATACATCTACCTAAAGCCTCTAATAACATTTGAGAAAGATCATAAAAATGAGAAAAAAATAAAGGGAAATGTAATGTTGACTGGTTAATGTTACAAGGTAGAGAAAAAGATCATAAAAGGTAGAAGATGAAGAACTGGAAAATGTCCAGGAATACATATATTTAGAACAGGTGATAACATAAAAGAAAGACCACAGAAATGCAACAAAATGATGTATACAGATCAAATGGTGAAATATTAATTAAATGAAAAGTACATTTACTAAAATTCTTAAGGCTTAAAATAATTAATATGGAAATTAGTGAAATCGCTTGAAAATTCATGAATACACAGCGTAAACTCTAAAAATGGTAATCGGAAAAGAATCTTAAAAATATTTTCTTGCTTTTCCTTCTCCTGATTTAATATATTTTTATGCATTATATATGAATATACACCTTTAAAAATATAACCGTTGAGAAAGCAATAATAACACTGTACTTTCATAAATTATATAAGCATTATGCGGATGTTTCGAGGAGCGTGGAACCCCCTCTTAATTGCTGATGTTCCCAGGTTCACCCTGACCCGAGGTAGTAGAACCTGTTATGGTCCCAACCATGGGCAACTATTTAACCCCGAAACTGAGTTAAAAACGTGTAAAAATAAGTTTTACTACCAGCAATACCTTTTTGTAAAATATTATTACCAGCAATACATTTTTGAAAAAAAATATTACCAGCAATATATTTTTGAAAAAAAAAAAAAATTCCAGTCATAGATTTTTGGAAAAATATTACCAGAAATACTTTTTGGAAAAAAATATTACCAGCAATAAAAATCTTGTCGGGATTAAGTAGCCAATTGTGGTTGATATGCCGTAGACCAAACCAAACCAAACCAAACCAAACCAAACCAAGTCAAGTCTTATGCTATATTCTCTACGAACAAGAATTAATTTTGTCAATATATTTGTTCGCTATTCCTATACGACAGCGGTGTTTGCGTGCTTCTGAAATTTAGCAGACTTTTAACGAAACGTAGGCACTTCGTTAAGTCACTGAGTAGAAAAGGAAAAGGTTATAATAACAGTACATGATGTTAGAGAAAAGTCTTTTAAGTGTTAAATTAAAAAAGAAACACATTAAATTTGCTCTTTTGAGTAATTGGTTAATCAACGTAAGCAAAATGCGTCGTCTTCAGAAAACCAACTCCGATAAATCTACAGCAATTATCACCCAAGATAATTAAAGCGAGGAATCGAAGTTTTGCTTTCATTTCAGTGAAGTACAATTGCATACTGAACCATCCTCAGTCAGTTAAGTATCATAGGTCATATAGACGGTCAGGTTGTTACACAAGGTCGGTTTAATGTGAGGAGCCCGAGCTCGTGCACCCGGGCAAGGAACAAAAATTCCCCGAACCCCCGCAACCGCTGGTTGCGCTGGCCTCGGCGCGTGCACCGACCCTTCTCTCTAGTGCAATGAGAAGGCGCGGCCACGAGCAGCTGTCCCCCAGGGCCAAGTACCTCTGTCCTTTGACGGAGCCGCCCCTGAGCGCACTCTGTCCAAGGACAGAGACGCAACTGAGAGATGATAAATAATGCGAAATCCATCCAAGGAGGGATTTACCATACGTCATATACACTTAGGTTTTCGATTCTTGACTGTCTAACCTCAAGATTTTCCTGCAGGAGGCTGCCGATTTGTTTTTTTTTTTACTGTAGTAGACTGGTTGTTAATAAGCTTATAGGACTCAGTATTCAAACCATAGTTGGTACAGAAGTAATGGTTTCATACCTTAAACAAGAGTATTGGTGCGTAAGTGAATGAAACGAACCCGCCAGGAATTTGAACTTGGCTCCCCTGATTTCTAATTCCGAACCGATATTCATTAAATCCAAACCGACTCTTGTTTTTTATGTGTTGTGTCCTTTCAAAACGAAAGGTATTAGGCTCTCCACGACTTCCTGTGCTTTGTAGCTCTTCATAAATGTTGTCTTTCTGTTATTTCTTCTAAACCCTGTTCCGCCATCCATTTACTCAACCTCAATAAGTATATTATTCGTTGTTTTTCTCTGTCACTCTTGCCTTCAATCTGTCCTGTGAGTATCAAATTTTCCAAGCCATCTTTCCTCATTATGCGCCCTAGAAAAATCAATTGTCTCTTCCTGATATTTTTTCCTGGGTATGACGATAAACTACATCCGCGTACTGAGTAAGACGATGAACTACGTCCAACGGTGGGGACTCTGGTCAGAAGGTTTTGGGGTGCGTGGAGCCGTCTCTTGGTTGGTGTGTTTCCCACGTTCGCTCTGACCCGGGGTGGTTGCACCTGTTGGGGTCCCACCTATGGGTAGGTAGTTGACCAACAAACTAGGGTCGAGGCGCTGTGAAGATGTAGAAATGGGTTTTAATGCCAGAAATATTTTGTAAAAACGTTATTACCAGCGATGAAAAGAATTGTTACCAGCAATGCATTTGTGAAAAAAGATATTACCAGCTATACTTTTCTGAAAAAAAAAATATTACAAGCGATACATTTTTGAAAAAAAAATTTACCAGAACTAGGTTTTTGAAGGAAAAAAATAAATTACCAGCAATACATTTGAAAAAAAAATATTAAGAGAAATAAAAAGTTTGTCGGCATTAAATAAACATTGAGGTTGATATACCGTAAAACAAAACAAGGAACAAGGAATTTTTGAAGAAAAAAAAACTATTACCAGCAATAGATTATTACCACCAATAAATTTTTGAAAAATTATAACATCAATACATTTTTGAAAATGAATATTACCAGCAATAAAAATATTGTCGTCATTAAATAAGCCATTGTGGTTGATATGCCGTAAAACAAAACAAAACAAAACAAAACAAAACAATATATACTGAGATAGATAGATAGATAGATAGATAGATAGATAGATAGATAATGAACGGACTGTGATAGATAGATAGATAGATAGATAGATAGATAGATAGATACGAACAGGCAGTGATAGATAGATAGATAGATAGATAGATAGATAGATAGATAGAGAGATAGATAGACAGATACGAACAGGCAGTGATAGATAGATAGATAGATAGATAGATAGATACGAACAGGCAGTGATAGATAGATAGATAGATAGATAGATAGATAGATAGATAGATAAAAAGTACTACCAGGAATAAAAATCTTGTCCGCATCAAATCACCCATTGTGGTTGATATGCCGTAAAACAAACCAAACCAAACCAAACCAAATCAATTTTTCTGATATTGAATATTAGTTTCCTATTGTCATTTTCTCTGAAACCTTGTCGTTGTTCACATATTCGGCCCAGGGTATCCAACATCAGACTTTAGGAGAATCATATTTCTGTTACTTCAAGTCTCTTCTTCATCTTTGAGGAGATTGCCGAGCACTCACTGCCATACAGGACGATCGTTACTATCTAATTTAAAAAAGGTTCCTTATATTTTTGTATTCTTCACCCAATACATGGCCCGAGAGTCATTCAATGTAGAGGGTTACTAAATGATGTTCTTTTATGACCGTAAGAGTTTCAGATCATCAGGATACGTAGGATAGAATAGGCTTGACCTAGAATTAGATGGTAAGTCTCGGAGGAGCATTGTCACGAGAGGATGTTGCATTAAGTAGCGGTTCTTGGAAATAAGCCATTCGAATGCAACTTCCTTCTCACTAATGGAATCCAAAGGGCCTCAAGAAAATTGACCCTGTGTCTGTGGCAAGGCGAATCTTAGCTGAAATGCCTGAACTGTTGAAACTATGACCGATACTTCTCATTGCGCCTTCTTGGTTTCACGTTTGCCACTGACATGAAGTGGAATACATACATTGAATCAATAGCTTCATCTACCGCAAAGAAAATTGTGTCTCCGTGTCGCGCCAGAAGGTTTTACTCGTCTGAGTTCATCCTTCAAATCTACAAATCTACCATTCGTCCTCGCATTGAATACTGTTGCCATATATGGTCTGCTACCCCCGCTGTTCATCTCAAGATTCTCGAAAAATAGAAAGAGGATATGCAATGTGATAGGTCCTGATATGGCATCTCGTCTGCAGTCACTTTCTCAAAGATGTGCTGTGGCTTCCCTCTGTCTTTTCTTCAAATATTTTCATGGCAACTGCTCTGATGCGCTACTTTCACTGGTTCCCAAACTGCATGAATTTAAGCGTGCTACTAGGTTGAATCTGTCGAAAACAGTTAAATGTGAGCGACTCTTCCTCTCCAATAGCTTCTGTTTTTGCACTTCCCGACAGTAAAACACCCCTCCTATTACTTTCTTCCATGATAGCTATAATCTTCAAATATTCAAATGTAATGTCAATCGACATCTTCTGATGCCTTGATCTTGATCCCCGTCCTTGTCTTTATCCTTTCCTCAAACACACCTAAAGAGGGTTTTTTGAGGAAAGGATAAAGAGAAAGACGGGGGTCAAGAACAAGGCATCAGAAGATGTCGATTGACATTACATTTTAATATTTGAAGATTATAGCTACCAGGGAAGCACGTAGGGGGAAGCGACTTCCATTGACAGGAAGTGCGAGATAAGAAGATGTTGAAATACTCCATGCAATAACGCTTTAACTTGAGTGGCTCTTGGGCTCCTGTACTGGGTGAAAATTAGTAAAAAAAAAAAAAAAATAAAAATCATGTCTGATTCACCCTTGTACATGCTGTGTAGGAACGCTACTGAAGGTGTGCAACACTTTCTCAGTATCTGCACTTAAAGTACAGAAGACGTCATGATAAAGTAGGCTTCAGAATACACTGGTAACTAAGTAAAAAGTATGACGGCAACTGCGTAGGGAGTTGGTACGAGCATTCATCACTGTCTGTAGTAGAGAATAAACCAGTGAAGCTCATGTCGGATACGATTATCTTGATTGACAATGGAGAGCAATCGCCCTGATATTACAGTTGTACATAAGATCTGTTATGAATGGATCCTGATAGGTGTTGAGGTATCCTGGAATAAAGACATCGGATAGGCGAAGCAGGCGAATTATTCAAAGGTACCAAGTACCTGCCAGGATTAGTGTACCGCGCGGCAGCAACTCAAGTTGTCCTTTTGAAATTGGCGCACGCGTGATTTCCATTTTTTTTCTGCTGGGCAAGATGCATTGGAAATACCTCAAATCACTGGGAGTGTGTAGGTAGCAGCACTTGGGAAGAATCAAGTGCCGCGGACAGGGCCGCATGGCTGAGCCGTCATTAGGAGATAAGGGCATTATATGAGAAATTATAGCATTTTCTTATTTTCTTATGATGTTTCTACTAGAACTTGTATGTTGATGTTATCTGGGACACTGTTAATAAAATTAACCATTCCTTTTTTCACAAGGCCCAGAGCTCCGATTACTATTGGTACGACAGTCTCAGTCTTCATTCCCAACATTCTGTTAATCTCGATCTCCAGGTCCTTCTTTTTGGACAATTTCTCGATAATTTTCATGGAATTGTTCCTCTCATATGATACTGCTATGTCAATAAGTATACACTTCCTGAATGTTTTGTCTTTTATGATAATATCAGGTCTGCTTGCTTTTATTTTCCTGTCATTTAGAATTGTCCTAGAGGATAGTTACATCATTATTTTGGGTAACTGTGTCTGGTTAGTGCTCATACCATCTCTCAGTGGTTTCGATTTTGTGCTTCTTGCATATGTTCCACTGCACATATGTTGCTATCTTGTTATGTCTGTGGGCATATTCATTTTTTGCTAGGTCCGGACATCCTGAGAAAATATGGTCGACAGTTTCATATTTTCCGCAGATGGTGCATTTCGGTTTAGTTTCATCACTGATTATGTGACTGTGATAGGATCTGTTTGTGGGGCTTTGATTCTGAGCTGCAATAATTAGGCTTTCTGTCTCAGCCTTCAACCCGGTGCTCCTCAGCTACTGATGTGTTTTCTGTTGGTCAGCATCTGCTTCTTTTTATTATTATTATTATTATTATTATTATTATTATTATTATTATTATTATTATTATTATGTTTCTTTTCGTGTATACTCATTTCTTTCCGGGTCCCAGAGACCTAAGGTCCGAAATGGCATCATGACATTTTCCAATGAGCAGTTAAAAAAAAAAAGAAAAGAAAACGCGCACATTTTACATAGATAAACCCCTTCATAATATGTAGGTCCTACTTGTGAGCACAATTTTTTGCATTCCTTTAAGGTATGGGCTACCAGGAATCCCTTCATTGTGTCTATTGGAATCTTTTCCAAACAATTCGAGGGCTCCAAATACAAATGCAATTGTTGATGCTTGTTGATGCTCTCATGTGCCACATTTTTGATATTTCGGTTTCAAATCCTCGTATTTTGATAGTTTTTTTGAAAATCTTCAAAGATACATTGCACTCTGCGGGGATTGCCAAATCAATTAGGAGGCATAATTTGTCTTTGCGGTCTGTAATAACGATGTCAATGCGATTAGATTTGATTGTTGTGTGTATTGTCCAATAAAATTGTTACAGGTGCTATCCCCGTAATTATTATTATTATTATTATTATTATTATTATTATTATTATTTCCTTTGATTTCTGTTGCATACACATTTACTCCCGGCTTCAAACCAGAAAGCAAAGGTCAGAAATGCTTTCATAAAATGACTTTTATAAAAATAAATTAACACCCAAGTTCACGTGCATTTTAAGTAGATAAATCTTTTCGTAATGTATGAACTTTACTTGTGAGTTGTATTTCTTTTCGACATGAGTTTACAGGAATTAAAAGAAATTTTTCATATGATTGTGAATTTTAACATTACAAAAATAATAAAAATGTAGCAAATCAGGAATGTTTTTTCATAAACAATATTCATTTCGCCTGCAACAATTCATTTGTAGTTTTTTTTAAATATTGTCGCGAGATTTCAAATAAACTTCTGGCTTGACGACGGCAAACTGCAAAAGCGATTTGCAAATTACCTTTGAATTTAGAGATGAGAAAAATGTTGCGGAATATAAGATATTAAACTTACAATATTTTTCTCTTATTCGCACTTGAAGTTCAATGATTGATTCATTTTCTACAGTTTATTAACCATTTGTAGGTTATTTAAAGCCAGAAAATATGTTTAAATTGTAAGAAGTTTCTATTTTTTTTATATAATAATGATTTAGTGATAGAAGT
>OZ010588.1:89488794-89543794 GCA_963932145.1 Acanthosepion lycidas | reverse complement strand
ACACACACATACATACCCACACACACACATATATATATATATAATTATGTAAACAGAACTTATAGTAGTCGTCAAGGAGAGCTACAACGGCTGAGAAAAAAAATAATTCACTCTAATCGCCGATTTGCACGCATACACCCGCCTTGTTGATTAAATTGTCTTCAGATGCAAACGTTGTCGATATTCTTTTCAATCTCACCTGGTTTGAAACTTATATAAATATATAAAAAGATATACAAATTTGCTTGTATATTTGTATTCATTTTTTTATTTGTACGCTTGTATCTTTTTTTGAACGCTTAAAATCATAGTAGCATTTTAGTTCGTACTATTGTGCACGGTTTTTAATGAGCGCTTTAATTATAAAATCCCTTTGTACAAACGCGCTGTCATCTATACGTTTAGATATTCCAGCCTCCCCGTATCTCTGTTCTACTAAAGACCAGTAGAGGTAGCTTCATTACCGACACTTTCGTTTTCATAAGTCCTCAATCTTATATTAAGAAAGCTGTAGTTATCATGTGTATATCAGTGGTGTTGCGCGCGTGAGTATGAACGTGTTTGGCGTGTGTGCGTATTGCTATGTCTACGCATAAACATTATTTCGACAGTATATGCCTATAAATTTATTATTAATCAATTTTACTACTGCTATATCTACCTGCAAGAATTCCCATCAGCTAGTGGCTTTTATTGTTTTTGTTCTAGACACCTACTCTTCATTCATCAAAGTCTATCAACCTTCGGTTAGAGATTGTTTTCTTCATCATTAGCAATCGACTAATATTCTACACTCTTAAACAATACAACGTTATAATTTATGATTCGATCGCTAAGTGTAAACGGTGATATATTTATATTTCTTTCGATTTTTTTTTTTAATTTTTATTTTACTTACTTTTAACGTCTTTTTTTTTTTTTTAAATTTTTGACGGCGGAGACTATGGCTGCGAGGTCACAAGGTCAGTGTAGGAGGGGCCCAGGTGAGCAGGTGATTGTGTCGACTCGAGATGATATATGACAGGCAAATACTCCATTGAAATAAACCGAAGGATGCTATTTTTTTTTTTTTTTTTTTTTGCTTTTTCATTTTTGGCGTTTTCTCTCACTCCTTTTCATTCTTAACGTCATATTCAAAATAATCCTCCAAGTCTTTGTCGAAACGATGATAGCATTAACACGTGCCCGATGAAATTTTGTCTCCGTGATTGTGGCTATAATTAAAAACTTAACAAAAGAGCAAATTTGTCGCCTATTTGTGGCAGCCTATACATACATACATACATACATACACACACACACACACACACACACACACATATATATATATATATATATATATATATATGTATGTATGTATGTATGTATAAATTTATGCACACTAAGAAGAATAGGATATAGGTGTCGATAGGAGATATTTATGTTTTGTGTGCTGAGAAATCAACGAACGGTGACTACTATTTCAACTCAAAATACACGATACGTTGTTATCGACGCATTCGATTTGCGTATCTACAACACGACTGTCGAAACGGCATTCGTTTATATGCTTCACGTTTGTAACCACAAACATTCAAACCTATGTATATAATATAAATAAAATATATAAAATATATAAAATATACAAAAATATATAAAAAATATAAATATCGATCTCTTCTTTTAAATAATTTTTTTTATGTATGACTCGTGTTGTTTTCTGAAGTGTACAAAATTTGACGGGCTACCTGAGCACATAAAAAATTAGCAATCTCATATTTCATTATTTTTTTTTTTTTGTATGTTTACATAATTTTCATGCTTGTGTGCGCATCTATTCGTACAGGTAGTAATATATGCATGAGTAGGGGTCTCTACTTATGACTGTGTTGTGTGCGTGTGTGTTTGACGGTATCTGCCTCCATTGCTATTAATGATGATGATGATGAAGATGCTGATAATGATGATGACAAAAACTTAAATGCATAAATGATAGTTGTCCCGACAGGTTTGAACGTATTCTGTTGGCTGGATTCTCTCGGGGGAATTTTCTTTCTTTTCTTTGTAATTCTGGCCGAGGTGATGGGGAACAAAGAGACTGCATCCCTACAGTTTTGCCACGACTTGCTCGTGCAAGCTCCTCTTTTCTGTGCCCTTCTTTAAAAAAATTCGTCTTTACTGATCTTTTTCTCTCCGTTAGTCTCGCTTCATTATTCTGCTTCCACTGTTTGGGCTTTCTCTTTGGATCTTCTTTGCCATTTTCGAATCACAGAACTCCATCTCTCCCGCTCTCTCTCTCTCTCTCTCTGTTTCTCACATGCATATACATTCTCACTCTCCCCTCAGCTATTCTTCTTTTACTCTTTCTATTTTGTTATTCACGCATACAGATACACACTCACACACACATAAAAAAACATGCATACGCATGCACAAGAAGAGAGAGAGGGGGTGGGATATGTGCGTTCTCCCCCTTCTTTGAACGACTCTTCTTTTTCACTCATTTCGCGCTCACACTTACTCTCTCTATCTCTCTAATTCTATCTCATTGACTCCTCCCCTTCACACACATCAGCGTCTGCTATTAACGCTGCTTCTCAATCATGTTTACAACTCGCTTTCCTTTCATTTCAAGTTTCTCGCTTTTCTCGTTCATCTTTGCTTAAAGATCGGCTAAATGATTCCCTTTTAAACTTGTTTCCTTTAATATCCACCCGGATCTCTCTCCATATCTCTCTACTTTTCTCTCCTTACTTGCAGGCGTGTTTAAACTCTCAACAACATCTTTCTTCATCTGTCGTAAATTATCGTTTTGTCTGTTTTCCATATCATTTGTGTTTACCCAAATTCTTTCTCAGTTTGTTTGCTTTTGTTCCGTTGAAATTATTATTTCCCCATTAATTGATTATTCAGGTTTAAAAGCCCTAATTTTAATTCTTTGTATCATTTTCTGTTTTCTTTCTTTTTGTTTTGTTTTTCTTATGAACACTGTTTCTGCTGCTTCTCATGTTGTTGCTTTTTTGTCTTGACAACTCTCTTCCCTATATTGATATACGATCATTTTAATCTCGTCCACTTTTCCTAAACTTGTACCCTTTTTCTTGTTTTGTTTTTATTTTACATTTTATTAATTCTTCTTTTCTTTCTCTTTTCTCAATACTTCAATTCTTTCTTTCTTTCTTTCTTTCTTTCTTTCTTTCTTTCTTTCTCTCTCTCTTGATTTCTTCCTTTCTTTCATTGTTTTTGTCTTCTTTCTTTCTTGCTTTCTTTCTTGTTTTCTTTTATTCTTTCTTTCTTTCATACCCCCCTCTTGATTTCTTTCATTGTTTTCGTTTTCTTTCTTTTTCGTTTTCTTTCTTTTTTGTTTTCTTTCCTGTTTTCTTTTATTCTTTCTTTCATTCTCCCTCTCTTGATTTCTTTCTTTCTTTCTTTCATTTTCTTCTTTCTTTCTTTCTTTCTTTCTTTCTTTCTTTCTTTCTTTCTTTCTTTCTTTCTTTCTTACTTAGTTCCTTTCTTTCATTTTATTTTCATTCTTTCTTTCTTATTTTCTCTATTTCTTGCTTTCTTGTTTGCTTTTTCTTTCCTGCTTTCTTTCTTTCTTTCTTTCTTACTTTCTTTTTTGCTATCTTTTTTTCTTACTCATTTTCATTCTTTCTTTTTTTCTTTCTTTCTTTCTTGTTATCTTTTTTTCTTTCGCACTCTCTTACTTGCTTTCTTTTTTTCTTTCTTTCTTTTTAAAAATCTTTCATGCTTGCTCTCTTTCTTGCTTGCTCTCATCTTTCTTTCTTTCTGTCTTTTTTTAACAACGCTACTTCATCTTCTTAACTTCTGCTTTTGTTCTCTGCTGCCATTAACCCTTCTCTTTCGTCCCGACAACCATCACAAAACCTTTCTCTTTCCATTCTTTTCTCTTTTCATTTAATTCATTGCAACTCACGCTTCTTTAAGCATTCTTCTTCAGGAATTTCATTACGTACACTCAATCTTTCAACGCCACATTCAGCCTCACCATTTTCACTCTTTATACAATTTTTTTTACACTATTACCATTCTCTAACGGACATGGAATAATCGCCTTAAATACGTATCTATGCGTATACAAATCTATACTTTATGCATGTCCTTGACTATGCAATTTCAAACTCTTTGTCAGCATATACACCAGTGAGGAGGCTAAAGGGTATAAACATGCATTTTTCTAAGTATGTCAGTGAATTCAACTTGCAGAATTTTCTTTCTTTTACGGTGAAAAATTATTGTAGCTTCAAAGTTGCCTACGTCAGTGTATATTAGGTGTAGTTCTAATTTACATCATCTGACGCCGGGTTTGTTATGTCTTTCATCCAAAAACTTGATTTATATACAGAAAATTGAAGAAAAATGTTAGTAACAGTGAAATACGTGTGGGAGATTCAATACGTTTGTGTATGTGACGACAAGTGGCATATCACACACACACACATATGTAGGCATAGGAATGAAGGAATCAACACTGAATTGGGACTGTTAGTTTCACGATGCAAAGTGATCTTCAGATCAAGTCAGCATTAAAGTTTGAGACTTATTGCTGCTATACAGTGTTGATGCCTATGTCCACACTGTCGAAACGCGTTAACTCCACGACTGAGCACTCTTTCTTTATAAATGTAACAAATTTTCAAATATATATATGTATCACAACGCACACACACATACACACACACACACACACAGGGTTTACGGCCAAATCATGTTGATAGATTAGTTTCTGGACGATCACCGGAGTTAAGTAATGTCGAGCCTGGTCACTAACTAGATGGGTTACCGCTGAGGTATAAAAGGTAATGTAAATTTGAATGTACGGGTGCTGTAATGTATAATGGCTCGGAATTGTTCCAATTCCAATCGGGTTCTTAATATTCACTTAAGTGCAAATTTCCCTGGGAAAGTTATGAATCCACATCTTCTCTCCCCAGCTATGGGTTAATTAGTAAACACTTGTATCATTAAAACTATTACTATCTCCAAAAGTAAAAGAAAAATTGCGTACAAAATATTTAAATCTCAGCATTAAATAACCCATAAAGGTGTTGATATGCCACTAAACAAAAACAACCAACAACACACACACGTATACACACACAGACACACATATACACGGACACACACACACACTCACACACACACACACACACATATATATATATATATATATATATATATATAGGAATGTGTAGGATAAATATGTACATACACGCACAAATACTTGCACGTACGTAAGTATATTTATACCTCAGGTATTAAAAAATAGAGGTTATTTATTTCTGATTTTTACAGAAATTGTAACACAAGGCCGAACAGGTGTTATAAATACAGTGACCAATGTTGTTAGACCGGAGCTATATATATATATATATATATATATATATATATATATATAAATATATATATATATATATATATATTAATGAATAAATATAATATCCAACGTCGATAGCACGACTCTTTCATGCAGTTAATGCAATCTTCAGGTGTGGAGACTCTGACTGTTATTTATAGCGTTTTTGTGATGCTAATTCAAAATTCTGCGTATAAACTTGTCTATTTAAACTATAGAATTAACTGTAAATAATTCATTAGTTAATTCTATATATTTTTCATGAGAGCGCGGTAGATAATGCTTAGAATGTCTACATCTGAAAATTGCATTAACTGAATGAAACTCCGAGGAGTGTTATCGACGTTGGATATTATGTAGAATCACTAATATATATATATATATATATATATATATATATATATATATATACCTGAGGTATAAATATACTTACATACGTGCAAGCATTTGTGCATGTATGTACATTTTATACACACACACACACACACACATATATATATATATATATATATATATATATATATATATATATATATATATATATATATATATATATAATCAGACACACACGCACACACACACGTATATATGTCTGATTAAATAAATTACAAATATGTCTTATTTTTTGCAAAATACATTCATATTCAAGTGAATATGAACGAATTATGCTACAAAAAAGCAAGCATAATGTTTGTAATTTATTATACAGACATGCCTAAAAGAGAATTTGTTGCCTAAATACATAATATATATATATATATATATATATATATATATATATATATATATATATATATATATATAAAGGCTGAAGCAGATATGACGAACGTTTTGAAAATTTTGCATCATCATTAATTCTAGCTTCAAATAATCTTATTGATATCAATGTGTTCGCATTGAATTAGCATTTGACAAAACCAGGTGTGGAAAACATCCCTCACGTAGTGTCCGTTTTTATTGATGTATTTCTGAAGGCGTTCTTGAGAGTTGGCCTTGACCCTTTCCAGCATTGCGTCACATTTGGGCGCTCCAGAGATTATTCGTGCATTCCTTTCGGATTTTCAACAGCCCAATAGCGACCATTCTGTTGATTCAATATGCCATTGATATGAAAATGAGCTTCATCACTCATTAACAAAATGAGGTTGTCATTTCCTCAAAAATTGCTTCCATCTGACATGCGAAGTTCACCCCAAGCGCATCGTCCCTTACTTTAAACTGTAGCCCAGTGTAGTTGGAAATGCTGTCCTTCATAAAAATAACCGAAAGATTATCGATGCCAAGTTCAGTAACATGTTTCCGAAGATAGGAGTTCGGACTGCGCAGCAAAGCTTGTCTGACGCGTTCCACATTTCCTGGGGTGCCTAACGTTCGTGGGACCCCCATGTCACTGCTATTAATAGGGTAGCTTGTGTAAGAAGTGCATGAACCCAACGTAAGTTTGTATTGCGGATGGGAACAGCCTGATTTCGCTGAATGTTGAATCGGTGACGAAACTCATGCTGAAGTGCTGTGACAGACTCGTTATACTTCACTAAACTGCCATAGGCGAACACGTGTTCCACTATCATTTCAAGCGGCACGGCTTCAACTGAAAAAAACCCCCAAAAAACAATTGCTTAGTAACCACAGATCGAATGGTCCGTGACGGACATATTTTCCTTCCAATGGAACTGAGTAATAGACATTTTTATAGACATTTTTAAAACGATTGTCCTCTCAACCTAACACTGTATATACGAAAATAAATATATGGGAAAAAGAAAATTCGCCCAGAAAAGAAAGTCCCATTACTCTTTTTACTTCTAGTCTCGTTGAGGAAGGACACAGGTGTGTCCGAAAATTCCGACTTTTAACATCTTTTCTGATGATGCTTCCATTCAGTCAAAAGGATTGCTAATATATAATTAATATTATTAGTATTATCATCAGTAGTATTATTTTTGTTGTTTTTTATCTCTTGAATTACTTTCACTGGCACATTATATATATATATATATATATATATATATATATATATATATATATGTGTGTGTGTGTGTGTGTGTGTGTGTGTATCCTGTTTGACTAAATAATTTAGACGTATTATTTAATCAAACATACTTGAATAAAAATATCCTGCCTATACACACACATACATATATATATATACACACACACACACACACACGCACACACACACACACACACACACATATATATATATATATATATATATATATATATATGTATGTATATATATATATATGGCGGTCTCTCCTATCGTGAACGATAAATAAGGGCCAGCAGTAGATGGTGCCTTTCGTTTTACGCTTATGCATGATAGCAGGAGCTATTGCTGAGAAAATCAGGTAAGGAAAAAAATAATTACACACACACACACATTACGACATTTTCAATAAAATATCTTTTTCCTGCCAGCTGACGGTATCATGAAGGTGTATAAAATAACCTGAAAAAAAACAAAAAAAACAAACTTCGATGCTTTCAGTCTCATACAGTCTCGCTCATTTAACCATTAAGAATGACGTCATTGTAGATTGTTTCAAACTTTCAACTCTCTATGAAATACCAGGATGTTGCTAACGTCATTTTTCCCTGCAACACGCGGGTTCTCTATTGATTGAGACGACAGAAAATAATTGAAAATAAAACAAAAAAAACCCCCAAAAAACACCACAAATTTCGCGCAGTTTATCCCCAGTTTCGTTTCAGGTATACAACATTTCATTCGGAATTTGGAAAAATACAATGATAAATTAATAGAGTTTCTTTCTTGTCGGTTGAATTTAATAATATATATATATATATATATATATATATATTGTTTATACGTTATTTTATAGATACAAATATTTAAGTAAATGCTGTGCTTATAATAAACAGTATTAACAACTTTTGCCAGCCTGAATGTTCGAAATTTTTTTTAGAAAATATGTATACTCCGACAGGAATCGTCATAGAGCCTGACGTGCTATACGATTTAGCTACAGAGGATGCGACTGGTTTGCAAGCTCAAATTACTGTTTTTAAATCCAAATTTTCCATGATTTCTCTTGAACGCTCACATCTGCTCCGAACGTATCTTAACGTAAACAAAATGCATCATATATTATAACATAGACTAAATCCGACAATTACTTTAATATTTTTTTTTGTTTATACGTTATATATATTTTTGTTTATATGTTATAAATGTAAGAGTTATAACTTTTTTGTAACCTCACGTTCCCGTGCTAAATGTAAATGAACTATTGTTCAAAAGTAATAAAAGATTAAAAAAAAATTGTTTGAGAAAATTCTATTTTGCCATATACACAATAATGGTAAAAAAATCAAAATATTTCAGAAGCTTTATTTTTCAATTCACTAATGATGTAATTGGAGAGTACTGATGTATTTTTAATGCATTCAACTTTATTGCTATAGCATATATTTTTGACACCAAGAAAATTTTGTAAGAATTCTTTTCTATTCAATTTAGTATCATGACGTTTGTTCTTTTATGAGGTTGGTTAGTTGTTTTGTTTTATGGCATATCAATACCTCAGAGGGTCATTTAATGCCAACAAAATTTTTGAAATAGATTCATAGCGATAGTTTGGTTAAAAAGGTATGTATGTATACATATATATTTGAACCATTTTTCAATTAATCATATTTTTTAGTACAATCCAAATTCTTTTAGGAAATTTACAATCTTGGGTGGTTTTATTTTGGTAAAAAGTTTTTTTCTTTAATTTACTCACTTGGTAATATTTTGTTTGCACTAAATCAAAATCGACACACTCTAACAGTATATGTTTCACTGTAAATTTTAATTATTGCTGATAATTTTTCCTTCAATAATTATTGCTGGTAGTAATTTTTTATTACAAAGTATTTCTGGTATTAAAGCCTATTTTTACACAAGTTTGGGTGATAACTATTTGCCCATAGCTGTGACCCTAACAGGTGCTACAACCCCCGGTGAGGGTGAATCTAAGAACACCAGCAATTAAGAGGTGGTTCCACGCGCCTCAAAACCTGATCAGAGGCCTTGCTGTTGGATGTAGTTTATCGTCTTACCCAGGACGCGGATGTAGTTTATCGTCATACAAAGACGGTCTTTTATGAGGGCTATGAATTTTTAGAAACTGACCGTACGGTCCCATTCGGTTAATTCTTTCGCTATTGCCAAAGAATTCATTGTCAGTATAGGGGTTTTTATTTTATGCAAAGATGAAGGTTTTGAGCCTGAAGGGGAACCTGACTCAAGAAGAGCGAGCCAGGCTGCTAGGAATTCCCAGAAACTGCGTTCAAACCATCAAAACAGTGTTTGCTACTAATAGACGTGTACAAAGAAAACCGGATATTCACAAAAGATAGACGAAATAGATGAAAGAAAGATTGTATAACAGTAAATGAGGAGGGAATGCAGTTTTGACAGTGAGTTTTATTTGATACAGTACGTTGTGTATTGAGAATAAACAACGTGAACCGATGTATAGCAGCAAAAATAACGTATATCTGAATTAATAAGAATTACCGGCGTATATATGAACGGGCGTATAATAGCAAAAATGGCGTATATTAGAATTAATAGGAACTGACGGCGTATATGTGAACGGGTGTATAGCAGAAAAGAAGACTGTGAATTAATTAGAATTAACGGCTTATATGTTAACTGGAAATATTTTAATATAAATTGTAACACACGGACACACACACGCATATATATTAGGTTGGTGCAAAAATAATGACGTAATAATCTCGTTTTTTGACGTTAAAAATACGTCAAAAAAGACATTATTGCGTCATTATTTTTGCACCAACCTAATATATATATATATATATATATATATATATATAATATATATATATATATATATATAAAGAAATATAGTCTTAAGGTGTGCTATATTTATGGAATAAAGTGCTCAATATCAGAGATAGAGCGTGTGTAAATATAAAAGTGAACATAGAAGTCAACACTTAGAGGCGACAGTCTGTTTCATGCTATATGCAATCGTCAAGCCAAGTGGCTTGACGATTGCATATAGCATGAAACAGACTGTCGCCTCTAAGTGTTGACTTCTATGTTCACTTTTATATTTATATATATATATATATATATATATATATATATATATATATATATATATATATATATATATAAATTGTAACACACGGATACACACACACGCATATATATATATATATATATATATATATATATATATATATATATAAAGTCATTCACAGACACACATGCATAGACATATATATAATGTCATCTACAAACAAACTGTTTCGCTCTTTGCTAGACATGCGATTACTTCAAGCTTCGAGACCCGACCGATTTGACATTCTCACCATCAGCACACGCTACGATGAAAGGGAATTTTAATTTTTAAACGTTACCAGCTCAATTCACAGCGAAGAGCTTAGCATCAATCATCAACAGCAGGCGACAAATTCCCTTTCTTCCAAACTGCTCAGCCCATGAAGGGGAACGTATATAGTCATCCACAGACAAACTGTTTCGCTGTATCACAGCTCATCACTGTGGCTAGATATGCGATTATTTCAAGCCGGGATCGCGATCCGACCGATTTAACATCAGAGCGCGCTATGGAGTAAGGGATATTTTAACGCATTATATAAGACATATAAGCATTACCGACTACCAGAACGCTTAATTCATAGTGAAGAGCTTATATGTTGAACATTTGGGAAGCAACCCTTCTTTTATACATATTTCATTGAATCTGATGCCAAGACAAATTTGTAAGCATTCTTTTCTATTCATTTTAATATCCTTACATTTATCCTTGTCAGGACTGAGAATTTTTAGAAACTATATATATATATATATATATATATATATATATATATATATATATATATCTCCTGCGTTTGTCATTCATTTGAGACCGGATTTCATCGCGGAATCCACAACAAATTGGCGACGAACGATTCGAACTCACACGAGAAGAAGATATAGAAAAATCCTCTCCTCGTCCACAACAAATTGACGACAAAGAGTTACGAGGATTTAAAATACGTAAAATTGAGTTATCATGGAACATTTTAAAAATATTTTGGTAGAACTGATAGAATACCAAAATGATCAACAATTACAACTACAAGAAAGAATGGAAGAAAAATGTCAAACGCAATTACTACAACCACAGAAGCAAAATCAAGAAAGACAAATAGAGCTCCAGGATCTAATGTTGAAAGTAGTGGGTAACAAGCAATTAAATATTGAAAAAGAGGCAACTTTTTCGCAAGACGCAGTGTGGAATACTATAGAGATTTTCAAATATTCTCCAGATGAGGACAAAAATTTGTAGATTACTTCAGAAGACATGAACACATCTTTAACATCGACTGTCCAAACTGGACAGAAAACAAAACCTACGCCTATTGCTTAAAAAATTAGGAACTGAAGAATATACTAAGTTCGTGGATTATATCTTACCAAAAAAGACGAAAAAATTAACATTTGACGAAGCAGTTATATGTCTTAAAGAAGTCTTTAGTCCAAAAACATCACTCTTCCACAGGAGGTGGAAATACCTTAACCTGGTAAAGGTCGATAATGAGGATTATTCCACGTTTGCCGCAATCGTAAATAAACATTGCGACGACTTCAAATTAGCGGAATTAACCCCGGACAGTTTCAAGTGTCACATCTTTGTTCAAGGGTTAGTTTCAACAAAAGATAGCGAAATTCACAAAAGAATGCTTTCAAAATTACAAAATGAACCTGGACTAACATTACAACAATCATCGGAAGATTGCCAGAGATGCCTAAGTATAAAGAAAGACGCGAAAGACATTGAGGGTCAGCTGTATCTCATATACGTAAGTTAAACAAAAGTCTACGTTCTTCACCTTCCCCGGAAAGAAAACAAAAATTCCACAATAATGAAAAAAGATTCTCACCCTCCCCGGAAAGAAAACAAAAATTCTATAAGCGAAAAAGTACAACATACAAGACAAATTATGACGAAAATCGAAGCAAATATAAGCTGCCCCCACCATCAGCATGTTATCGATGTGGAGGACTACATTGGAACAAGGATTGCCGTTTTAGATATAAAAACTGTCTTGAGCGTGGAAAAAAAGGGCCACAAGGCATCCCAATGTAGGAACAGAAAAGGTTCTAGTAGAATAAGAGATAGTAGGATGCATAACGAAGACAATACCAACATAAGGAAATATGTGGAACTGGAAAACTTAAATAAAAAGATAAAATTGCAACTGGATTCGGGTTTCGACCTCACGATAATCAGCTTACAGACATGGAGAAAACTTAACAGACCAACCATGTTACATACACAAAAAATTGCCAAGTCGGTTACAGGCAAGTAAATAAAATTCGAAGGAGAAATTATCATGAATGTTAAATTTCACGGAAAGACAAAAAAACTTAAGATATACGTCATGAAAGATACTGAAAATCTAGTAGGCATCGACTGGATGCAAAAGTTCAACGTTTGGGATCTACCTATCAGTTCGTTTTGTAAGGGTGCAGATAGAATTGAATTAAAAAAATGTCCAACCAGTATTTAAAAAGAAGCGAAACGTGCCATTTGCTACCATAGATGAAAACAGTAAAGAGTTTTACAAAGCAGTAAAGGAACTACCTGTGACTTTGCGAGAGATAAAAAGAGAAGCGGAAAAGGATGAATTTATACAGAGGACGAAGGTAAAAATACAGTCTGTGTTTGACAAATTATTACCAAACAAAAACAAAAAACAGTATACACTTATTGTACCCAAGAAATTATTTAAAACAGGAAGAGAAAATTTACCGAACCTCTGGTTGTCGATCATAAGAGAAAAAAATGCTACATATATATATATATATATATATATATATATATATATATATATATATATATTGAAGCGTCATTGAAAGAAGGATTGCTACCAAAATACACAATATATATATATATATATATATATATATATATATATATATATATTCTTAATGGGTCCACTCCTTTTTATATAAGTGGACTCGCCCGGCGTGTACTTGTACTGCTGCTGGTGAATACCCGGAAGTGATGGAGTGACAGTGACAATAATACAGTGAAAGAGTGAGAGTGTGAGGTAACAGCTTTGTAGGAGTTACAGTTACAAGCACGTAGACTCAGAAGGAAGTCCTACTTCGATACTGAATTTCCTAGACTATATATATATATATATATATATATATATATATATATATATATATATATATATATATATATATATATATATATATATATATATATATATATATATATATATATTATTGCTACTAACCGCATTTCTGGATCTGCTAACCGTATTACCAATTGTATTATTACGTCAATACATTTATTTGCTATATTTCACTCCTGCGTTTGTCATTCATTTGAGACCGGATTTCATCCCGGAATCCACAACATATATATATATATATATATATATATATATATATATATATATATATATATATATATATATATATATATATATATATATATGGGGAAAAGGTTATAGTTGTTCCAACGAGAGAATATGTATAGTTAAAGTATATTTAGAAATATGAGAGTAATCGCAAACGTTTTTGGTTATAATTTGTATTTATTTTAGTGTATATATTATATTTCATTCTTGATATATCTACCACCATTTGCGGTAAATAAAAGGAATTAATTTTAAAGCAATATATTTTCCTTATGTCCTATTAATGTTTCAGTGTTCGTTTTCTGTATGTTTAGTGAACTTTGATCTCTTTTCTGGACTGTTGGCAAAAAGTGAATTTCTGCCTAAGTCGTAATAAAATCATTAGTTTTGGTCTGATTGCTGGTAATGAGTGTACATAATGTCGCTGCAACTTAAACAAATTATTACAAAAAGAAATATTGAATAGACTAATATGTGGAAATTTTTGCAAAATAAAGATAGCTATTGAAGTTTTCTTAACTTAATTTAATAAACCTCGATATGGGCACCATTAGTTGCACGAAGATTGTACTCGATTTCATGCCATGTTGTAGCATCACCTGATCAGTGGTGGCAATGGCAACAGTGATCTTTTCCTTTAGATCAGTGATTGTCCCATATTTTTGTTCGATACACGATATCTTTAACTTAAGCCCCTAGAAAGAAGTCCAAGGTAGTGATATCTGGTGAACGAGGTGGACAGTGAATTGGGACATCCCTTCGAATCTGCCGGTCTGGAAATGTTAAGGGTTCATTTAGCAAAACCTTTTTCATCAACAGAACACATGAAATGCAGACATGTAATGCGATTATAAATTTTGGTAACTACTGAATACACAGAACAAATCTGATTAAGAAATCTCATCAATTGCCTTTATAATATATCTTTATAAGTTGTAAAAAGACATTATGGACACGCTGCATATATATATATATATATATATATATATATATATATATATATATATATATATATATATATACATATACAACTCTCCCGTCGGATTCAACGTATGAGGGTCAAACAGATCAGTTCCTTGGAAACTGACAGCCCTTGGGAAAGGTGTGAATCCTCTTCTTCTCCCTTCAGCTATGGGTAAATAGCAGGACAACGAATCAACGTAAACAGTGACAATATATAATGAAATGAAAAATTATTTTACATATTTTCTGTTTATATGTTATTTTAAAAGATACAATTAATTTATTTTCTATAAAATAGCATTAAAAAAAATAAAATTAAAATTAAATCGCATATTTTCTACGTGTGTGTGTGTTTGTATGTGTGTGTATGTTTGTGTTTCTGTATTTCTGTGTGTCTGTATATTTGGGCTGCAATCCCGATCTCATACATGTTTCATTAAAATGACTAATAAGATACTTCTCTTAAAATGTTTTTTTCTTTTGTGCAAATAAGACATTATATTTTTTGGGACTTACGGTGTGTAGAAATTGTACAAATGATTGTTCTCTCCGAGCGCTTTCGTTTAAGCTGCTACACATTTTGTAGGATTTTATTTGTTCTTTTAGTGAAAGTAGATTGATTCACGAAAACAGCCATTAAATTGTGGAGGGGTTCATAGTTGATTTTACTAAGGCTTGGCATAGCTCTTGGCTAGACCAACTTGTTAAAATCTGACGAAACACAAGGAAACTCTTAGTTCGGACGAGAGCTTTCCTTACCCTGTATATTGTCTTTCCAAGCATATCTTAGATGTGGTACAAGGCCGGAATTAGGGTAGCACCCAGTGAGAATCGAACTCACTACTCAGTTGTAATTGTTTTAGCAAGACAAGCTTGCTAACCATTACACAACCTCGAGGTATCCCTGTCCTCCCTATAAATAGAGAGCAGGGCAAATATAGAAGCCTTATCAGGAAAACGGGAAACGATCGGATAGATGGATAGATAGATAGACAGACAGACAGACAGACACAGTGCTTGTCGAATATTTCTCATTTCTCTTTGCTAATTATCGCGTGTAAGCTTGTCAAAAGCAAATATCCCAGATGATTTAAATAGCTAATAATGGGAAATTTTCGGGCTAATTTTTGCGGACTAATTTTAACTTGTCTGCTTTCGGCTGACCATAAAGAAACGGATATATGTATACACCAGTCACAAGCGAATTTCGTGAGGTTTAGAAATTCTCTTATTCTTTTAGAAATCCCCGACAGATGTCATACAGTTTAATATATCTTTTTCTTTTCATGCACCACGCCAAAATAATTAATCATCGAATTGAAGAATTTCCGTTTGGTTAAATCAATTGTATTATCCTAAGTAATCGTTCCTTAAATATTGATTTAAGTATTGTTGTAAACTTTGGTCTGGTGCTTCTGCTATATATTTAGAAATTATTGATAAAATCCAAAGAAGACTCAGCAATATTATTGGTCCTGACCTAGAATCTCGGTTTCAGTTGCATTCCCATCGCCGTTTCTACTGCTTTTTCTATAAATACTTCCATCGTAATTGTTCTGATGAAATTCCTCTATGGTACCTAGACTTTATGAAAGCAACCTTAATTGCAGTTTGAGTATTAAAATGATTAATACTAAAAATTATATATTATGTTACCTCCCTTACATCAGTGGTAATTTAGGGGCAAGATCTCATCATTTTAGATTTAAAATGGCTAGATGTAACCGGAAGTTCTATGCTAACAGTTTCTTCTATCACACTTCTCGCTCGTGGAACTCTCTTTCAACCTCTTGCCTCCCAGTCAATTTTGTTCATAAACAATTGAATGTTAATTCATTATCTTCTATCTTCATAATTATTGTTTCTTTTAATATTATCTGTCTTTAATAGTGTTTTTCTATCATATTCTCCAATACTTGCTAACCTGTTTGCGTCTTAGTGGCTTTATTTCCTTGCTTGAGGTGAAATGATTAAAAACGTCATAACAGGTGATAAAAATTGGTTAATTTTCAACGCAAAAGACAATGGATTGTAACGGTTCAATCTTCTCAACAGACCCCAAAAGCTGAATTCATTGGAATAAAATCTGCGTGTGGTAGGATGATTTATTATTCATTCAGAGTTCTTTATCTAGCAGCTGCAACATTTTCATAGGATTTTAGGCCGAAAATCTCATGCGTTCGTTTATAGAAAAAAATGTTCTCCTCTATGACAACGCAACGATATAGAGGAGAAATAACACGGGTGATAATTGTCTTTGTTTACTCTACCCGCCATATTCTACCGCAACCGGCATATTTGTTTCACATTGCACCGACTGATTATTATCTTTTCGATCGCTGCAAAACGCTTTCCGTAATAAAAATTCGAAAACCGTTTCATATTAAAACATGCGGAATTTTACACAAAAGGCATCGAAGTCATTGCAAATAATAGTGTTTAATAGTGTGTTTTTATTCAATAATAATGGAATAAAATATAATTTTACTTTTTCTTTTTGAAGAACAAATTGATAAACAAAAACGTTTATTCATGGCTGAAATAAAGAACAGAAATATTTTGTCTCAAATAAACCCCAGAAAAGATCGGATTTTTTTGGTTTGGTTTGTTTTACGGCATATCAACCTGAATGGGTTATTTAAAGATTACAAGATTTTATATTACTGGTAATATTTTTGTTTCAAAATTTATTGCTGGCAATATTTTTTCCAAAAATATATTGCTGGAAATTTTTTTCAGATATGTATTGCTGGTGTTTTTATGTTTTTTTTCCAAAATGTATTCTTGGTGTTATCTTGCTGTTGAATATAGTTTATCGTCTTACCCAGGACACGGATGTTGTTTATCGTCTTACCCAGGATGCGGATGTAGTTTATCGTCATACCCAGGACGAAGAAATGCATGTTGTAATGAATCATATTTTTTTTCTTTAGATAGATATTTATATAACTTTTCTTGTTTTTTTTTTTTTTTTTGTTTTTTTTAATCGGGTTCACCCTATGCAAGACAGTAAAACCACTAAGGTTTACTGGGTGCGGAAGAATTAGCAAGCAGAAATATTACTAAGGAGCAAGAACCAAAGAAGAATAAAAAGGATTGTAGATATTGGTTGACATTGCCTTTAAAGTTTTGAAGATTAAGTTGACTGGAAGACATGGAGTCGGAAGAGAGTTTCTCAAGCGAGAAATACAAGATGAAGATGAACTGACTTAGTAGCATTATACCAAAGAAATCCTTATGTATTCTGCGTATGCACAGTTTCGCTATTTCTTCTTGTCCAATGCAACATATTAAAATGTCAGGAGTAGTAAACATATGTCCTCACTGAGTAGGTTTTCCTATTTCTTAGATGGTCTACGACGTGATATTTTGCCAGGGAAGATGTCTTTGTAGGATCTATAAATAAAGCCTCATTTCTTTTCTGATTACATAGACAAATAAGTTTAGCTTCCTTCCTCTAATCTGAATAATCCTGTCAGTTTTCACATCTAGACTTTTTCCTTGACATCTGCTCTTTTCCAAATAGAGTGAAATACAATTAGACAGTATTCTTTTCTTTTTTCTTTCGTTCAAAAGGAATGCTTGCAAACCGATCCTAGGAGAGCCGGGAGGATAAAATCGAATTCCAGGAGAACAAGATATAAAAACATAATGTAAATATAAAGGAAGAATATTCTATCTTTTCCTTCAAAGAAAAGCAACAACTTTATTATAAAGTAATCCAATGTAGTTTACATTCAAAGAAAAATACAAAACTAACTTGTAAGTCTTGAGACACTCTTACCATAAATATTAGGTTGGTGGAAAAATAATGACGTAATAATGTCGTTTTTTGACGTATTTTTAACGTCAAAAAACGACATTATTACGTCATTATTTTTCCACCAACCTAATACTTGAATAGCTCTGACTAAATTTTCGTAACTATGCCAGGCATTATTTTAATTCAGTCTGACATGATACTTTTCTGAATATTTGGCTTTGATATTTATTTTGATTACCAATTTTATAACGTTTAATAAGGATATTAACTCTCTGAGCTCTGGCCACTGCTTTACCGCTGCTAGAAAAAATGACGTAATGCCCAGCCACTGGTTGAACAGTGGTAGAGAAAAATGACTTAATGCGCAGTCACCGTTTGAACGGTGGGTAAACATTTGTAAATATTTTAATATCTACCGTGAAACATTAAATACCAATTATTTGCAAATTTTGACTCAGGAGCTCAGGCAAAAGGGTTAAAATTGTTCAGAAACGCGGGGTTCAAAGGGTTAATGGATGAAAGAAACAACGTACGTAAATTATTAAATCTGCAGTAGAAGCAGTGAAAAGGGTGAAGCTGCGGTGAATGCGATGAAGCATGACAGCAACAACAGCAACAGTCACGTCAGTAAAGAGGTAGAATAGGTTTAATGCTTTAAGACATAAGAAAATAGAGTTGATAAATTAATAGAGGTAAATCGTGAATTGGATTTTTCATACAGGTAATATCGATCCTCAAATCAAAGGCTGACAGTATCCCACTTAATCTCTCAGTTGGTTCCACTAATGTGTTTCTCTTCATCTTGACCAGTGCTAATCTTAGCTCAGATTTTAATATGACAAGCTTTTCCATATTATTATGAATTATAGATATCAGTTCTCTGTTGTCATGGGAAAAAAAAGCTTTTCGATATAATTCTTCTATCATTTGTTTACATTTTCTTTTACTATGATATATATTTTCCTTTTCAATTTGATGATTACTGCTGAAGAGTACATTTTCTGACCTGAATTCTGTTTAGCTTTTCCTAAGTTGTATTTGTCCAGGCTCTATATTCTGAAAAAGTATTATTATTAACATGAGTGTATGTTGTTTCCTGCTTTGTATCCTGTAGAGCCGAGTCCAAACTCTGATCCTTAGGACCTATAGGAGAACTTACATTTAACTGATACCACTTTCCTTAGTATATATGGGATGTTCCTAGTAGGGCGATCTTCTGGGCAACTTCTATGTTCATATTACCTGGGAAACTTAATTATATTATCAATTCCTTTTCTCACGAGGCCTAGTGCTCCGAGTACTACTGGTACAGTCTCAGACTTCACACCCTACATCCTAATAATCTCGATCTTCAGGTCCTTGTATTTGGGCAATTTCACGATAATTTTCATGGAGGTGTTTCCCTCGGATGGTACTGCTATGTCAATAAACATACACTTCCTGAATTGTCTTTTATGATAATATCAGGTCTGCTGGCTTTTATTTCTCTGTCAGTTTGAATTGTCATGTCCCAGAGGATAGTTACATCGTTATTTTGGGTAACTGTGTCTGGTTGGTGCTCACACCATCTCTCAGTGGTTTCGATTTTGTGCTTCTTGCATATCTTCTAGTGCATATATGACGCTACCTTGTTATGTCTGTGGGTATTCATTTTTTGTTAGTTCCGGACATCTTGAGATAATATGGTCAAAAGTTTCACCATATTTCGGGTTGGTTTCATCCTTTATTTTGTGACAGTGATAGGACCTGGTTACGAATATTTTGTCCTGCATTGCGATAATTAGGCCTTCTGTCTCAGCTTTCAGTTCATGTGCTCCTCAACCACCGATGTGTTTTCAGTTGGTACATTTCTGCTTCTTTATTTCTTGTCATTTATTTGCCATGCGACACCTTGTCCCCCCAGGTTTGTTGGAATTTCCTTGGGCCAAGTTGTTTGTTTCCTGCTTTCCTCATTTGGCATAGATGGTATTCGCCTTTTGTTGGTAGGGTTTCAAGTATATTAAGCTCTTTCTTGAAGAGTGCCGCTTTTTTTTTTCTCTTTTTTTTGAAGAGTGGATTTGGTGTTTTACCATTTGCAGGAGAGGATCATTAGTTTTTGTTATTCATGCTTCCAAACCGATTGTTGTAGTTTTTAGAGTTAATTCAAGTTGGATTAGACTTCGACCTCCTAAATCTCTTGGTATGTACACGCTATCAACATCTGATTTCGGGTAGTGCATCCTTCTTTGGGTAAGCATTTTTCTGGTCTTGGCGTCCAATATTTTAATACCATTAAACTTAAATTTAATAGTGTTGAATCTGTATATTCTACCGTTAGAGCTAGGGTGTTGATAGCCTTCATTTTAATTGCCCCATTATGCTCACTTTCTAGCAATAGGCGCATTCTCCCGAAATATTCTTTTCACATCTCTTTTCTCATAATCGAATGTTGTATTTCATCATTTTCATTAATTCCCAAGTATTTGTATGTACAATCTTCGTCTAGTGCCTTAATCTTGTTGTTGATATCATTATATTAATTATTATTATTATTATTATTATTATTATTATTATTATTATTAATTTTTGTTCTTGAATACACAGCGTACATTAGGTTATTTGTCAAATCACAAACATATGATCTCATACGAACAAAACATTTATCAAAATATGCGCTGTACCCAAAAGAGCCGATTTTCGTTCTGGTATCCACAGTTAGTCAAGAAAGTTACATAGATTTAAAGGCATTGATACCAGTGCTCCAATCACTAATAGAATTACTTTGACATGCCCTTCTTGCTTTCCAAACAATCTTGCCGTCTCGACTTTCAAATCAGTGCAGTTTTGTAATTTTCTCAATCGTCCTGTTTACTATATTTGTAGCATTTGATATGGCAATGTCAATAATGACATTTCTTGGTGCCTTTTTCAACCACAATATTATCCGGACGGCGATTGTGTATCACTCTGTCTGTTTGAAAATATTTATCCTTTTTCAATTGTCCTGCAACGCAAAGTTTTGAACCGATTTCCTGCAACATGGTATCCATACTTTCAACACAATAGCTAATGTATATAAAGGTATATCCTGTCATTACACTGTTTATATTATTATTATTAAACTTCTCGTTGACCCATTAATCTTTTGCTTGCTTTAATTTATTTTCAATATTTTTGCCAAACTTTCTATTTTCTGTATCATTCTTTGTCGCTATGTGTAGTCTTGATTCGGTTTCCAATTCAATCGTGAATAAATCTCAAGAAAGTGTGTATACAATGAAATTATCTGTGTTAAAAAAACAGTTATATGAGATTGCCTTTCAATCGCAAAGAAGAAATCTATTTAATTTTGTTTTGACAAGAGATACATGAGAATGATCTGTCGCCATGTTAAATGGATTGTTTGTTGGCCACGTATCAAATTCTACGAATAAGTAAGAGTTCTTGAAACGATTGCCTGTACAGATGATCCAAGGAAAGCAATAATTATTGATTAGGTGAATTGAATCTAAATATCTCAGCTTTTATCTTTTGATTAATATAAAGGATTCATTTTCTACTACTGTTGACAAATGAATACTTATTGGATTATAGTCAGTTTTGCAAAGAATATATTTTAAGTAATGCCTAGAAAGTACCAAGATATAGTGAAGAAATTACAAAATTGGCATGATATCAATCGTTTACTGAGTTGTCACTATCACATAACCTGTGATAAATATTAGCAGAAACATACAGCTATGAAATCCAGACAATTCTGATGTTCATTTTGTAAGTCTGTAGCGCTGATCAGGATTTATTAACTGCATTTTGGCTTAATATTTACTGACCACATTATCAAAAGCAATATAAAATGCTGTCGCATAATCTTTTATGAATATGTATATATCTTTCTTGACTATTGTAGAATTCATCTCATAAAACAGCTATTTCTTATCCAATCGACAATGAAGGAAATGATATTAGAAAATAATTATTAAGTTAATTTGACTTTTGGCACTACCTTTGAATGTCACAAATATCATTATTCCTTTAAGGTAGTTTCTTGAACACTCGTACTAAAGCAAGGAATTTAATTTTGCCATTTGCATTGAACTCCCGAAATAACGTATCGGAAGGTTTTCTAGATTATTTTGATACTAATTTTCCAAGCGTAGCTTAGGTGTAGCACAAGGCCAAAGGTATGGGGCACCCAGTGAGGATGGAACTCACTACTCAGTCGTAATTGTTCTTGCGAGACAAGCTTGCTAACCATTACACCACGTCGAGGTGCACCGATTTTCTAGTAATTTTCCAAGCATAGCTTAGATGTGGCACAAGGCCAAATGTATGGGGCACGCAGTGAGGATCGAACTCACTACTCAGTCGTAATTGTTCTAGCGAGACAAGCTTGCTAACCATTACTCCATCTCGGGAAGCCCTTCTAGATTTTTTTTTATATACGGAAGTTTATAAATATAAATGGCAATAAGAAAACTGTAGTTATTGCTGACGCGTATCGTCCAATGTGGACTTTCTCAAAGCAAAAAACGAAATGAATTTAATTAAAGAAAGTAACTAATAATAACAATAAACATAATGTTCTTAGCAACTGGAGGAATGTAGAGAACACTATTTTCATATTGTTAACTGAAAATAACGTCAGTTATTGTCACGTGTGGAGAATATTGTCATTATTGCTGTGTTGACGGATTCAACCATTTTCTTTTGATTTTACGATATGTTGTGTACGTTTGTTTGGGAGAGCAGTAATTTTGTTAAGAAAGGTGAAATAGGGAAAAAGCCTGGGCGTAGATTAATATTTGGGTAATATTCTACGGCGGCACTCTCTAGAATTTTCCTTCTGAGTGTGTCATTTTCTTTTTTTTATGAGTATAGCATTTTTAAAATCAAAATTATGGTTGAATTTATTTCTATATATGACTAGTGCATTAGCTAAGTTGTTTTTTGTGAGTTCTTTTTTGTGTTGATACGGAAGTTTATATGACTTTATTTGTAGACTTAATAGATGTACACTCGTTAATCTCCCTGTATGTCATATTTTGTTTCCTTTTAGTTTGACTACTAATATTTTTTCCGTTTTAATTTGAACCTTTCATTTTTTCATGTTTTTATCATATTTTTTTTTTTTTGAATTTTTTACTACTGATATTGCGTCCTGGGTAAGACTATAAACTACGTCCAGCAGCAAGGTCTCTGATCAGGAGGTTTTGAGGAGCAGGGAACCACCTCTTAATTGCTGGTGTTCCCAAATCCACGCTGACCCGGGGTGGTAGCACCTGTTAGGGTTCCAGCTATGGGCAAATAATTAACCGCGAAACTTGGGTAAAAACATTATGAAAGTGTAAAATCGGTTTTAATACCAGAAATACTTAAAAAAAAAATATTTCCGTCAATAAATTTTCGAAGAAAAAATATTACCAGCAACATATTTTTGAGAAAAAATATTACGAGCGATATATTTTGAAAATGAGTAATTAAAAAAATGGTTCAAATATATATGTATACATGCACACTTTTTTGTTTTACCAAACTATTGTTACAGTTTTTTGTGTATACTATGTAACTAGTGAGTTAGTCCAAATGCCTTGACTCACTTTATAGTCCACCAATGGAAGGTTAACCAATCAGAAGACGTAGCACATTCAATTCGTCGTGTATAAAGGCGGCCATTTTTGTTTACCCTACCCGAATAACCAGTGCCATCTTGTCAGGCGAAGATAAACAGAAGGAAGTACTACACTCTGTTACTTTGCTGCGATATCCACTGCTAACCTGAACTACGCTTTCCTACTGTCTCCGAAATATTCACTGCTAACCTCTGGATTCTATACTCGAAGACGACTGTCATCTGAACAACAACTATTGCTAGGAATCTATTTCAAAATTTTGTTGGCATTAAATGACCCACTGGGGTTTTGATATGCCATAAAACAAAACAATCAACTAACTACTGATATTATTAGTCTTCTATTATTATTATCATTATAATTATTTTTATTTCTCAGATTATATTTTTTATTATTTCTATTATTTCTTAATTTTATTTTTACCATTATCGGAATTCCCTTATTATTTTAATTTTATTATTACTATTATTGTTACCATTATCTTCCTTATTTCGAATTAGATTTTTAATTACATATTAGATAATTCTTACCTGTTTATTATATATATATATATATATATATATATATATATATATATATATATATATATATATATATATATATTTGTATGTTTGTGTGTGTGTGTGTATTTGTATGTATGAGAGAGCATAAGGGGCATGGTGGAGAAGTGGATAGAGGCTCGGATTGAGGAATCCAGCCGAATCAATTACATTCACTTACGTGCTAATACTCTTGGGGAAGATATTAATCCTCTTCTTCCGCCTCCAGCTATGGGTAAATAGCAAGGCTGACTGGGTTCTATAGCCTTGGGTGGAGACTGGTTTTCTTTTTGAATTGGTTCGTTATTATGAATCCAATGAAATAAGTTATAACCATGATATATTAGTGTTTGAGCCTTTTATATTATATTCTTGCTCTGAGTCTAGCATGAAACAGACTGTCGCCTCTAAGTGTTGACTTCAATCTTCAATTATATATATATATTTTATGGATAGGCTCTGTTCTTTTTTTTTTTTAATTAAACACTATTAACTAGATTTACCGACCTAAATCTTCAGAGAAATTTGGTAAAAAATATGCGCCCACCAACAGGAATCGAACCTGTATCCTCATGATAGATCGAGAAAAATTGGCCAAGGTGTTTGTTTAAAAGCAGTAATACGAACTTTTTCTAAACTATCTGTGGCTGAACGGTCATAGCACGGTGCTGTATAGGATACAGGTTCTATTTCTGTCGGATGACCCCTATTTTCTACGAAATCTCTTGAACATTCAGGCCAGTAAATGTAATTCATATTGTTTAAATAAAAATAGAGTATTTCCTCAAGTTTATCCATAAAAAATAAAAAGTGTATCCATAAAAAAACGTATAAACAAAATATATATATTGTCATCTAAAGATACACTATTTTGCTGTATTCACAGCTCATCAGTGTGGCCAGACGTTGGGTTGCCTCTAGCTAGGATCGAAACCCGACTGTCGGGGTTTCCACCACTAAGCCGTGGGCGCAAGTCTGGGATGAAGGTGAATTTAAGGGTATTTATTTTTAGATAAACACTCAGTGACTGAGAGATCTCGATTCGATTTACCGAAGAGTTTTGCATTATTAGCCGTAATAGTCACTGTTTACAAACACAAACTTCCTCCCCAGAGAACTCAACTGAAATAAATATATATAAAAGCCAGAATGCTGTCAGTCAGTGGCATTCTGAAGGAAAAGATATTGAGGTCAAGCAGTCTTTGGAATAAAGTGCACGATATTAGAGAATGAGCATTAATTGGATTATACAAAATAACATCAGTCATCTAAGTGGCAAATTTTATATTTGTACTAATCATATATATATATATATATATATATATATATATAGTGTGTGTATTTAGGCAGCATTTTTTCATTTATACATGTTTCATTAAATAATATAGACAAGTGTTGTCTATTTATTTTATGTAAATTCTTTTCATAATGTCTGATGAGCTTAATAACATCATGATTAAACGAAGAAAGAAAATCACAATATTGATCCATATTTTTTAATCCAATCTAAGCTTTCAGCTTACATAAGCCATTATCAAAAATGACAATTACTGTACAATATGCTAAGCAATACACGGACAAGAATGTGATGATAGTCTGTTTCTGTTTACATGGATGATTTCCAAGCAACGATAAACACATGCATATACGACGCCGGAAGCGAAAATCGTACCGCAACTCATGACGTCACACATGACCACGCGAGAGTAAATTCGAGAACTATTAAGTATGGGAAGCCGTTGGTATAAACCAATGGCTTCTGTTATCAATTATAGACATTTAAGTATATTTGTGTACATTCCATAGTTTATTTTGTTTAACCTTATCAGACGTTATGAAAAGAATTTACATAAAATAAATAGACAACACTTGTCTATATTATTTAATGAAACACACACACACACACACGCACACATATATATATATATATATATATATATATATATATATATATATATATATGTATGTATATGTGTGTGTGTGTGTGTGTCTGTGTGTTTCTGATTAAAACAAGAAGTTTGTTCATTCTTCGAGACTCAGAGAATGTTTACGCAGTAAGTTGTTGCTAAATAAGTTTTATTTATCTTAGGAATTGGATGAGTAGACAGAAAAAAGTCAATGTGCCATATTGGCAAGGGAATTGTTTCCGTCTGGAAGAAGAGAAACGTGATGTATGCCAACAAGCAAATAGAAACTGCCATACATTAATATTATATTTCGAATTTTTAAAATCATTTCGCCCCAGTCAAGGCAATAAAGCCACTAAAGCGCAAGCGGGAACTGAGCGTGAGAGATCATGAGAAGAGGATAAAACTGTTAAGTCAAGAGAACGATAAAAGAATAAGAAGACGAAAAATAACGATCAATACTGAATATAAATTCGTGAAAATCAAAGTTGACTAAAAAGCAAGAATCCGGAAGAGAATTCCACATGCAAGACGTGCGAGAGAATTTGTTGTAGTATAGAAAGGGTTACTGAATGAGGAATAAATAAAACGGAGGTTGGAAATGAAAATGATAATTTTTATAACATCAACAAAATACAATACGCGCCAGCTACGTGAAGCAGGTAAACCACTGCTAGTGGTGCACTACTTAGAGGGCATATTACTCCCACTTACCATATTGTCCAACGTATTTATGAGGATTGGGACATAGCCATTAGTGTTCATAGGTACGGTATATAACAAGAAGAAACTATTAGTATAGAACTTACGATTGCATCTAGTCATTTCAACTGTAAAATGATGGGACCTAACCGCCAATCTAGTAGAACGATTAAATTGATAAAGTCCGGGCATGAAAGAGGAAAGTCATCAGAACAATTATCATGCAAATAATCATAGTAAATGTACAGGGAATCTACGTTACTGCCGTGGGAAATTGACTGAAGCCGGGATGCCAGGTCAAGACCAATAACAATGCAGATTCTTCTTTATATTTTATCTAGAATATTTAAATACCTTCTAGAAGCATCACATTAGACGTGATAGCTATATTCAATGCACAGAGGAACCGTAGACTTACAAATGTGTAAGAATGTCTCGCAGTTATCCCACCAGAGTATATATTTTTTAAAAATGGTGCTATTTTCCATATTAATATTACTAAATGGTCTTTTTAATTGATTGTTTTGCTTTCAATTGGTTATGATATCAATCTGAACTCATGTTTTGTGCCTGTTGTCATTTGTGGCTTCAGTTTAAAAGTTAGAGAAAAATTCTGTCGACATCTACAGTACCACTTGCGCTGCATTTCTACGTGAAACAATTTGCAGCTGTTAAAAAAGATATTCTAGTTTATCACAAGGCAACAATGCCACTAAGATGCAAGCGACTACAAAAAATGAAAGAATTCAAAGACTTTAGAAGAAACCAGAAACACAATCCTAAACAGGAAACAATGTATAAACTTTTCCTTATGTTCTTAAGACCGGGGAGGCATGTGAACCGGACGATAGGTAATATATAATGACTCCTATTGAGTAAAAATAAATAAATAGTAAATAAAATTTCAGAATTTACGTGGAGACATTAGAAGTATAACGGGAGAGCGTAGAAGAAGGGTTTCATTCTTCTATTTACATTTCCCCTATTATGAGCATTATTATAACCGTGATATAACACCGTATTTCACAGAAGGAACGGAATGGCAGAAAGGAAAAGGAATGACAAACAAACTTTGTTCTCAGAGAGAGTTTTGTACCACTAAGACATACACAAAACTATACATACATACACACACACACATACACACACACACACACACACACATATATATATATATATATATATATATATATATATATATATATATATATATCATATATTTACCCAGCGAGCAGAGCGTAAGCAGAAACAAACGGGAAGGGTCTTACATATAATATGGAGATTCTTTTGTGTTTCTGGATAAGACATGTTTAAAACATCAAATTCAAACTGTCCGGATTCATCTAATATATCCCCGGCAAGGATATATTCCATGACGGGAAAACGGTGAATCTGGGTTTTTCCAAATTGAGAACAGCGAGACGGAGTTTCATTCTATATTTGGGACAGATATATACCCAAAAGGAAACGGCACGATGGACTTGCGAGCTATAGGATTAGGAATCTGTCTGACTCGGTTGGAAGCCCATGCAGGGCGGAAAACACGTGTGTCTGACACTAATATGCTTACTGACTGAATAACTGGCCACTTTCATCACTGTATGAAGTGACACCGCTAAGCATCGATCAATTGACCCATGTAACTTATCACCACCAAAGGGAGATAATCGCCCTTTGTATCTCTCCAGATGCTTATATAGGGTGACCCAAAAAAAGGGGAACTTTTTAGCATTCCAATAAAACCAAGAGTGATGGAAGAAAAATATTTTATTCATAGTAATTGAAAACTTAAAACATGCCATTTAAGAAACAATGATGGAATTTTCATTTTTTTAAAATTACATACAGTAGATGGCGTCCTCTTGTACGAATGCATTCTTGAAATCTAAGTTGAGATTCCTCATTGACTGCTGCAACATCTCAGCTGGGATGCTGTGAATTTCATCTTGAATTCTAAATGGCGAAATGTTTACTTGCTCAAATTCAGTGTCTTGCCACTTGCTCATGTCTGGCAATACGCACTTCAAAAATTCCAGTTTTTTGGGTCACCCTGTATATATATAAACAAACGACATTGCATTAACAAGAAGTTACATTGTCTCGAATGACAAAGACAATTATATTATATGCATGTGACAAAAAATAAACATGCATGAAAACATTTAAAGACTAAGGAATTGTTCCTGTATGCAAAATGTATGTAGAAGTCCTTAATAAAATGAACAGTGCGTACATGCGTACGCGTGTGAGTTCCGCAGTGGGGAAGATGTTTTCCTCAATCGAACTACATCTTACTTCCCCTGAGTGAAAAAGGAAAAGAGAATGATAGAAAATATTACAGCGTATTTATAGGATATCAGAAAGCGTCCTCGAGTGACTTTTTTTTTTTTTTTTTTGCTAGGAAAGTGTGTGAACCGGATAAGCGAACCTATCTACTCCTATTTAAAAAATATCCTGTTTTTCGCAGTTTAAATAAAAGATACAAGCTTCCATTTCTCAATGTTACCATATTTTTATTTACTTTTGTCTTTTGCTAGAGACTGAATAGGTTTGAAATGTTTCTTTTTATAATTTAATTCAGGTATTTTTTATTTTTTTAATGGAGGAATATTTTCAAGCTCGTCTTCGCGTTACTTCCACTTTTTTAATTCCTGTAAGCAAAGTTTGCATAATATATTTAAAATTTACAGCACATTGATTAATAATAAATCATATTCCTCGGTATGAAATTGTTCTTAGAAGACGAATTTTCGTATCTTTCTATTATATCATCATAAGTTTCCTAAAAATATCCTTCGAAAATCTGCATAATAACTGGATACACATAGGAAGCTGAACGTCAGAATAACCTGAGTTTTTTTTTTTTTTATTATCACAGAAAGCTTCTAGCGAGGACTTAGTGGAAGACGTGTCGTTAGATACAGTTGTAGTGATGAAGTAATTATTGCCCGTAGATATGTAGACATACTTAAAATAGCGCGCGAAAAACAGTGTGAAATTGGTAAACACGAGCAGTGTTATGTCAGCTGCCGTGACACTAAAACTGACGTTAGTGAAGTCGAATTTCTGGATGAAAGACTTTTTCAATTTTTAAAATGGTTCGGAACATTTATTTACAGGATTTCTATGTCAAAATTAACCCAGTCTCATTCTCGGTGACGAAATACTGACAAATGAGTCAGCACTATGTTGACCAAGACTAACCCTTATATTATTTTTACTTTCCCAGTTAAAATAATCAATACTAGACGCTTAATCAGCGCACATATTATCGAACACTTGATCTACATCCGGGTTTGTTGTATCCGGTTTTAACTGCCTTACCAAAAAGAGAAAAAAAAAATAGGGCAAAGCTTAAATGGAAATGAATGCTGTTGTTACATTGAGCAACTAACGACGGGAACTAATCGTTATATTATATTTTGAATGATTTCCCAACGCGTTGTTAATATTCGCCTAAATACAAGAATCCCGTCAAAAGGGTTTTGCAAATTGCAAATTAGAAGAACAGGAAGGCAGTAATAAATAATCGCAAAAAGGTCAAAGGAACACACACACACACACACACACACACACTTCTATAAGAAAGACTATATAATGAAAAGAAATGTTCAAGCACGCTATTTCATGAAGTTAAATTGGCTTAGAGAACGCATTAGAGTTATGACCAAGTAAATGGTTAAGTACAGCAGAAGACGACTAGAAAGTTTCGAATGAACTAGCACTCGATCTATTCACTGTTCCCTTGTCCCCAGAGCCTTCTCTCTTACTTATTTTATAGTAGGCGGAAGAGTCTAACACAGACTCTTTAGAAGGAGAACACCACAACAATTAGTAAAAAAAAAAAAGAAAAAAGGTCAAAATGCTCAATTAAAAACATATACTCCTATACAGATTTATACTATTTACAATGTTCGGATTGTTGACCTAATATCTGTTGCCATATTTACGACATTTCGGCCGTTATACGCTCCGGCCTTCTTCAGGTGATTAGAATTTCGATTGTTCTAGTTCCACGTTCCTTTGTTCACCTCTGCTGTAACCAAGTATTGAACTCACAACTCTTTAAGTTAAGTCACTGGATCACTTCAGCCAACGCCTTTATCCACTTGAGGAGATATGATGGAGTGGATTAATGCGTTGGTTGAAGTAATCCAGTTCAATACTTGGCTACACGGAGGGGAAAAAAACTTGAGGAATTGAGTTAAAGGAAAATAACTGATTCCGAGATATCCAGAAGATGCATGGCACATGGAACTAGAACAATCGACCCCGATGGATGAAATAAAGGGTTCGGTTAGAAATTCCAATCACCTGAAGCAGGCCGGGGCGTACAAGGGCCGAAACGTCGTGACTATGGCAACAAATATGAGGACAACACTCCAAACATTATAAATAGTGAAAAAAAATGACAAAACTTAATCTCAGAAATATAAACAGCTATCATATATATATATATATATATATATATATATATATATATATATATATAATAATAAATTAATTTCTTCGTGGATTTTTTAAAACATTTAAATTACTATCAAATGTTAAAATGTGTATTTTTACCTAAATTGCTAAACTATACAACCCTTCTTCTTCCTCCGTAAACCCTAAATACATTTCCTTTCTCTTTACTCCCCCCTTCTTTCTTTTTTCTTTTTCTCTCTCCTCTCCTCCCCTTTCAACATATCATTTCCGTTAAGTAGACCGATTAAATAGATAAATGTCTGGCCCCTCCTTCCTCAGTACTAAGTATGATAGAAAGAAATATAAAAATAAACCCTCTCTAAACTCGACCATGTCTCTCACACTACTCCTCGCTACCTTCTCTGTTAAATTACATAAACTTAATACTACAGTCAAAAGTGTACATTTTCATTTCATTTTTCGTTTCACCTTTTGGAAGTGATCTCTGATGATCCACGTGGTACTTTGAAAGGTCTCTGGTGAAATAAACTATTACAATGGAGCCTTAAAGTGGTCTGTTTATACACACACACACACACACACACACACACATATATATATATATATATATATATATATATATATATATAAATTTTAAATTCATTTTTTTAAGTTTGAAAGTGAAATATCAAGATACAGACAAAAATAAAATCTCTGGTGAAATAAATTATAACTAATGGAAACTTAAAGTAGTCTCTTTTTTCTTTAAATTAAATTATTCGCTCTGACTTAACATTGAGCTCTCCGGTTTTCATCCTCCTTGGGATTATCCATATGGATTACCAAGATTTTCGTTTCTTAAGTATATATAGGTGTGTGTGTATGTGCGTGTGTGTGTACATGTTTGTATGTCATTGTGTGTGTATTTAGGCTGCATATTTTCATTCAAACAGGTTTGGTAAAATAATTAACGAACAGGTTAATGTGCTTTAAATTCAGAGAAACACATATACATACTCACAGACAAGTTAACCCCATGAAGATGGTCTCAGATGAGATTGAAAGTACTTGAGAAAATAAAAACTATTCAAAATGAAATTTTGGTATTTTTCTTACTCAATTTTCTAAATCTACCAAAAATTAAATCTGCGAACTTGAAAGGATGGCAACGAAAAATAATCAACATGAGATATCTACATTATTCAACGAAACCTGTTTGTAAATATATATACATATATATATATATATATATATATATATATATATATATATATATATATATATATATATACACGTTATATTATATTCATGTTTCATTAAAAACGACAGACAAGATATTACGGTTTATTAAGTTTTTATTTAATTTTTCTTGTGTTCTAACAAGAGTTTTCTTTTCTGGACAAAGGGTGTGTAAGAACTGTCCAAATGTTTTATATTTCTTACTGCTTTCGGCTATACCTTTAGCCATTATGAAGGATGATTCGATTTTTCATCTTACTTGAGTGTGTGCATTCTCTGTATGTCTTAGTGTGTGGTAGGGATGTTTTAAATTTCCGAAAACCTGTTAGCACATTGTGGCCTTGTTCGTAGTCAATATCGTTAAGAGTTGGCTTTTTCTTTTTTTATTATTAAAGCTTCCATTATTTTTAATCTTTTTTTGCAGGTGGATGCATTTAATATATTTGTGTTTTCTACTAGTATGTTTCTAATGGAGTCTGGTAAATTTGTGTGATTGTTTAAATGGGTTCTAATAGAGCTGTGATCAGATAGGTGTAACGTAAGACGTCTGGATAAGCATGTGGTTGTGTAACCGATGTAATTATTTATGTCCGGTTTGATCAGGAACAAAGTTCCTTAAGGGGCATTTGAACTCATAGATAATGTTCGTTCATTGTAATTTTGACTTAGCTGGGATGTTGTTATTTTTGAGGATAAAAGTTAGCTGTCTTAAATTTTTTATAATAGATAATTAATTTGATTTTTTTATTCGGGTCAATTAGAGTAGTATATTTCTTTATAATATGCCTTAGTGAAGATTAGTGTTATATTATATATATATATGTATGTGTATATATGTGTATATAGTGTTATATTATATATATATATGTATATATATATATATATATATATATATATATATATGTGTGTGTGTGTGTGTGTGTGTGTGTGTGTGTGTATTTCGGATATAAAGATATGTGACACAGCCATCGTGGTGGAAACCGTGGTTGCAGGAAGGTCATTGTTTCGGATATTTTTTTTTATCTTAATTTGCCCTAAATTTCATTTTATCAAGTTTGTATTGAGCACTCTAAATTTACCCGTTCTTTAGACGAATATTTTTGCCCAAGATTGAATTTATATTTACATTTACAAGGACTGCTTGCTTATAAAAGACAGCGTCAAGTACATTTTTAGCAGAGTAAAATTAAGTTATTAACAAGTAGATACTCGGCCTCTAAAAGACGGGTTGAACGTGAGTGAAGAATTTTCTTTGCCACATCTGAGGTCCCTTGCTGATTTCCAGTAACATAATATGGTTAAAAAGAAAACTGGATATTGAGAAGGGTCTAATCTGGTAGGACTAGCAGCAGTAGATGTAAATTTTGCCAGCAGGAGAAGTTGGTGATTGTAACACATCCAGATAGTGTAAAGTTGTTAAATGAGCGATGGGAGATAATGTCAAATGCCGACATATTAACATAAAGTACATTATCGGCCTCGACGAGCCAGGTTGAATGTAAATAAAGAATTTTTTTCGACACCGTTCCTCGCCTTCTGGAGTTTCGTTAACGTAATATGTTGAAAAAGAAAATTGGGGTGTATTGAAGAACATAATTTGCCTAGCTACCTGACGAGACGTAAGGGTTGGAGAAACCTGGGTTGTACAGAAAGGGAAAATATTTTCATCTTTTTATAGTATTAACCTGCTCTGAAAGTTCAATTTTCTGAGCGGTACATTGTGCCATTATATATATATATATATATATATATATATATATATATATATATATATATATATATATATATATCAGACTCTGGCACGGTAATTTCCTGGTTTATACATTTTGTATTGACATATATATATATATATATATATATATATATATATATATATATATATATACATATATATATATATATTACAGGATAAGTGTCTCTGACGGGTGCCAAATCGCTTTTTTATATATCCGTATTTGGCACGGTAATTTCGCGGCTTATTTTATATACATTTTGCACTGATATATATATATATATATATATATATATATATATATATATATATATATATATATATGGTGTTTGTATTTAGGCAGCATTTTTTCATTCATACATGTTTCATTAAATAATATAGACACGTGTTGTCTATTCATTTTATGTAAATTCTTTTTCATATCGTCTGATATGCTTAATAACATTATCATTAAACGAAGAAAGAAAATCACAATATTGATCCATATCTTTATCAAAGATGTCAATTACAGTACAATATATTAAGCAATACACGGACAAGACAGTGATGATAATATATATATATATATATATATATATATATATATATATATATATAGGGGCATGGTGGCTTGGAATCGGAGAGCCGAGTTCGAATTCCAGTCGAACCGATTACATTCACTTACGTGCTCAGGTATGATCCTCTTCTTCTCCCTTCAGCTATGGGTAAATATCAGTACAGACTGATTTCTATAGCCTTGGGTGGCAATTGGTCTAGGACAAGGACAACTCTGAATTCAAAACCTACGGAGGGTTGTTTGGGGACCCTGTGGCATGTAGTGCATCAGGTCTTTGTGTTCGGCCCTTAAAAAAGTGTGAATGGTCCTGCACGAAACCTTCACCAGTATAATCAATCTCATGTGCTGTTGTCGGTTTCCTGGGAACCGATATGCCTGACCCTCATACGTCGAAGTCGACGGGAGATTCGAGTATATATATATATATATATATATATATATATATATATATATATATATCGGGGTAATGGTCTCGAGTTTCGATCCCGGGTTGAAGCAATCGGATGTTTAGTCTGATGAGCTGTGTTACAGCGAAACGGCCTGCCTGTGGATGACTATGTTCTCATTCGTCGATTGAGCACCATGAGGAAAACTGAATTTTTAACGCTACTTTACGTGCATCGCTCTTCGGTAGAATCGAGCGCTCTGGTAGTCGCATGGCGTTTATATAACACGTATATAATCCGTTAAAAATTCCCCTTCGCTACCGTGCACCGAAAGCTAGTTGTTAGGGTCTCTGACTGATGTCAAATCGGTCGATTTTCGATCAAGGCTTGAAACAATCGGATATCTAGTCACACTGATGAACTGTCATACAGAGAAATAGCGTGTCTGTGGATTATATATATATATATATATATATATATATATATATATATATATATATATATATATATATATATTAAAATAATAGGAAAGAACAATGAGCGTTGTAATGCAGAGTTCTTAGTATTTTTATTTTTTTTATTTTTTAAAAACAGTGCTCGATACAGCAGTAGAACTTAATATTAAAATTGCTTTCTAAAATATCAAGCGATGCTAAGAATCTTAACAAACAGTCATGGCTGTTAGACAATTTCTGCGACCACAACACCCCTTACATCTGGCCACCTATATCGTCAGACTGCAACGCACTTGATTATTATGTTTGGGAGTAGTTGATCGAGAAACAAACAAAAATCCCTGTAACACCAAAGATGAACTGAAGGTAAAGATTATGGCTGCATTTATCAACTTAGATAAGGAGACAGTCGCGAAGAGTTGCAGGAGACTCCGAAGTCTCCTGGAGGCCGTGGTTGAAAGTAATGAATTGAATTTACTTTTTAGTATTTGGTAAATATATCTGTTAAAATGAGATATCTGTGCTATTTCATTTTTGCCTAGTTCATACATCACATACACACTATACACACACACACACACACACATATATATATATATATATATATATATATATATATATATATATATATATATATATATAACAAAGATTGGTTCACTAATAATCTTCAACAAGGCTGTTTCTGGAAGATGTCTTTTTAAGCAAGCAGTCTTTGTAATTACAATTATAATTTCAATAAGGTTGCAGATAAATAGTGTATTGAACAGTAAATACAACAGACGTGTCTTACACGACTTGGGAGTGTGTGTCGGTTGACCAGCGTTCAGTCTATATCATTGTTAATATTTAACAGCTCCCGCCACGAGGGATGTATGTGGCACAAGGCCGAGTTTACCATGGGTTCTCCGTGCCCGTAGGCTCGGTCAAAAATATTCCCGTAGAACTCGCATAAGACACTACAACAATAATTTATATCTATAAAACAGAAGATGTCTTTGTGTCTGTCATTGTGTCGACCTATGCTATTTATGTGCGCCCGCATTTCTCGATCGATTTAAATTAAATTGGATACACCAATTGCAAATATATTAAGTTAGGTCAAAATCAAACTTTCAATCTCGAGGCCGCCCGGATTTGTCAGAAAAAATCGATAAAAGTGAAGTGGGGTATGACTTTTTGCAAAGTTAGACACAAATCAAATTTTTACTGATGTTCTTTGCACTTAACTCAAAACAGCTCATGTGATGAGGTTTATATTGAGTACTTGATAGTTTTCCGGTGAGATTGGCTTCACACAAAAAATTTTCATACTACTTAAAATAAAAACTTGAATAACTTCCTCATTTTTGATACGATTTTCTTCAAACACGTCGCCAAAATATTGCCATCTTGCAAGGAATAAGATCGTGTGATTTTAGTCATGGTTGCTTCCCCGCGTATAATGGAAAATGACGAAAACTCTTCAAAATGCCCGTTTTGCGGGGGGGCATAACATCCTGGTTTTTCAACCGTTGCATTCCAAATTTGCCACGCAAATTACGTATGACATACAAATTCTCGTGTTTGAATGTTTGGTTTAGATCATTTCAGTTAAGTTGACGTAATTTGCGACAAACTAGGTCACAGTCAACTTTTGCGATTTAGTCAATAGATTCTTCATACGATTCCATCCTAAATTGGCATTCGAACAACCTTTGATGCAACGATTATTTAAGAATGATTATTGAAGTGTTAAAAAGGAAAATTTTCCGAAGCAACTCTTATTAACGCTAGATTTACAGTAAACGTGCGAAGAAGGAGGAGGGTCGTTCATGCGATTGCATTTGCAGTTGAATCAAGCTTTGATGCTTCATCCTCGTCTTTGTTTGATCATTAGATTTGTGAACAATGCCATACTATTTGAAACTTATTACAGTCATAGGAATTTTACTTGATATAAAAAAATATTGAAATAATTTTACTCCGAGCAGCAACCACGCAAGAAGGTTTTATTAATGGGATTCCTTTATTAAGAACGATCAAACACTTGAGAAGGACATACCTTAAAAATATGCCTCGGTCAATAATAATAATAATAATAATAATAATAATAAAAATAAATGGGGTGATATCAATATTACTGACACAACCGCTTCCATCTGCAAAAACAAACAATGGAAAGCATTAAGAACAGACCGAATAGCAAATAAAAACCCTATCTAGCACATTCCAAGACCTCGCACGGGTATACAATGATATAATCATGAACCCAGAAAAATACCCCAAATGGTTCACATGGGGAGTAACATACCTACTCCTCAAAAGAAAAAAAAGCGTGGAATCCGAAGAACTATAGGCCTATCACCTGCCTACTAGCAATATACAAGATCCTCACTTCTACAATAACCGAGAGGTCATGCCACTTTTTTGAGGAAAACAATTTACTTCCAGCAGAACAGAAAGGATGTACGAGGAAGTCAAGGGTGTAAGTACCAAATAATTATCAATAAAACAATTTTGGGAGAGGTGTAAACGAGGAAAAGACTCTTACCGATAGCAGGGAGACAAAAGTATTTGTGATTCATTTTGATATACTTTTTCTTAAATGATGTTAAACCATGATATATGATTTAAGTTCAAGTCAGCTAAGCAAACATTTTGCATACACACATACAGATACCTACACACGCGCACCCCCTCACACGCGCGCACCCCCTCACACGCGCGCACACACACACACACATATATATATATATATATATATATATATATATATATATATATATATATATATATATATATATGTATATAAATTGTCCGAATGTTTTCCAAACGATTTCGACTATACTTTTAGCCATTATCAAGAATGAATTTTATTTTACTTTTACCTGAAAATATGAATTTTTTTATGTATCTATCTAACGTCATAGGAATGTTTTATTTTCCGTAACTGATATTATTGATTGTTGGCTTTTTCTTTTTTTCTTAATAATGCTTCCATTATTCTTACCCTTTTTTGTACATGTTGATGATGCTATAATATTTGTATTATCAACGAATATTTTACGGATAGAGTCTGGTAGGTCTGCATGTGTATATGTATATGTGTGTTAAAAATAAATGTTATCTTATTATTTATGGTCTATCTATCTATATAGAGTAATATAAAATACAAACACTGCCTGCCTTAACAATGTTATCGTCCATATATACCTTGGTCATTCTTTTTCTTTTTGCTTATTTTGACGTAGTACAATCTTTATCATATATATATATATATATATATATATATATATATATATATATATATATAGTAATGGGAAACAAATATTCGTACATATATACATTTTTAATTATTGTATTTCCAACAAATGAATAATAATACTTTTCATATAATTAATTGTGCACAGATGCATAACAACTAAATATACATAGAAAATAGAAAAAAAATCGATTTAATAGAAATAAATCCGATATATCCATCTTAATGGGTGAAAAAAGTATTCGTACAATATAAAAAAGAATATATAATCTTCATTTAATACTTTGTAGAATCGCCATTATTCAATTCTACAGCAATCAACCTTTTCTTGCAGTCCTCAATTAATGATTGGGCAAATTTTAGTTGGTATTTTGTTCCATTCTTCTACGCATATGATCTTCAGATCCGCGAGGTTTGTTGGAGATCTCGATTGGATTTGAATTTTCAAATTACGACACAGATTCTCGATTGGGTTTAAATCTCGGGACTGAGTTAGCCATTTCAAGTTATTTACATCATTTTTAGCAAGCCATTTTACAGTTTGCTTAGGACCATTATCTTGTTGGAAGTTTCAATCGAGAAGAAGTTCAAGATTTTCAACGTAAATCATTAAATTTGCTTCCAAAATATTTTGATATTCTGCGGCATTCATTCTACCATCTATTTTGATATGTTGCCAGTGCCTTTTGAAGAAAAACATCCGCAAACCATGATGATGCCAACACTAAATTTCAATGTAGGAACTGTGTTCCTTTGTAGGCATCGCCATCTTTCCTCCATACATGATTTCTTGAATTAAGTCCAAACAACTCAATTTTGGCTTCTTCTGTCCATAATACCCTTTCCAAATACGATTTCCCTTATGCTTATGTTCACAAACGAATTTAAACCTGCCATCTCTGTGTCCTTTCCGTTCAAGTAGAGTTTTTTGAGAGGGGCGTGAATTTAGATTGTTCCTATGGATTTCATTGGGTATTGTCCTTTTATTTATACAGATTCCTGATAAAAGCAAATCATCCTGCATCTCTTGAGGATTAAACATTGGATTTTGTTTAATTTGACGCATTAGTTTCCTCAAGACCCTGCAGAAATCTTCTGTGGAGTACCTGTTCTTGTTTGGTCTTTCAAAAATTTTGTGTTTTTATACCTTGCAATGAATGAACTACTGGCAGTAAATGGAATATTCAGGTTGTCTGAGATTTTCCTGTATGTTTTACCTTCTTTCTAGAGCTTATCAACCAGTTCCTTTTGCGAATTTGTTAATTCTTCACTGCTTGCCATAATGAAAACCTTCTTGGAGGAATATCAATTACAGAATATTCTGTTTGTATTATTGAAACATTTTAGAATATTTCACTTGAATCATCTAGAGTATTAAAGCAATTTGAAAGTTTTAAAATCGGAAATTTGCATTGTACGAACGCTTACAGTAAATTCGACCTTGCCAACCGAAAAGCTCCTCTGTGGAAAAATCGGTAAAGGCACGTCAAGTTAAATTTATTATAAACTGAGCATTTACTTAAATATTTGTATCTATAAAAAGAATGTATAAACATAAAAATATCTTAATATATATATATATATATATATATATATATATATATATATATATATATATATATATGTGTGTGTGTGTGTGTGTGTGTGTGTGTGCGTGTAATATGTTCCACTTTCATTAAAGCATTTTCAGTGATTTAGAGAAAAAAAGACAATATAATTTCTAGTATTTTCAATTTTGTGTGGTTTAGTTATCATTGGTCAGTCATGTATCACGTGTATTAAAACCGTAGATAATTCTAAAATATGTGTACGTTTTAAAAATGCTTGACTAAGCAAGCATCCGATGGTAATGTGTATTCGTGATTGTGTATGTGTATCTGTCTAAGGGAAGGAGTTCTAATGTTTTCATTTTTGTGTGGTCAGTCGGCATAGTTGGTTAATATTCAATTCATCTGGAACTGTTTTTATGCATATACTGTCTGTATTAGATTCCCGCCTGTACTAATTACGCTCAACTAATTTCTAATTACGCTTTACTATTTCCGGTCAGTTGATATTTGTGTGTATTGTCGGTTGTTCTCTTTCGTCATGGAAAAGTTTTTCGATATATTCCTTCCATCTCTGGAGTATTTCTTTCTCTAATATCAGCGTTATCTTCTTGGATTTTATACATCCTGTTGATGAGCATGTCTTTTGTCCTGTTAGTGCTTTTATATTTTTATGCAAATCTACTTTATTTGTGATTCTTTCTGTTTCTGCACATTTTTCGTTGAGTCATTCCTTTTTAGCTTGCCTGCATTTGTTCCTAATTTCTTTGTATAATATTCTATATTCTCTTTCCCGATCTTGCCATTGTTTTTTGTTTTCTTTTCATCATTTCGAGAATTTAGTCTGTCATCAATTCATGTTATTTCTTCTATTTTCCTTTGGGAGGGTCTCCATTGCTGATGTTACTAAATATATGCCACTTCAATTTTCCTTTATCATTTTCCCCTCGTATCATCTTTTCACAATCCCCATGTATTTCTGCCTCAGATCCGGGCCTTTCAAGAGTATGTCGTATTGCAGTTTATGCTCATACGCGTGTAAAGCTCACGCTCGTTTCAGCAATAGATTATCAGTTCCTCTCAAAACCAGTTTATTGTTAGGGTAAAAATATATGCCTTGTCTGGTGTCTAATATTTCTTCTCAAATTCATAAAGGCACACAGATATGAAAGACTTACACTTGAAGTCACACGATATCCGCGAGGAACAACAAATGATATATATGATTTTGTGCGCTGGTGCATAGAAGCTTCGTCTCATTTGAATACTGGTGTTTTCTGGGACAGGGAAGTGTTCACGTCGTCTTTCTCGCACAAGAAATCCGGCGTTCCTCTAAGAAATGGTTAACTCTCTCAAATATTCAAATGAATTCATTATGCCTTTCTATTATTGGCAAGTTTTTAAAGGATATCAACTAAAACGAGAGAATTTATATTCATTTTAAAATTCATACTCCGGTCATTTGTACTGTTTTAACTTCGAAGAACAGTTCGCCCAAAAGCAAAAATTAAAGCCTCATAAATAAATATATTACCTGACAAAATTACATTAACTATAATATCTACGCACACCACTCACATACACACACATACATGCACGCACTAAGAGAGAGAGAGAGAGAGAGAGAGAGAGAGAGAGAGAGAGAGAGAGAGAAACCTGAACAGACATATATACACAGGTGACTCTAAAATTCTGTCCTTCCGATAAATTGATTTCGTAGTGGTGTACCGAAGTAAAATATACAAATTAATTCCCTTTCTCTTTAAGACACGTTTCAATTAAGAACGTGGGCAAACATCGCTCTCCACAGCTTCTTTGAATAAACGTAAGCTCTGCATTGCTATGATTTTTTTGGGGAAAATTGTGGAATGTTTTTTCTTCATCTTCTTCAAGGCTTGCGATTCAAATTCTCCTTCTTCTAGACCAGTGATTCCCAACATGGGACACATTCCCCACTGGTGGGGCATGGTAATATTTTGGTGGAGTATGCGTAGGATGTGCACCCTTCGGCTTACTATACCAACGTGAGCTCAAATTTTATTTTGCATTATTATTTCATGATTAAAATGATCAAAGTATATTACAGAATAATCTTTCATTCAAATATTTTATATTTCTGCCTTTCTGTTCTCTATTACATGTTTTGAAACTAACTCTCTTTTTTTTAAAAATCTTTTCTTTCATGGACGGCATGGTCTTTGGAGGCTTGTTTAGAGACCAAGTTAATGGCATTTTAAGTTTCCTTCATGTGAATTGCAGTAAAATTTTGAATATTTAAGAAATTAAAGTTACAGCGGGTTGAGGCCACAAGAATTTTATAAATATCAAAGTAGGGCATGGCCCAAAATCTTGAACCATTGTCCTGAAAACCAAGGCTAGAGTGGATAATCTGTTCTGAACAGAAACAATAGACATTTATGGTTTTCCTAAAGACAACGTCGATTTGAATTCAGGTTTTCTTTCACCTGGACCGATAGCCAAGGCTGTAAAATTCTATTTATGTTATATTTCGAGGGAAGGATATGGATTAATATTTTTCCAAGATTTTTAGGGTGAAGTGAATGCAAGTTATCTCACGCGGAATTTGAAATCAGTTCGTAAATTCTGCTTTCAATGACGATGACTGATAGTCCAACCGTAACTCCTACTTTTATTAAAAGCATTTATTTTTTTGTATGTTCTGATATATGTGTGTATATGTTCAGGTGTATATTTTTAAACAAATCCTTTTGTACAAAGTCTGAGATCCATGTTTTTCACCCAAACATCGCGACTCAAAGACGAGTGTTTCCCACTTTTCATTCAACGTCTGGATGTTTATAAAAGATTTTAAGATTTTCACATTGCCATTTAAAAAAAAAATCCTTTCAGCTTTTTCGCATTCATCATTGTCATCTGAAAGCATCGCTTTCTGTCAAACCTTTTACTCCCACAATTTTTTGTTATTTTTCAAATCCACCGATTTTTCGTGAGCTTTTTTTTCAGTTCGGTTTATATTACAATTTCCGTTTTTCGTTCTTTTGACACAAAAGATCGCTTTTTTCTTTCATTCTTTGTTACGTTACTCAATAACGGTCGTGTATACATGTAATCTTTCAATTTCGCCAACCATTTTCCATCTTAAATCATCTACATCACAGGGAACACATTGAGAATGTGAATGCGTATACTTTTGCTAGTATTCTTTGTTTAGACGTGTTTGGAGCCTTTTGTGGAGTAAATAAGACACTCCCGGTAACACAAATGAACTAGGCAAGACGCCTTAAATAAAGAAGTCAAAGTGAATCAAGGGAAGACAGTTGGAGTCAATCTAGAGTTCGTTAACTCAGAACAATTTTAGTCTTGCCACGTGCTCGACGTATTTTTGTCGCTAACTGATTGGAATTGATATTTTTTTTGGAAGGTTTTTGAATTTACTTTTTCAACCTTCCCAGTCTTTTTATTTTTGTTGCTAGTGTAATATCTAGTTTCATTAGTCGAATGATTTATTTTTTGTGCATTTTGTATTTTAATTTTCAGGTTCTTTTGTTTTCAGCCCTTGTCCATGAAATTTATTTTTTATTTTATTTTTTCGTATATCTTCTCTTTTTGCTTAATCTGTTTGATTTTCATTTTGTACGTGTTACTTCCTTTTTGTGTCCTAAACTTAAATTTTACTCTTCTTCGCCCAGCCCCATTACAAGTTTAATTTTATGTTCGTTTTTATTTTATTTTCGCGTTAGTCCGCCATTTTGCTTGATTGGTAAAACTGTTTTACACGTGACTCTATTTTCATAATTTTTTCTTTCGTAGTATTTAGTGCAAAAATTGTTTATTTTGCTTCTTTAATTTATGAAAAAGGGAAAATTTTTTAGTTAAGTGCTTTGTTTCAGTAAATTTATTCCTCTTATTTTTCACGTCAAATGTTTTCTTTTTCACCTGTCTTTTTGTTGTTCATTTTTCTGTTGTTAAATTTATTTTTCTTTTTGAGAAAGACTTCGTTTAAATTTGTCACATATTTTTACGTCAAAGCCCCTTTTCTTAAACCAACTTGGGTCGTTTATTTTGTTTCATTGTCTTTGTAATTTTGTTTTTTTTATTGTTCTGTATCTGTTCAAGAGTTTTTGTTATTTATTTATTTTTTAAGAAAATTCCTTGTTTTCGTTAAAAAGAAAAAATAATCTAAAGTAAGCAAAATGGTACGATATATATCGATCAATTAAAAAAAAACTGTCCGTAGCGAAAATGAAAGACCTTCCCAATAAAAACACTCGATCAACAGTGAATACTGTGAATTGCTAAAACGATTGGCGACTAAAAAAACTGGTTGTATCACTATATATATATATATATATATATATATATATATATATATATATATATATAGTGGAACCTTGGTTCACGAATTTAATTCTTTCCTTAAGGCCGTTCGTAAGCCGAAATGCCCGTAAACTAAATTATTTCACAATAGAAATCAATGAAGAGAAAAAAAAGTTACAATACTATAAAACTGGAAAGAAAAAGCACAATACAAAAATGTATAAAACACGGCAGCCGACTTACAGATTATTTCGTTCGTGTTTACTCGGTTCGGCAATATTGCTTGAGAACCGAAATTTTGTTCGATAACCGAAGCATTTTCATCTCGTATTTTCTGTTCGAAAACCGATTTGTTTGACATATGAGACGTTCGAGAACCAAAGTTGCACTGTGTATATATATATATATATATATATATATATATATATATATATATATATATTATAAATTAACTGATTTAAAAAGATGGTTCCTTCACTACATAGGAATTATCATGTTTCAAAAGCCGAAGCTAAAAACTTCAAATTTAATTATATAATTAAATTAAAAGCATTAGTTCTGTTTTATCTCCAAACGAATATTGGAATTGCTTATTTTTTAAATTTATTGAGTTTTAAACGCACATACAAATCATAATTTTTTGTTTCCAACGATACAGAGAAATCTAATCATTTAGACAGGGGCGGTTGCGTGTTCATTTTTATTAACTATTATATTATCAATTTTGAGTTACGTTCGAAAAAGAGGTTAAGTCTAGTTAGGGTAGGCGTGCATTTTTGAACGAATTATGGCATCCGTTCAACGCATGTCGTTTGGTTTTTCATCAATAATAAAAGGTTTTTCGTCATTTTTTCCGTTAAATTCGTACATGCATACATAAAGATTCTTTCTAAAAGGGGGGTTGGGTTAGAATACGTTATATTGAACTACAACTTTAAAATATTATTTTTACTGTAATTACTAATAGACTATATTTATTTTTAAAACAAATAAATGTAATAGAATTACTTAAATTATTTAAAAATTATTATTACATATCATGTATAAGTATGTATATTACCAGCTTCCATTTTCTTTAATTTTAATTATTTTATTTTATTTTTGAATATTATTTAAGGAAAATCTTTGATAATGTCGGCCAAGAATAGCTATTTTATTTCTTTGATTAAGTAAATTTTTATTTTTTAAAAAGTTAGTAATATATAGTTTCTCATGTATGCACAAAGGACATGGGTCATTTAATGACCTACGTATTCTAATTTTTCATTTTACTATAGGCGTTTTATTGTTTTCTTTTAAGTGACAGAAATATTTCAATCTGATTTCGGTATTTATTTATCCTAAATGAACTTTGAATATGATTGAATATTTTTTGAACTAATGCCTTGTGCAACCTATAAAGATTTTTATGTTTTCGGGATTGTCAATAGATGAGATATTACATTGGTATACTAATGATTCCGTGAGACATTTATTTTGTAGAGGACAGTTTTGAGGATTTCTACAGTTACATAATTTTAGTTTATCTTCATCTCTTTTTATTTTTATATTGTCTAAATTTCTTAGGTTTTCGTCTAAGTAATTATTCAATATATTAGTATTATGTTTCTTAATAATTTTCTCTAAGTTTTCAGTACAGCTATAACTTAATTTTAGTGTATTTTTATTGAACATAGTACTGAGTTTAATATCTTTAGGAAAATGTTTAATGATTAATGCAAGGAATTATTGTCCTAATTTATTCTTTGCCATTTGGCTGCGTGGGGGTGTATACCAAATTATTTTTCTGTTTTTTTCTATGCTTTCCATTTTCTTTTTTTTTTATATAAGTTAGTTTTGGGCTATATATATTTGGGCAGCAAATTTTCTTTCAAATATATTTTGGGGAATATAACCTACAAGGAAATTTTGACGAGTTTGTATTTATTTTTTGTGATATTGTTACATTTCTCGTTTGGTGGGAGGAAGGAAGTGGAAAAATTGTCATTTGTGGCTATTATTCTTAGCGCTTTCGGTCGCTTTCTAAAGAGAAAACATAGGAAAATCTAAGTAAATTCATCGGTCGGATTTTCCTGATCTGTCACCTTAAATAAAAACATACATATATAAACACACATATACTCTCTCTCTCACACACACATATATGTGTATATATGTATATATATTTGTATATATATATATGTATATATATTTGTATATATATATATATATGTATATATAAGTGTATATATAAGGATATATGTATATATACATGTATATGCATATATATATATGTGTGTGTGTATAAATATATACATATGTTTATATATGTGTGTGTATATATATATATGGGTATATTTTAATATATTTTATTGTTATACGTTATTTATATAGACACAAATATTTAAGTAAATGCTATGTTTATAATAAGCATTATTAACAATATTTACCGGCCTGAACGTTCGAGAAATTTTCATAAAAAATATGTGCCCTCGGGTAAATGTTGTTAATATTGGAAACAGTAGTATTAAAGAGCTTTATACACATGTGAAAAAGAAATCTAAACACGCAGCAAAATATAGTTAATACCAGTAATTTATGCAACTGCAGAAATAAAAATAGATGTCCATTAGATGTTAACATATATTAATAGCCAAAATAAATCGTACATAGGATTTCCTAAAGGTACTTACACATCACAATTACAATCATAGGTCGTCATTCAAGCTATTAAGTCTTAGGTGCTATACAAAACTAGCTAACCATGTGTGGAATTGAAAAGAAAAAATAGCAGGGATTCGATTGTAAGCTGGACAATTTAAAAAAACAAAGCCTTGAAACAACTACAACAATATTTGTAACAATATGTATATATATATGTGTGTGTATATGCATATATATATATATATATATATATATATATATACATGCATGTGCAAATATATAATACACACACACACACACAAAAACACACACACACACATATATATATATATATATATATATATATATATATATATACATATATATATATATCATTCCACGATCAATAATGTCATTTAAAGATAAATAACAGCGGTGAAATACCTGAATAACTCAGTGTATCTATCTTCAATGCCAAAAAGTCATGTCCAAATGAATACAAGAGCAGCAGAATTTGACCAAACTTGGGGCATGAGGGTTTTTGTATTGGAAAACACTGGAAAAAAGTTCTTTAAGAATGAATAAACCAAATGCAGAAAGATATATACTTAGATGGCATAAAATAGCTATCGAGTACAAGATCAAGTGTTATTTGCATTTTAGATAAGCTTCATTCACACGGGAAAGATATTCGAGAATTCAGTAACATTTACATGTCACTATTACATTTGGCCTTTTCCATACTGTTGTGGTGTCTTCCCTGTAATGAAAATATTGTGGACTCTTCTATTTGCTATAAAAATTAATAGGAAAGTAAAGCCTCGGAGGAACAGTGATAGACTGAACGCTGGTTAACTGATACACACTCCAAAGTCGTGTAACAGACTTCTGTTAGATTTACTCTCTAATACACTATTTATCTGCAACCTTTTGTTTTTATTTTATTTCTTAACCAATTACTTAGTCACAACACATACCAACACGACATGATTCTAAACAATCAAAAATATAAACCTGAACCAGCTCCTATTTAGGAAGGGGTTCTCGGGTCCTTTTCTTTTATCTGACCTTGAGTAGTGCTGTCGTGAATCTCTTGTAATGTGTGAAGTTAGTTGCAATGTCTCTTCCTACTGAATCCACCGGGTTCGTAGTTTTCTGGTTGCTGTTCTCGACTTGTAGTTATGATCCCAAACACTTGCGTAGTGTCTTGAGAGGCTGCTCTGACCAACATTTGCATAAAATCGAGGTTCTTGAAGTGCTATGTCACATAAGGATGGGTATCCCTGCATGCATCTCCGGTGGGCAACCTTGAGGCCACATTATGTTACAGTCTGCAACAGTTTCTCTCTGCAGATGCCACATTTGATGACCGTCTGCTTCTATTACTTTAGGCCTTTTCTTTCCTAACGTATCTCAAAATGACCATAAGTCGCCAAAAATATAAACTTAAACCAGCTAAAAAATGACCTAAACCCTTTAACATATCCTTCTCCAACATCCGTGGTATTCGTACCAAATTCCGCAGTGTGGAATCCTCTTCGAAAAGTCTCCTGATATACTAGCACTCTGCGAGACTAACCTTAACTTGTCGGTCCCTATCCTCTGATTTCTAGATTCCTGGCTACTTTCCTCTCCTTAGAAAGGACTCTATAATCCACATGCGTGGACTGAGCTTTTTATGTCCGCTTTCATCTCCTCATGGCTAGGAAACTTACTTTGGAATTTCCAGACCATTCATCTATGTGTCTCCGTCTCCTCATCAAATCCTGGCTTATGTCAGAGGGTATCCCCCAGACGAGGCTCTGCCGAGGGGCGGAGTCTCGTCTCGGGAAACTGACTCCGTTTTTACGTGGTCTGTAGGGAATTTTTGCACGAGCCTACGGGCTCGGATAACCCACTTTAAACTCGGCCTTGTGCCATATCTTGCTGCGTGGGTCATCGGGTAAAAAAAAAACAGTCTGTCGCTCAACTTTTGAGCGACAGATCGGTTGAACTCTCTGCCTTCGGGCGGGAGGAACCCGAAGGAGGCTACGCCGAAGGTAGGATTCTCTTTCGGGGACGTAAATCGACCCTGAACCCGCTTATGCGGGTTCAATGGGCATAATTTTGGCCGAGCCCACGGGCTCGGAGAGCCTGCGTTAAACCGGCCTTGTGCCACATGATGCCCACGTGGGGGGTGACTAAATATAGTCTCCTCTCAATTCAGTAAGATATTATCTTTTCTCTACCGTTCCTCTTTCTCTCAGGACTGTTGTCTACTCGATAGCATTTCCAATAATATAGACAAAGCCATCTCTCGACATCCGTTTGCTAACATATTCGGGTTCTCTGACTTTAACGTCCCCCATACTATACCAGATACCACGCTGGTATCCAAACCATTTTCAATCAGTTAATCCCTCTCCGCATTAACTCTAACTGTAACGCTTCCCTTCTCGGTCTCTGGTTTACCTCCATCCCTGACTCTTATTGCCCGACGCAGCTCTGCCCTCTTGGCAACTCTGATCACGCGGTTGTGTCTGTTAGCAGCTTCTTCCACTCCTCTTTCCAACCATGAACCTCCTACTAACAGAATAAACTGGGAATCGTTCCGTGATTTCATTTGCGGCATCCCATGGAATATGGTTTTTAATCATTCAGTTCAAAAATGTGCGTCTGAGATCTCCTGGGTAATCGAGGCTCTCATCTCAGCAAGAAAATGTAAAGTTAAATCGTGCTCAACTCCTTGGTATAACCTATTTGCGCAGCCGCCAAAAGGAAGCGACATATTAGCGGAAAGACATGTCTGATTGCAACAGACGTCTCTTTGTCTCTGTTCGTAATGATACAAGCGTGTCCTCAAAAGTTATTTGCTGATAGAATGAAACAACGTATTACATCTCACAAGTTTGGTCCTAAAGATTATTGGCGGCTCTTCAAAGTGTGCTGAACAACAGCAAATCTTCAATTCCTCCTCTATTCAATCTATTCGAAGTCCATTCCCAGTTGATAAGGCTGGATGCATTGCTTGGAAATTCCCATCCAATCATCGACTAGTTCGGATTAGCCACACCTAATTTTCCCCTAGAACTGAGGCTCTATTGAGTGAGATGAGCATAACCCCGTCAATGGTATTGGACATCATCTCTAAATTAGACTCTAATAAACCAAGTGGTGCTGACGGGATACCAGCCGCAAGTCCTCAAGAAAGGTGCTCTTGAGCTAGCTCTACTTGTCTCCAAACTATACAGTTTTTGCTTCGCTGATTCTTTCATTTCAATCTATTGGAATTCCTCCTCTGTTGTCATTGTTTTCAAGAATTTCTGAAGACACTTCTGACTCTTCTAAGTATCATCTATCAGTCTCCGGCAAATACTTTGAGGCTTTAATCCATGCCGAAGTCATTAAGCACCTTACCACCTATGATCTACTCTCTGACAAAGAATATAGCTTCCGCGTTGCCCGGTCTACCGCTGACGTACTTACGGCCATAAGTGAATTTGTATACCAGGGTCTTGATAACATCAGCATCGCTTGAGCCGTGACTCTAGATATCTCGAAGGCGTTGGGGGAGGTGGTGGCATGCCGGCCTTCTACGTAAGCTTCAGGGATACACTATTACAGGACGATTATTTAATTTAATCCTTTGAGCCCTGGTCACCGCTTTACCGGTTGTAGAGAAAAATGACGTATTTCCCAGCCACCGGTTGAACGATGGGTAAACACTTGTAATTATCTTTATATCTACACACACACACACACACACAGAGAGAGAGAGAGAGAGAGAGAGAGAGAGAGAGAGAGAGAGAGAGATGGGCTTTAAATATTATGCAGGTGAAGAAATTTAACTATATGAGTAGTGTAGTAACTGGCGATAGAAAATGTGACACAGAAATCCGAAGTTTAATTGTGTATTAAGAGATAGAAAAAATTGTAAAAAGTCTACTTATCGGTGATGAAGAAGGGGCTGAAAACTGAGGGATGTGGCTCAACTAAAGAAAGATGAGAAAAACATGGAAAAACATGTGAGCAATTGGGAAGTTTTTTTTTTTTTCTGGAAAATAGAAACTAAATAAAAGCCGATACTTATATTCAAAAAAGAGATGAAATTTATTGGATATATAATAAGAAAAAGTCCTGGAAAACTGAACAATCACAGAACATATTGAAAGCAAAAAAACAACGAAAAGCGAAAGCAACCTACATGGCATGTTCGGATGAATGTATAGCAAAACAAGGAAGACTGTAAAGGGTTAAAAATGGAAAACAAGAAAATGGAAACGAAGTTTTGGAGAACAAATGATCGCTGATAACCATTAAAGAAATATTTTTAATCATATCACCCTATGCAAGGTAGTAACTAAGCATAAAAGAATAAGAAAAATAAGAAACAATATTTTGGTGTGAGAACAAAAGAAATGTACTCAAGAAAAGAATAAATAATGACTGTCATTGAATTTCAATTTTTGAAAATCAAATGATGAGAGTTACAAAAACGAGAAGGGCTTGAAAACAAGCTGTTAGCAGAGAACTTACGGTTAAATTTAAGCAAAACAACTGTTGATTAATAAGATTTTGATGCCAATCTTGTACTGTGCTTAAATTCATAAAGTGCAAGTCAAAGAGTTTATCCGAACAGACACCATGAAATGATACAGGCAAGCTCCATTACATTGGTGGAAAGTATCTAAAGCTGAGATGCCAAGTCAGGACCAATAATATTACTGATTCTTCTTTAGAGTTTATCAAGAATCTCTTAATATGCAACAGGAGAACCGGGCCATATTTCTCAGCAATATTCAAAGCATGTAAAATTTGATAGATTTATAAATATGTAAGATAGATTCAGGTAGAAAAAATGCCTCGTATGAGACTGAACAAACCTTCTTAGCAGCAGACCTAGCAATGAATCCAATATAATCTTTCGATCATGTCAGCCGAGAATGTAAGTCTGAGAAGGTGCAACGTGTCACTCAACAAGAAGTTAGTATCAGCCATGCTGTTGGGAGGCAGAAAGGGGTCTTTCAGGAGGTCTGGTCTAAAATTTGCTTTGTGGGACTAGAGAACTTACTTATAAATCAAGCTTTTTAATTTTGAAGAGAAATAAATTGATTTTGATAGCAGCTTCAAGATACTTTGTGGTTTAAAACTTTTTTCGAAGGATTGGAGGCCTTACTTATTTACTAATTATTAACAGAGTTTTTAGAAAGCTAAATCAGCTTCAATATTCTTTGTGGTTTAAAACTTTTCTCGAAGGATTGGAGGCCTTATTTATTTACTAATTATTAACAGAATTTTTAAGAACCTATAATTAATAGTGGATATTTATTTTAATCTTTAAATTTAAATAATAAGTTTGACATTGATCTTTACTAGGTTAATTGTGTGTATTTTTTTAGTAACTCTCTCAACTGCTTCTAAATAAATTTCCTTGTTTCTTAGAAGAAAGTCAAGACTTAGCTCCCATCAGCATAGCTGATATAAACCTCCAGGATAGTTATTTGTTGTGTGTTCTCTATAATTATATATCACCTGAAAGTAATCCGTTGATTGATAGAGGTGAGTTTCGTTTTGGTTGGGGCATTAAAATTAAGAAGGCATTTCTTGCCCCAGTTAACAACTGACTGTTAGTCAATTTTAGATCAGCTGCCAATCTGACCTCATCGAATCGATCAGATTTACTATAAGAGGAGGGTTTTAAATCCCCCTTTCTCTTTCCCTCTTTCTGTTATTCCCTTTCCTCATATACTCTCACTCTTACTCTCTCTTCAACTCTATCCCATTCGCGCATCTCCCATTTCCTTTATTTTCCCTTCTGTTTAGGCTCTTCGCCCTTTGCTTGAGGAATGGGATTACAGTTCCTTAACACCTTTTATTCAATCAGTGCTTCTAATCTTATTTTGCTGTTTACATAACCCATTCTTCTGGCTGTCTTATCTGTTTAAGTCTCTTTTTTCAATCTTTCCTAACAGTGTAGAATGGTTTACACCCGTTTTTCTCCTGGAAACCATTTTTTCCCCGTTTCTGCTCATTCATCATTTATTCTTCTCTTACGTTCTATTTTCCACGAAGTGGCAAAGATTTTGGTTATTTTTTCAAACGCTGTCAAATTTGCATTATTTGTCGCATTTACTATTTTTATTTTTTGTCTATTTCCATTTCGTCATTCGGAATGCAGTCGGATTTACATATTTCACGCTAAGAATGAACAAATTCATTGACTGAATGAAAGCTCCACACCATTTTCTATTGGGCTGACATCTTCATTAATAAAACTGTTTTGAAATTAAACATAGAATTTTGGTTACAGAATACTCAAACATTATTTGTACGGCAAAGTTGTTGGATAATATTTCCTGTTTTATTTCTATCGTGAAAAAAACTTGTCACCATTTTGGAAGTATTTGGAAAAAAACTAAACAACAAAAAAAAAAAAACTATAAGAAAAAACAACAAAATTAGAGGCTTGAAGATATCATAAGAAAGTAATTGTACTTCGAATTAAAGGTATAAGAAAATAAAAACTCCCTTGAAAGAGAAACAACTTTTTTAGCAGATATCATGAGTCAAATGAGCAAATTGATCCAAAGAGCCATGACCAAAATCTAATGGGATGAGAGCGACGCCTTAAATCGAATCTGAAAAAAAAAATTCTTTAAGAATAAAGTAAATTTAGAATTTTGAAATCGATACGGATTAGGCGAAGTAATATTGATATTTGACGACAAAGAGAGACTTGAAAAGTTTGCCTGATCTAATTTGTAGTCATAACCACGAGACAAGTTAGGGTCGTAGGGTCAGCACATGTACTATAACCTCAGTGCCAGTGGTGTTCACTGAGCAAGATAGTCTGACGGAGCTATACCCTCATCGGGTCGGCTTTGAATTCAGATTTTTTCCTTCTCCTAGACAGCTTGCCACAGCAGGCTATAGCTACACTCTATTATCTATATTGTAGATGTATTTGTTCACAGCTCAGGTATCTTTTATTAATATACTAGCCTAGAAGCCACCATTAGGGCGGCCATTAGGCTATCACCTGCAGAGGGCTATTGGGCCTTCGGAACTTTTACCTTCAGCGTTCTATATACATAAACGTTTATAATGCAACCTATCTCCGTAATTTGTTTACATTTATTTTGCACGTCATTTTTCTTTTCTTTTAAGATTACTATTCTTTACGATCCCTTCACATAAAGTCACTTTTAAAAGACATTAAGGACCGAATTATGTAATATATCGAATACGTCACAGTTAGAAAATGTAAAAAT
>OZ010588.1:89478794-89486294 GCA_963932145.1 Acanthosepion lycidas | reverse complement strand
GAGAATTGTAGCTACTTCAAACGAGATCAGGAAGATCTACCATCTGTTGTCTACATATCTATCTATTATGTAGTATAACACTTTTTATAGAGGGAAAAGATACTGCACCCTTATCTTAGGGTCAAAGAACGACACTTTGCACCGTGAAAAACACTCAGGACTCTGGCAAGTTTGCCGATTCATAAGCAAAAAAAAAAAAAAGAAAAAAAAGTCATTATTTACAGCTACTATACTAGTAAAATAAATAAGTGAAAAAGGATATATAACAATTTTTCTTTGATCCTGATCCACGGACAGGACGAGGAGGAAGATCCAAGGAAGTTATGAATAAGAAAACTAATTTCACATTCAAACCCACGTAGGACTTACGACCTACCAGTTCAAAATCAACTCCATATATCGAGGTCTTCTGTTAGTATAAATAGGGAGATTGTATCGACTACTTGCTAGGTCTCTGAGTCGCTTAGAGCAACTGGTATTCTCCAGTGCTTATCCACCTGGTACTGACCAAGCTCAATGTAGCCTAACTTTGGTGATCAAACGAGAACTGGTGTTTCAACAGGATATGGTCGTAAGCGAGAAAGGCACTGATAATTACAATTAGAAGGAGAAAGCTGTATTTTCTGGGGAGAGTAATGAGGAAAGAGGTCAAGGAGAATTTAACAATTACAAGGTCGAGTTAAGACAGGAGGTGCAGAGGGGGAAGGAACAACGACTAAACTGCTTTAGGGGTTTGTGTGAATAAATGACACAATAGAAAGTTGTGGCTTCGTTTGACTTGGTTGTTTTAATATGTTTTTCCAATTCCGAGCCATCATCTCTTAAACCACCCACACCTCCAAGCTTACATTGCATGGTATTCCCAATCAGTTACCCATCTAGGTACTGACCAGGCTGGGTGATCGTAGAAGAATCGATGCTTCAACGTGATATGACTGTAAGGCTGAAAGTTGTGGAAAACTGTGTTCGTCCATATCATGAAATGAATCGAGAACGATATAGATCTTGGCAATATATGAGAGTGGGTTGAAAAGTTCATAGGCTAATTCTGAATGAGTGTTGATAGAGCTGTGATATATTGTATGCATTAATTTCAACTCTTTTGTTCATTGACTATCCTTAAAAGGACTGCATCATCAATTGAGAGTATTATGCCAACTTTCTGAGGCTGCTGCGAAAGACTATCAATTGTAAACGCCCAGGAAAACTGACGAAGGATGTTTTGTTTCATCAGGACAATGCAGCAGCACTTTAGTCCTTCGCTTCAAAGGCTGCTGTGCATAGGTTTTGAACTACTTGATCACCCTCTCTGTCCTCCTGATTTGACAACCATCTGCTCCACAACATAAGAAAACACTTGGATGCGAACCAGGACCGCAATGATGATAATGTCCTATCGACTGTTGGTGATTTTTTTTGACCAACAGGATGAACAGTCTTCTTTGAGCAGTTAGATGTCAATTTACCTGGAAAGAAACAATGCTGTTATTAAGAAGAAGAATTGGAACTAATGTATGCAAGATGTCACAGCTACGGCGTCCCTCCTTCATAGTCAGCCTATGAAATTTTCAGCCCGCACTCGTAGCTGAAAAGAAACAATGCCGTTATTAATAAGGACAGTTGAAACTAGATGTTACGGCAACGGCGTCCCTCCTTTATAGTCAGCCTATGAAATTTTCAGCCCACACTCGTACCTCGAACGAATGCTGTTATTAATAAGAAAAACTGAAAATAATGCATGCAAGATTTCACAGCTCTTGCATCACTCCTTCATAAACTGCCTATGACATTTTCAGCCCATTCAGACGAAGAAATGTTTAAGATAAAATTAAATTGTCCACTAAATGTGGCTGAGAGCAAATCTATTGAACTGGTCATTAGGGGAGAGAGAAAGAACTAATGCACAATAGCAATCTGTTATTCATACGGAAAATAGATGCTAAGAAGGTAAAACACTGTTTACATCCGCTCTTTTCTCCTCATCGTTGTTGTTATCACAATGTTTTGATCGTTGTTCCCCAGGCCTTCTTTACATGTATGTCGAACTGGATAACCTACAGGGAATTCGGAACATTTCTCGTTTCATGTCTAGGGATATTTTGTCTAGTTCTTTTTACTATAGTCACCGTTTCCACTGAGTTCAATTACACACTGCCCCTCTCAGGGATTGAACCCACAGTTACAATTACAATTACAAGTACGCGCTGTTCAGATAGAAAAGAAGACTCTAAGCTTCACAGGGATAAACTAAGAAAAGCCTATGATATTCTTTAACTTTAGAAATTTAAAAATGTCATGGCGTCATTCATTCAATACACAGCTGTACACTAGTGAAAGTCGATTTAGGAAGCGTGGAATTGCACTCAGTTTGAAAGTTTGGATTGATATGATGAATAAGGAGACAAAATACTTTTTCCAAATCCTTATCGTTTGTTGAAGAAACGAGTTTACAGATTAAGTCTGGGTTCAATATCGTAGCATTGCAATTTAATTCCGGCGATCAGGGAAACCATTTTAGCACAGCCTTATATCATTTATAATTTACTGAAGATTTACAAATTGTATATGGATAAGATGCAAGGCACAAGCACATTATTACTGAGTCATTGTACCATTAAATAAGAACTTCATTTACTTCAAAGGGAAATTATACTGAAAAATTTAGCTATATTATGATGTAATATGTTATTCAGTATAGTAGTTTTAGTGTGATTTTCAATAAATAATGCAAATTTAAAATATTTTGTCTTATAATTTGTGCCCAGCAGTATTATGGTGTTACACGTTTATCTATTTTTTGTTTTTATTCATTATGATCTAAAAAAGATCTAACAAATCTTATTCATTGAGTAGACTTTTTTTGTAATCTTCTACAATTTTTTACGCAGGTTTTATTTATCGGATACAGTAAAAAAAAAGTGCATATTTTTTTGTGATTCATAAGTAGAATTTTGGTTTGAATATATGTTCTATTCTATGTATCTAATACAAACATATCGACTTTATCTGGATTTATTCATGTAATAGTAAAATTTTGAAATCAGTTGGTAAGCATAAACCTGCGGAAATTATGTATTTTTCAGACGATTTTAAAATTAAATGCTCAAAAATTGGTAAAAGCTATGAATCTACTTATAAATGTAAGTACTTAACCCATGCAAAGTTGATATTCTAAATAAGTGACAAATCAACCTGACAATGTAAAGCAGGTAGAATTAAAAGCAGGAAAAGAATCTAGTTGCGATCAACGCAAAAAGAAGCATTTTCTAAAGAGTTCGTATTACATTTTGATTACACCAATGATATTGCTTACTTTTATGTTGTGGGATGGATACTAAGAAGATAAGAAAAGAAAACCCAACCACCTAAAACATTTAAATGTTGAGGTTTTTAGTATTCAGTCAGGTTATCGGAAATGAGTTCAGAATTGAACAAAATCAGACAAGGGAAAAATCTCGTGACTTTTATTTTTATATCAACTACTGTGCAACCCAGAGGGGATAGATACTACAATCTGATATTTGTTCGAGCAGTGGTTCTCAAATTTTTTGAAGTCAGGGCGCACTTGAAATCCTACCAATAATTGTAAGTGCACTATATAAAAATTTCGGAAAAATACGTTATAATAAAGTCAAATATTGCAGAAAAGAAATAATGCAATAAAAAGTATAAAATGAAACATACCTTAAGTTTATTCATTCTCGTTTTTTATTAGAAACGTGAGCCTGATCCCTCTTAGCGATTTCATCAATGTTTGGGAGTATATTTGATAGGCAAACTCTCAATTTATCGTTAATATATTGAAGAGTTCCTCTCTTTTTGAACTTAATTGTGGTAAAAGCAAAAATGCCTAATCCAAATAAATATGATGTTACAAAATGTAGTAAAATGATCAGAGTTTTTTCAGATATTGACACATATTCTTCTTTTATAGAAATCCAAAAAGCTTCAAGAGACAGTTCATTATGTTTCATAATCACCCCTCGATCAGTGGATGTTATAAAGTAGCTAATTTATCACATTTGCTTATAAAAAAAATAAATGATAAATTATAAATGATAAATTACTATGAAAGTATAAATAAAACAACTTTTAAATAATCATAATCCTCGTCATCATTTTATGTTACATAATACATCTTTTAGTAATCAACTTTCTCGAACTAGTCATGAAGGACCGGCCAGTTCAATACAGCAAAACAAAAGCTCCCTATCAGTGAAGATTTCATCGTGGGTTATCCGCAACGAGACGGGTACCACAATATAATAAAGTAAATATATTTATTGCTTATATCTGGACTCATATTTCTCTGAGATGTTAGGGCTTACCTAGACATCTTGCAGAGCGTACCAGTGCGCCCAGGTGCACTATTTGAGAACAACTGTGTTAGAGGTCACTGTGCGAAACTGATCTTACACACAATGCACATAGTCTACACTTATCGCAGGCAAAGGGTTTTTAGCAAGGACATCGGAATCGAGTGTAGAATTCAGAAATGAGCAATATTGAAGAAGAATGAAAGAGTGGGGGTCAAGCAACGTCAAGTGCAAGTAAAACCACAAGAAAATTGGAATTCTGGAGCTTGATTGAATCCAGCAGAATGAAATCAATGAAAATGTCAGAAAATGAACATCTCCGAAGAACATTTATTAAAAACGACTGAATCCAGCGGCAGTAAATTTATTAACCTGTCCTGCGCATCGGATCGAAAGAACAGGTCATGTGATTTCCACGTCCGTGCACCATATCTGGTGCACACGAGCCATAATTTTAAAAGAGTGGTGAAACTAAGGACACTTAAGAAAAGAGTCTAGTATTGAGCAGGACGTCTGGGGAATGGCCTAATCTAATATTTTGGGCATCGTATGTGGCCACAGAAAATTCGACTGATAATATAAGGTCTCAAATGAAAACTATACATTTTTCAACTTTTTTCAACCGTTTAGAAAAAGAAAAGTTTTGATATCTAAAAGAAGTATTGTTTATAAAATCGACAAGACAACTTTTTTTTTTATTGAACAACCAAAAAATTGATACTAAAATATACGCATGTACCGTAAACATTGAATGCACTCTGCTATCGGGCAGTAATATGAAAAGTAATAAACGTCAAAGCAGTCAGAAGAATTTAAAATGAAACGAAGGTATAATTATAACAAGATAATTTATTATTAGACGATATCGTAGTTTTTAAATTTCAATGCGACGATTTGGAATGGATTAAAGTGTGTTATTATAGCCTTTATTTTTTCCCAGGCAGGAATATATGTCAAAAGGCCAGGTGTGACCTCGAATTGAACGGGTCAAAGCATGTGTTTTTGATTACTTTTCTGACGGAAATGTCAGTCGAATATGTTTTGCGTATTTTCGAGCAATGGCTAAAATGAAATGGTGTAAAATCAAAATATAGGAATTGGTCTTTTAACCCCGACTTTAAACAATGATAAATTGAGTTATTTTGGCGTGTGAACAGTTTGAAATGTAGGCGGAGAATTATGTATATATTCAGCTCGATTTTGAGGATATACGAGAGACGGGCTGGGACGCCAGAGACAGACGAGTCGTCAGACACATACACAGTTGCACACCCGTACGAGGAAGGGGCCCAATATTCATGGAATTTCTTGCTGAACACATTGATCAACATTCTAAATCGCCGCCTTCTGGTCTTTTGTTTTAATAGATGCCAAATATATCCGATTAAAATGATTGTATTCCTCTTCGTTAAATCGTCTAGATTTAACCAAAATCGACATTATTATTTCTTCTAGCTTGACTTTATTTCCTATCAGCCCACTCTTAAACAAGAAGTTTAACACGGCTTATTGACTAAAAGAAGAAAGACAACTTTCTTCGTCAGTTAGAATCACAACACTTGGAGAAACATGTCTGGACGTCGACGATTTCTACTGGCACTAATCCCTAAACCAATTTGGAAGATGTATAACTTTTCTTATCCCACAGCCGGTGCGAAGATTGAGATATCGGCACAGGCGGGGTAGGAAGTGAGCAGCTGCACGCCAACAGAAAGCGAGATTAGACCAACGGGGCCGAGGAGACGTGTACAAGAACAGAGGGGGTTATATATTGGTGTCATTATCAAGGATTCCAGACTCCGGGTAAAGCTGAGTGGAAAGAGGACAACATCATCGGTGAGGGAGCAACTTTGAGAACAACATAAATTGAACCTTAACCCTCACCCAGAAGACAGCATTGCCAGTCTTTGGAGAGACAACAGAAGAAACCAAACCAGGAAGGGAGCAGCGATCGACACGGCATAAGACGAGTGAGCAACTAAGGTAGGTCAGAAATCCTTTCTTCTGCACTTTCATTATTGTTTACTTGTTTTCTGTTGTGTGTCACTTTGGGCTTCCGCTTGGTCTCGGTTGGTATACTTGTAAGGAATTGCTGCTATGAGTAGAATGGCTGAAAATAAGACAAAAGAAATTAATCAGATTGATCTCCCTTTGACTAATGGCAAGGCTGAATGTCTCAGGTTCGAAGATTCCTATCTTCACGGACAAGGCCACAGAGTTTCGTCCGTGAATTGAGGCAACCCGAAAGAAAGGTCGTATATATGAATTGTCAGATGTGGATATGATCGGATTGGCCAATGATTATTCGGAGTGCCTTAGAGACTATTTGAAGAGGAACTCCTGTCGTTCGCGAAAGGATTTTGATATCAGAAAAAATTTGGCAGACCATGACCAAGGTCACGAGAGTCATAGTAGGTGTTAGGCAGAAGCGGTAGGAATCGATAGTGATTTTGGCAGGTCGAGTGTCGGCTCTAGCAAAGGTCACTTATTCTGACCTAGCCAAGAGTGGAGACCCAGTGATGCTGGCGCAGTTGGATGAATATTTTACAGAATCTTATAAAAGCTAGAGACTTCTCAGAAACGTTGGACGATGCGTTCATTTTGGTGAGGAGAAGGGAGGTGTTACAATATTAGGGAGACTGGGCGAGAAGGGAAACGTAAGGTCAGTGGACCCAAGTAAGAGGCTAATGGTTTGTTATAAGTGCGGTAGAAGGGTGCACGTAAGGTCTCGGTGTCCGGACGTAAACAAAGATTGGGAAAAGGATGCAACTAATCATGAAAGGTGGTCTTTGTAGGAAGGACGGCATATCGCCACCCTTGGAGTGAATGGGATAGTGTTTTTATGTTTGTGGTCGAAACTGGATACAGGGAAAATGACTGTTTGAATAATGAAGGCTTAATTTCAGAGGCAGTGGATTGGGGAAACCCGAAGTATTGCAAGTGTGGTCGAAAGGGATACACTGGCTGGTAGTGTCCAGTTAAAACGAGAGGTATGGCCACGAAACCGCAGTCCCGGAAGATGACTTTAAACAAATACGAGCCAACCCGGGAAGAAATATAAAGATCTGTGTGGTCCTGGTGAGCTCTATTACAGTGACAAGGGAGAAAGACCAGAGAGGAAAAGTGTGTTGGACTTGTGAACGAAGTGGTCATTTCGTTAGAGTATGTGACAGGGCTAAATGTT
>OZ010588.1:89401294-89473794 GCA_963932145.1 Acanthosepion lycidas | reverse complement strand
GCCCATTTATTTTTGTCTGTCACCTGGACGCTAGTTGTAAACTTTTCTGTCTACTATTATTTCCGGCAATCTTGGCCTTTATTACGTTCGGCTATTTATTTCCGGCTAGACAAGGAGAGCCTATTTTTGTGTTTGTTTTCACCCTAACTTATTTGTTTCATTACAACATTATGCAACGGATAATACAGCTAATTCGGCTTATCTTCAACTATCAACTTCGGGCGTTTCCTGTCAACTTAACTCACTTGATTCACTTAACGCATAATCGGCCATTATTTATGTTATGGGATCCACCCCTTTTTCATACAAGTGGACTTGACCAGTGTGTACTTGTACTACTGCCGGTTAATACCTAAGCATGAGTGACTAAGAGAGATACACTGATACAGTGAACAGTGATAGAGTAAGAGTGTGAGGTAACCGCTTTGTAGGAGTCACAGTTGCGAGCACGTAGACTCAGAATGAAGTCATACTTCGATACTGAATTTCCCAGACTGTATATATATTATTATTGCTACTAACCGCATTTCTGGATCTACTAACCGTATTACCAATTGTATTATTACGTCAATACATTTATTTGCTATATTTCATTCCTGCGTTTGTCATTCATTTGAGACCGGATTTCATCCCGGAATCCACAAAAATCCACTACCGGCTTTTCCTGCCAACCTAACTCATTTGCTTCACTCAACGCATCATCGGCCATTACCTACCACCGGCGTTTCCTGTCAACCTAACTCACTTGGTTCACTCAATGCATCATCGGCCATTATCTACCACCGGGGTTTCCAGCCAACCTAACTCACCTGGTTTTGGAAGTTACTTCTTGAATATCGTCCAGACTTAATAAGAAACAAAAAAAAAAAAGATTCCGTACACTTGGGTTAAATACTACAGAAGAATCTTAATTTCACTTAACCAGCAACTATTCAACGCTAACCTGGGACTTTGAAACTGAACTTTTGAATTTTGTCTTTTCCTGAGAAACCTAACTTACTTGGACACTACTTTTAACAATTACTCACAGTTATACTATCTTTGATCTTCTATCCGATCAGTATTCCATCGTTTACTTAATTCTCGCTCCATTTATTTGATACATTATTTGTAGGTGTTTCTTTAACCGAAACACTACTTTTGTATACTATGTAAGTAAATTTTGTATTAATTTTAGTTTGTTGTCTTCTTGTTGACCTGTCAGATTTACGTCATTTATTTTAAAATGTTTTTGGACCTCCTGAGACTTATCTTTATTTGGGTGAATAGGCCAGATCCTATATTATATTGAGTACCTCTCCAGGGGGTCTACAACAATATCTTCTATTTAGTGATCTCAGAAGCACAAGCATATACACAATTGAAGAAAAAAAATCGTATCTTTCGTGATGTCCACTTATTAGGATTAAATTTAAAAAAAAAGAAAGAATAACACCATTGATCACGTTTTAAACTGCTTTGTAAGTAATCCGTTGAAAAAAAAGCGATTTAATAATATTTGAATCGATAGAAACATCAGCTAGACATTAAGGAATCATCTAGTTTCTTTGTAGGACGAAATTTGTTTTGAATGCGATCGATTTCAACGTGACTTTTTTTTTTTGACTGAGTCATTTTTCTTTCAAATCAAGAATCCGTGCTCATCAAAAATGTTTGTCGATTGTAAATTTTTTCATCGAAAAAAATAGGAACTTAAGTAACTACAGTATGCTAAGTATATTTTTGGCCGAAAATGCATCTATATATACCTATATATATATATATATTATATATATATATATATATATATATATATATATATGTATGTATGTATGTATAATCATTTCACACCAATCAATGCAATAAAGCAACTAGGACGCAAGGGAGGTAATGGAGGTAGGGGAGGGTAATGAGATTTAGAGAATATAAGAAAAAGAAAAAAAATCCCTATTAACGAGATAGAAAAATTGAATAAGAATAATTAAGAAGACAGAAGATAACGATTCAGATTCTATTTATATTTTTGAAGATCAAAGTTGCCTGGAAAGTAAGAAGCCAGAAGATAGTTCCACAAACGAGAAATGCGAAGGGAGGAAGTGTTAGCGTAAATCATCTACATCTAGCTATTTCAATTGTAAAATGATGAAAGCTGGCCACTAATCGAGTCCTGGGCTTAAATTCATAAAGTCTAAGGATAATAGAAGAAAGTTCATAACAATAATCACCATGAAAGTACTTATAGGAAAGTTAAAAGGGAAGCTACGTTACAACAGCGGGAACTTGACAGAAGCCGAGGTGCCATGTCAGGAACAATAACATTGCAGATTCGTATTTGGATTTTATAAACAATCACTAAATATATATCAGGAGCGTTTGAGAAATTGAATATTCCAAAAATAATTCGAAACTTTTCTGACCAAATTAATGTATTTTCAAAATTACTATTAAACGATCAACGTTGAGAAAATTTCAAGATATATTTACGGTAAATATAAGTGGAATGGAATTATAGGGGGCTCAGTTTTCTGTTGTTATCAGGTAATATATTCATCTAATCTATACCATTTCAAGTTCAATTTGGGACTAATAAACGTCATTTGGGGACTAAGCAAATTCAAAATGAAATTGCCAAGTTCGGAATGAGACGTAGAAAATTCAAAATGAAATAGCCAAGTTCAGAATGGGACTAAGCAAATTCAAAATGAAATGGCCAAGTTCAGAATGGGACGTAGAAAATTCAAAATGAAATAGCCAAGTTCAGAATGGGACGTAGCAAATTCAAAATGAAATAAGTAATTTTGAATTGAGACTAAGCAGATTCATTATGAAAAATCTTTCGAACTTATCTGCGCGTTTCAATAAACAAACATCATGGATTAAAAAATCAACTTGGCGGTAAATCAGATAATTAAAAATCGGAGCGCATGTTGCGTAGATTTTACTATCAATTCCTTACAAAAGGCTATTCTTGAACGGATAAATTTGTGTCAAATTTAGAGTTTTTGGCACTTTCATAGGTAAGACAATATATAGTGTTAAAAAGAGAGAATAAGAAAGAGTTATTCAAGATGAAATGATTTGAAGGACAACAGGGCAAATCTCAAAAGTCCTAAGAAAAAGCAGCAATGAAATACTGAATGCATCTATCAATATAGAATTTGAAAAAAGATAGGTATAGCGTTCAATTTGCATCCAAAAAAACATACACTTTTCATGAATTTTCTTGATTTATTGATTGCTCTTAGAAGATAAAACATTTCAATAGTAAAGTTTAGTTAAACATTATTATTTTACCATGAAAGTATTGAATTTTAAAGTCCTTTTAGCAAACTAATTGCTCAGTGCCAAATTGAATTTGCCTAATCGATTTCGAACTTGCTAAGTCCCAAATCAAATTTGCTTGTTCCATTTTGAATATAACTATTAGGATGGTGCAAAAATAATGACGTAATTATGTCGTTTTGTGACGTTAAAAAATACGTCAAAAAACGACATTATTACGTCATTATTTTTGCACCAACATATTTCAATTTGAATTTGCTATGTCCCATATTTAAATTTGACTATTCGATTTTGAATTTGCTGAGTTCATTTTGAATTTGACTATTCCATTTTGAATTTGCTACATTTCGAATTTGACTATCCCAGTTGGAATTAGTTATGTTCCATTTTGAATTTGACTATTCCATTTTGAATTTGGCGATTTCCTTATGAAATTGCTTAGTCTCAAAATGACTTTGATTGGTCCCAAATTGAACTTTTAATGGTATAGAATTACTACACAGTGTGAGGTTTCATGATGCAAGTCAATGTTTTCACAATAACACTTTTACTAACCAAGCGATGATCACAAAATTTTCTACTGGACCTAAAGTGGGTGATTGTTTTTCTATAGTTAACACTAAGTAATGAATTGATCCAACCACCTACATTATGCCAGATTTTATTAAGCTAGTCATTGTCTTCACCATAAAATTTTTATTAATCACTTGATACTTGTAAAACTTTAAGGATATATTTGTAAGAGTAAAATATTATTTATCAGATTATTATGGCTATCCTTATAATAAATATTGGTCATTTCTAATTTTGCGATTTTGAGTTTTTATGATGGAAACTAATTGTAAAATAAATACATATGAATTGAATAAATCCGAAAGACGGCCGCTTCTATATTGAGTTAAAAAGTAACAATTGTGTGTGTGCGTGCGTACGCGTTTAAGCGTCTGCATGCGCTTGGTGTGCACATCTGCGTATGTGTAGAATGTCGTAGTTATTTCTTCTTATCGTCGGTTTCCTGTCTCTTTCCATATTGATTTTAGAACTTCTCTCTTACATTATAAAGACAAATGTGGCAATCTATCATCCAATTTGGCAGACAGTCTCAGCTCTTAGCAATTCTTGAGAGTTCTAGGACTTTCTTGAGTTTGGTAAATGTAGATGTTTTTCTATTTTTATTTAATAATGTACTTTAAAGTTATGCTATATTTATGGGTTAAGGTACTCAATATCAAGGATAGAGCGTTTCGCCACTAAGACACAAGGGACTACTGGGTGTGAAGGAGAATGAGAAGAAATTATAAGGTACCGGAAACGCAAGTCTAAACAGGAAATAAGGATAAACATCTACGCCTGTTCAAATGACAAGGGAGGAGTGTGAACAGGACGATAGGCGAACGTATCTACTCCTATTGAGTGAAAAATACGAAATAGTAAATACATCTTGTACGCCTGCTGTAAAGAAAACTGGTACGTGAACACACACACACACACACACACACACACACATATATATATATATATATATATATATATATATATATATATATATATATATATGTATGTATGTATGCATGTATGTATATATAACTAAAAAGAAAGAACAGTAAGATATATAATCCGGTGTTCTTATAGATATTTTTATTTTTACAAAATAGTGCTCAATGTAAATTTAGAACTGTGTAGCGGTAAATCAATTAATTATATATATATATATATATATATATATATATATATATATATATATATATATATGAGAAATCATCAACACGAGAACTCGAATTTCATAACGCTCTATCGGTCAGTCGGTATTTAGTACCTAAAGATTGCACATTTGCATTAAAAATTCCGAGTCGAGCTATCGATGCTGGATATTATGTATATTCACTAATATCTATCTATCTATCTATCTATCTATCTATAACTATGATAAGACAAACAAAAGAAAAAGGAAAGAAAACAGAGACTGCTATATAAGGAGTAAGAAGAAAGAATTTCTGGAATTTTTACTCTTGTGTTATTTTCATTGGTTAATCATGTTTTATGTGCATTCGACTTGTTAAACAAACCTTAGTGTAAATTATGTTACGAATCCAAGGAGAGGCAACGCATCCCATCGGTCATCCAAGATATAAACGAATTCCAGTCTATACAGAAAAACCGTAAATATTACCTTTTTTTATGTAAGTATATAATAATTCTGGTTTGACTATGCGGGATTCAGATGACAATGAACATTCGTAAGTGCGTCTGTGTATGTGTGTGTATGTGCATAGGTGCCTGTGTCTAGTAAATCAAGAGATATAAAAAAAAAAATGCTAGACTCAGATAGTGCTACCTCTCCGCGGCGTAAATTTCCATGTGTTTCCCTGTTTGTGATACAGTTGTCTCAAAAACTTCAGGCAGTTCAAATGACAAGATTCTTAAGTCTACAATTTTTTGTATTACTTATATTGGCTCTGTTTATGAATTTTTTTTATATTTTACATCGAGCACTGTTGTTACCGTGCCCTTATCTGTTTTATAATACAATACACACACACACACACACACACACACACACACACACACACACACACACATACATATATATATATATATATATATATATATATATATATATATATATATATATATATATATATATATATATATAGTACAGGTAGTAAATCCGTTGGTATATAATCCAAGTGAATCCTAGTAATAATAAAATATTAAAACTGTTCCATAAAAAGAGTTCAATATATTTATTATAAAAGAGCATATAAATTACATAAACAGAATCCCAAATTACCTTTTATGGGGAAAGATATAGATCTATTTCCACCAACGAAAATTACACTATAATATTAACTATATCCGGTTTAATTTTATAAGACCTCTTCCCTTTAAGGTTAATACCTTCGACCATCCTCTTAACACAAACTTGAGCATTTAGTCTGACTGAAACATCGAAATAGATGAATTCTGTATCAATTTTTCGATTGCTGTCAAAGTTAAATTCAAATTTCTAATTCCGGCACAAACAGTTAGTACACCGGGGTTGAATAAGACTAATGAACTTCTCGTTTGTTGAAACAGATCTATCTATTATGTTGGTGCAAAAATATTTTTGCACCAACCTAATAATATATATATATATATATATATATATATATATATATATATATATATATATATATAAGGCGCTCAAGGCACCGTTCCTAAAAGTGAACTTGCAGAGCAGGTTAATACTATACAAAACTGACTATATAGGGGAGTACAGAAGGTAAAATATTTTTATCTATTTATCGTGTACCGCGTGTAATAGCAAAATTGTCCTAATCATGCAACAACATGGGATAATTGTCCATCCCACAAAAGGTTTAATATCTAAAAATACCGCTAAACTAATTGAGTTTCTTTTTTTAAAGGGTTCTCAGATGAGATTTTTAATCATCCCGATACCATTTGTCGTAAGAATAACGAAAAAACTCTTTGACTTATTCACATAGAAAGACAACAGGTTTAAATCGTTTTATGTCAGCCACACTATGTCTTCTCAACTGGGCAATGGTGAGAGGAAAAATCCTTCAGGTCTTTAGTAATGATACCAACATTCCTACTCTGGCTTCCATCTTCAAATTCCATTCAAGAAATATCAACAGAAAAGTTTAAAAAAGTGGGAACAGTTGATAAAAAAATTGGATTAGGAATTTCACAACATGAAGAGGGGTTTTCATTTTAACTTACAACTAAATACGTTCTTATTGTTAGAAGTAGAGTCCAATAGTGCTATAAAAACATTGGAGAATTCCAGTAAGATATCTTTAATCATCTCTAAGATACAACGGTTCAAAGCTGTTGTAACCTAGGGAAGGGTACTAGATAGAATAATCCAGCAAAGGTTGGAAATGAACGATAATACTTAGGACAAGAATAACACATATAATATTCGCCAGCGGTGCGTAGGAGAAGTAGTCAACTGCAAGAAGTGCGTCAAGTAAATTCCACTATGAATCTCCAACTGCAGGATATCTACCAACCGCCCCATGCGGTCGGATGTGGTACAAAGCCGAATTCAATGTGGAGTATGTGAGCCTGTAGCCTCGGCCAAAAATTACCCGTAGACCCCGTATAAAATGAGGTCGTGTAGCTGATTCCCGAGACAAGACTTCGACATAGCCTCGTCTGAAAATCCTCTCTGCCCCATGGCAGAGAGTTTGACCAGAACGGCTGGAGACGAATCTCCGACTGCAGACCAACATACAGTATTTGCTTCTGTATTTATGTCAGTGGGGAAATAATCATTTTCGTCCGTAGGTACGCTACAAAACTTTAATCTAACAATTCATCCTCACGAATAACCTTCCGTGTATTGATATTAAAGGATGAGAAAAAGGTGTTTAATTCCTTTTATTTTAATTTCCCAAGTACTTTCGATCTTCTTCCAAGATCATCTTCAGGGATGTAAATAATCCAAAACTATATGTTGTTCATTAATATAAGTATTTATACAAAGTTGTGCGTTGTTATCGATTACCGTAATTTTTTCATTAAGTTTTTAATTGCAAAAACGTTGACAATGTATTGAGCGTTCAATAGAAAGTGAAAAAAATTATCCATCATGGAATTTTTTCTATCTAGGTAATAATGTCACGTTTCAGGCACACATTAAAGTGTGAAAAAAAAAACTGTTCATTTACAAACATTGAGAACATTACTTCAGTATTCATAGTAGATTCTGTTCAGTGCCGGTTTTAATTTTTTAATGTAAATTGCATCTAGTATCTGTAATCTAATTTTGTTCTATATATATATATATATATATATATATATAGTTACATATATATATTATTACATACACACACACACATATATATATATATATAGTTACATATATATATATTATTACACACACACACACACACACACACACACACATATATATATATATATATATATATATATATATATAGTTGAATGGATATATCCATTCAACTAAATATGTTAGCTCTATCACTTATATTGAACGCTTTCCAATAAGCACCGTGCATATACAAAATATATATATAATATATATATATATATATATATATATATATATATATATATATATATATATATACTATACACAAACACACACACACATACACACACACATATATATATATATATATACTATACACAAACACACATACACACACACACACGCATATATATATATATATATATATATATATATATATATATGTATATATTAATCGTGATCATCCCATTCAAATCCTTAAGGCCACTGATGCATAAAGGGTTAATGAGTGTGGAAGAGTTAGAAACAGACTGCTAAGCATCGAGAACAAAAGAAAATGTCATTGTAACCTTATCAAAGTGATCAGACTGACTATCGAATGTGGAATCGATGGTTGTGACATCACCATAGATACCAAGTTGAGAGCTGATGCCTTCGGGAAACTCATTAATGAAAATAGAAATAAATAAGTCCAAGTCCTGGGGGACACCTAAATTAGTACAAGAGGATCTGGATTACTTTCATTTCCTGATTTGATAGGAAAAATTGGATCAGTTCAAAAATTTGTCCGGAGACACCGTACATTTTGAGCTTCTGGAGAAGACCTGTATATCAAAGCCTGTCGAAAGCTTTCGACATGTTCACCATTCTTGTATAGACCTTGATAAACTCTTTTCGTAATTATCGTCAGTACATCAGATGTCGATCCGAAGAAACGAAAGCCATATTGCTTGTCTGAAAAAAAAGTCCGTGCTTAAGCAATTCAACATTGATTAGGGCCTCTAGGAGTTTCCCAAAAAGTGGTAGAAAGTTAATAGGATGATAGTTGGAAGGCTAGGACGGTTCACCAGATTTCTTAAAAACTGGAACAACAGATGAGCATTTTAGCAGGCATGAAACCAAGAGACTGCGAGCCACTTATACAGTTTAGAGAGAACAGGCGTCAGTTCGAGAGAACATTTCTTAAAGACTATTACATGAATACCATCAGGTCTCTATGCTTTGTGGGGATCTAGGTTTAGATATGATAGCAGAAACCATTATAAGCATATAACTCAACAGAGACACAGTTTTAGGTGTGAAATTAGGCAGGGATACTCCAGATGAGTCGTGGGTAGAATTTAAGGAGAATGTACGGGCAAAACTTTCAGCTTTATAAGATGTTAACACTTCAAATAGATTGAAAAGAGGAGGACTAGAGAAATTGCACTTATTTAATACACTATTACTGAGCCGCCAGTAAACACGAGAGCCAAAGTTTTAGATGAAATACGTTGCCTCATTGTCTCATAACATAGACTTAGATCCATCGAGGACTCGTTTACATATATAACGTACAGCAACCAATTGGCTGTTATGACGGGAGCTGGCGTATAGACGAAAATAGTGGTTCCTGTGTGCTATAGCGGCAGAGCATGCTGGTGTGAAAGAATACGTAACGGCTTCACGCTAGATGCAACCAGTTCGACACCGGCTCCGTCGTTCTCAGCTCGCGTTTCCAATGACTGGTTACTGAAGTAACTACCTTGATCAAAAGTCTAACCTACCCACGTTGTGATTTTAATCTTAGGTTGACGAGATGAATCAGGCACGGGAGGTGTCGTGCAAGGTGAGTCTAAACTGGAGATGACAACGCACAAGCAAAACGAAATAAATGAAAACCAAAAAGGTTCGGGTATTTTTAAAGAAAGCAAATCAACTTTTATCAGTCTGTTCTATACAGGAGTGTGTTTTCTTCCCAACCCGTTTCTTCTGAGAGTGACACTTTTATACTTCTAGACAAGTTCTGGTCTTCTAAGTCAATTGGTTTAGCCTTTAATTGTCGGCATAGCTTCGTTCGTCAGTATAACTTGTTGTGTGTAGAAAGCAAAGCCGGAGGCGGAAGTCGTGGAATCTCTCAGTCAGCTTTCTCGAACTGCAAAACTCGAACTCTTTGGCTCCTGCGTGCGAACTGCTGACTGACTGGCGCTCCAACCAGTGCGGGGTTAGACACAGCCTGGTGTTTTCAGTGAATCTCCGATTTTCTACAAGGGTTCCTTTGTTGTCTGGCTCGGAAAATTCATTACTTTCCATTGTTGGAAAATTAATTACTTCTTAATTCTGGGGGAACCCCTTTGTTCGCGAGGAGAGGTTGCACGATAGCTATCCTCCTAAACTCCATCCTCCTCACATTAGTAACTCACACCAATTCCTTTCGGTAGTCGTTACTAACTTCTCCGTCTTTGTTACTATTTTACTTCCGCCTATCACCACTGCTACCACACGGCCAATGGCGTCTCGGTCGTGCTGGTGGGGCTAAGCTTTGACACCATTGCTTATTCAGGATTTCTTATCCATGCAGTTTTAGAATTATCAACTGGAACTTTGTTTACGCAATCCCTCTCTCGCCCCGCCAAAATTCCTTCTCGTCTGGCAATTTCCCGATATCTATGCATTCAGAGTCTGTCTATATTTCTGAGATGAGGTATTATGTACAGTATTTAAATTAGTCGGACTATTGTCCTCATCTTTGTCGCCATATTTGTCACAACGTTTCGGCCGTTGTACGCTCCGGCCTTCTTCAGGTGGTTGGAATTTAGTGATGGACAAATCAGAGTATACAAGAAAACTGGAAGACCTCATTAGCAATGGTAGCTACAGCAAAGTGAAAAAGGATCCTAATATGAAAACAGAACGCAAACTGTCACAGATCCTAATCAAGAACAAGGACTACTTTGCACCCAAGATGTATAGGCAGTTATCTCAGCGTTACAGCAAGCTACCTCACATATACAGTCTCCCTAAGATTCACAAAGACGGTATTCCTCTCAGGCCGATTGTTAGTTGCCAAGGCTCTGTGTGCCACCCTCTGAGTCCCTTCCTTGTAGATATAAATGACCCATTGATCGGAAAGTCTCCTTCATATGTCCGAAACTCCGCCCACTTCGTGGAAATAATCAAAGATGCTCCCATCATATCCAACCAGATGGTAAGCTTGGACGTGGTGGGTTTGTTCACTAAGGTACCCACGGAGGAGGCACTCTCAGTAGTCAGAGACAAATTGACCTCTGACTCTTCCCTAGAGGAACGGACCAGTATTCCAATAGATAATCTGATGGAGATGTTGACTTTCTGTACACAAACAACACACTTCGGAATGGGATCACACATATATCGACAGGATGAGGGCTTAGCAATGGGCTCGCCATTATCACCAGCAATGGCGAATATATACATGGAATATTTTGAAGAAATGGCATTAGAATCTATATCTCTAAAGCCAACTATATGGTTAAGGTACGTAGATGACACCTTCATACTCTGGCCACACCAGGAAGATGTCCAGGTTTTACTGGACCATGTGAACTCAATAAGACCTTCGATACAGTTCACAATGGAGAAAGAGAGTAACAACTCACTCCCATTCCTGGATGTACTAATATCTCGAACAGAGCATGGGTTCAAGACATCCGTATACCGTAAACCAACATTCACCGGACAGTATCTCAATTTCAAATCCTACCATCCATACAGCGTAAAGAAAGGGATCGTCCGTTGCTTACAACATCGAGCAAAAGTCATAAGTGGCGACCCAGAGACGTTAGATAAGGAATTGGTCAGCATAAGTAGTACCCTACAACGTAACAACTACCCTGGGTACATGTCAGCAGCCCCCCAAAACTGGGATAGGCGGGTACAAGAGGAGGAGGAGGACAACAAAACTCAGAAAACAGTCTGCCTGCCTTATGTGAAGGGGTTATCAGAGAAAATACAAAGGATCTGCGGTCCATATAACATCAAGACAACCTTCAAAAGCGTGACAACACTTCGCAGATATCTCTCTCGAGTGAGACCCCCCATAGAGGGGGACATGACTAAAGACTGTGTGTACGCTATCCCGTGCAGCTGCGGAAAGGAATATAAAGGAGAGACAGGCCACCCCCTCAAGGTAAGGCTTCAAGAACACCAGAAAGCTGTAACGCGAGGGGAAGTAGAAAAATCAGGCGTGGCTGACCACATATGGAGAGAGAAGGGATATCACCGTCCCCTGTGGGATCATGTTGAGATCATAGATAGAGAACACCATTGGAAAATTCGTAAACTTAAGGAATCAGTACATATGCTAGGCCACAAAAATCTCCTGTGCCAACCAAGAATAGAAATAAATACAATACGGGAACCAGTAATAAGGAGTGCCTGAGAAAAGCAATGATAACAAATTTGCAATATGAGCTCTGGTAAAAACATAATGATAACAGCAAAATTGCAATATGAGCACTGGTAAAAAATGGTTTCTGAAAACATTAGCTTTATAATACCCAGAAATTCATACCAAGATGTCCTCAAGGACACATGGCACAGTGCATAAAGGCGTTGGTTAGATCCAGTGACAGACCGAAAGAGTGTGAGTTCAATACCCGGTTAAGGCAGTGGAGAACTTTCAGAGGGAAAATTAGCAGGATAACTGATAACTGACATCAATCAAACATGGCACGTGGAACTAGAACAGTCTACCCCAGAGATCGAAATAAAGGGTTCAGTTCGAAATTCCAACCACCTGAAGAAGGCCGGAGCGTACAACGACTGAAACGTTGTGATAAAGATGAGGACAATAGTCCGACTAATATAAATACTGTATTCTCGCTCGATATCTTCGTCGCTATTGCTTGTTATTTTTTGTATTCTTAACCAGCACTTTTAACGGCCCTCATTAATCAATTGTCAGAGACCGCCGCATTGCCTTTACGTGAAATTATCGTTTACGCAATTCTACGGTTTCTTGAGAAAAATATACTTTTTAGAAAATAAAATAAAATCTTTTTATGTCGAACGGTATATCCTTCAATATAATTTTTAACCCCTTTTTCTACTTTCAGCATTTTCCCGTTCAGTTTTTATGTCTAATTGATTAATTAATTACCATAGTTAAATAGTGTCACACTGGTTTTGACGCAAGAATGAAACATTAGTGGCATAATTCTCAATTTGAAGATTAAATATGTCACTCTCCGGGGGTGTCATGAAGAAAAAACCGGAGTGAGTCCCAATCAGTTTGATGGTAACAGAAAAAAGTCGTATGAATAGTTTACTGTTTAATCAATGCTTGGAACACAATATCAATAGATACTACATAGTGAAACGAGATTACGAGAGAACAGTTTTCTGAAGGTCGGCATGAGCGAGGAGAGAATGTCAATCGAAATGACTTTTGCTAGGATTTGCTAGGAAAACGTGTATGAAAATCCATGATTTGTGTAAAAGATTGAGCAATAGTAAAATTTATATCTGAACACCGGCAACATCAGAATGCTTAGACCACGTGTCACAGAAAGACAAAGATATTGACAGATGGATGGTGAGAGAGTGCTGTTTCTATTCTGTCAGGAATTATGCCGAATATACTGTATTCCTGAGAAGAGGAGGGCAATAAAGGAAAACGAGATTTAACAGTGTGTAATAAGGAAAGACAAAAGCACATGGAAGTTTCGTCTGGAGACTCGAGAGACAATTTCTTTGCCTTCGGAAGCTGTATACAGCAAAGCCATGCATGTGAATGATGGAATTTTTCGGAAGAGCTGAAATTTATATCAATAATATCTATGCATGAACATAAATAAATTTATATTAATAATAAGTTATTAATAATAAATTATATTAGTAATAATAATTAGTTTATATGCATATCAAGTATACGGTGAAAAATCAATGTACAGTGGAACCTCAGTTTACGAATTTAATTCCTTCCTGAAGTCCGTTCGTAACCCCAAATGTTCGTAAACCGAAAATATTTTTTCAATAGAAATCAATGTAAAATGGATTAATCCGTGACTGGTCCCAATATGATTGCTTATTTAAACTTTAACAACAGTATTTTGTGCACAAGTTTATACACAAAACTAATGAAAATCATTAAATCCCAGGAAAAATAAATAAACCGAATACTAAACAGATAAAATATAGACGAACACTACAATTTTACTGTACCTGTAATTAGGAGAATTTATTGTGCAATTTGAAGGTGAAGGAAAGAAATATTATTGTTTGGAAAGATGAAGGAAAGACATGATTGTCTCTAAATTTATAAGAATAGTATAAATCGTTTATTATGCCATATGGAACTGAGTAGGAAGAGACAATATCATCAGCAATTGTTTTACTCTTAACTTTTCTTTTTGCTTTACTAGCATCACTGCTAGCTTTCTTTCGAGCCATGGCTGAGGACTAATGAAGAGAAGAAAAAGGTGCAGTACAATAAAATTGGAAAAGAAAAGCACTGCTCATCACATGAATGTATACAACACGGCGGTCAACAAAGAAATGATTCCGTTCGGGTTAACTCGGTTCGGCTTTGTTCGGCTTTGTTCGGCTTGGTTCGGCAATTTACTTGGAGAACCGAAATTTTGTTTGATAAACGAGGCATGTTCACCTCGAATATTCCGTGAGAAAACCAATTTGTTCAACATGTGAGGCGTTCGAGAACCGAGGTTGCTCTGTATTATTATTATTTTTATATATTAGTATGGACTCTTTGCCATTGTATTAAGTTGGTGCAAAAATAATGACGTAATAATGTCGTTTTTTGACGTATTTTTCTAACGTCAAAAAACGACATTATTACGTCATTATTTTTGCACCAACCTAATATAACTTTTATCTTTCTCTTAAACTTTGAATTTGTAATTTTTTTGTTTTTCAACTTAAAAATACCTTACAGGAATTCTGTTACTTCCAAGATATCTATTGTTTTCCATTCGCATAGGAATTTCGTTTAATACTGGGTCACATGTTTTCAATTGGATTAATATCTGAAAATTACTGGCAGACATTACATTAATTCCATGTCTTTGAACCTTTTCGGGCAAAGAGAGTCATAGTAAGATTAAGTACAATATAAAGAAGCATTATTTACATCAATTCAGACTATTGTTCTTATCTTTGTCGCCATATTCATTACAAGGTTTCGGCCGTTGTACGCTCCGGTCTTCTTCAGGTGGTTGGAATGTCGAACTGAACCCCTTTTTTCACTCACTGAGGGAGACTGTTCCAGTTCCACGTGCCAAGTTTTAATGGATGTTAATTTTCAGTTATCTCCTGTTAATTCCCCTCTCCAAGTTCTCCACCGCCTTAACCGGGTATTGAACTCACACTCTTTGAGTACGGTCACTGGATTTAACTAACGGCGTTATCCACCGTGCCATGTGTCCTTGAGGAAAATATAGACATACTAAAGAAGTATTGTCCAGCAAGAATGTACTTGGTAGTTTATTGATTGTAAAAGGGTCCACTCAAAAAACATCTCCAAGAACATAAAATAATGTCTTGCCTTTATTTGGATGCCATCATTAAATTTGAAAGCACTCAAAATTTTACTGTCTACGAGACTATGATAATTAATGCACCTTTGTCCCTACTGTCTAATAAGCCATAATGGTTGGTTATATTTTCGCGAAGAACCTAATATCTATTCCAATCATAGATTAATTCTGAATTGATCACTAACATTTGACATTATCGTTCAACTTTTTCTTTGTGATATTTACTTAAAGAGAGGGTGTTTAGTTATTTTCATGTTTTTAGTTTTCAGCATTTTCTTTCTGTAGACAGTCGCGATTCCAGCATCTTCAAATATTTTCTTGTTCGTCAATCCGTTTTTTTTTCTCTGTTACATTTTCTTTTTCTCATTTTTTTTTTAATTCTTAAAACCCACTTTTATGTTCTTGCCAATGCTTAAAACTTCTTTGTTAAATATCCTGTGATCTCTGTATAACGTTTTCGTAATTTCCAACATTTTATATTCATCACTCAGTAATTTTCTATATCTTCTTTTTTCTCTCCTTCCATCAAAAAACAAAAAAAAAACAAAAAAAACAACAACAAAAAAAAACAAAACTTATGCCAACTACTATGATATTAGGTTGGTGCAAAAATAATGACGTAATAATGTCGTTTTTTGACGTTAAAAAATACGTCAAAAACGACATTATTACGTCATTATTTTTGCACCAACCTAATAAATAAATACAGATAATACAATTTGGGAAATGTAGATTAGGGCAGGTCGATTTTCCACTTTCTTTAGAAAATCAACATGGTACTCAATGCAAAAGCTGAGATTTGATATGATAAGTACTGACATCAAAAATTTAGTTTTAAAAACCGTCTAAAAAAATGTACAGAAACACATAACTTCCGCGTGTTTTTGCTTACAAACTGACTTCCCAATGTTATTATTTCAAGAATAATTCCAAATATAAGTTGACATTTTTTATATTAGATACATTGTATGGAAAATATATGCAAACCAGAATTCTGATGATGAATTGCCATGAGCAAAATATGCAATTTTTTATTGTATTCGGTAAGTAAAATCTGTGTAAAAATTGTAAAAAGATTACAAAAATTGCTAGTCAATGAATAAGATCTTACACATTTTGTTAGGTCTTAATTAATAAAAACAAATAAATAAATAAACATAACACCATAATACTATTAAACACAAATCGTAAGACACAATGTTTTAAATGTGGGTTGTTTATTGAAAATCATACTAAAACGACAGCACTGTATAATAAGTTAGATCATAATATAGCTAAATTGGATAACTGACATTTGAAGTAGAGGAAAGTCTTATTTTATGGCGCAATTATTTAGTAATAATGTGCTTGTGTCTTGCTTTTTGTAAAGTTTCAGTGAATTATAAAGGCTTTTACTCATAAAGGCTTTTACTCATCACCAAAATGAAATTCCAAAGCTATTAGGTTGGTGCAAAAATAATGACGTAATAATGTCGTTTTTTGACGGATTTTTTTATTACGTCATTATTTTTGCACCAATCTAATACAATTTTTAACCTAAACTTAATCTTAAAACACATTTCTTTAAAAATCGGAATCGACTTAAAAAAAAATTCTGTTAATATTTATCATGTGAAACCCCAACTTTTAACCCGAGTGAAATACTAGGCTTTCATAATCGACATGCTCTGATGCAGATAGGTGATTGTTATCCGCATAGAATGTGAAACCAGCGAGCCGGTTTCAAATTTCAGCTCCGTCTATTGCGTTTATTTTCATATTAATGTGCTTTGGAAAGGCATGAATCCATCTTTCCGCTAATCTATGAGTAGGGGTGTATGCTTTCCTCTTTATACTTTGATAGAAGCCAGTTTTAGTGAAGGAAATATCTGAATTTAAAGTCTATGACAGTATCACATTGAAATACCTGTTCCAGTACGTTCAACGAAGTTAAGAAACGTCGAGCCTGGACAATACCTAGATGGGTGACCGCTTGGGAATACCTGCTCCTGTAAACTTCGGTGTATGGGTGGTTTAATGGATAATGGCTCGGAATTGTTAATCGGAGTTCCAATTCTCTTTGGTTTCGTTGTATTCAAATATCCTTGCGGAGAGGCAAGAATTGACTTATTTTCCCCCAGCTATGGGTTAATTAGTAAGACTTCTATCAGTAAACCGTTATTATCTTCCCCCAAAATCTTACAATCTAAAAATATTTTCTGGCGTTAAATAACATGTAAAGGGTTGATAAGCCGTAAAAAACGGATGAATCTGAATTCAAAACTTTTAAGAAGGCAATGGAAAAGATCTCTGCTCTGAGAACTTACAGATATTCAAAATGAAACTGTGGAGAGCCACGATCGCCTACAATTTTAAGTTACATGGCATTTAAAAAATATAAGCTAGAGGTTATATATTATATTTATCATTCGTATCACATGTTCATTTATTATCACATTTATTTCGAAACAATTGACTTGTAGAAATATGACGTCGTGTATAAAGGAAACAGATTCGAAGCCGATGGCAATTTTTCCCGCCAAATTCTTTTCCATGTTTTATTCATGTTTATGCATCAAATCCTTTGCCAATGCCAATATTCTTTTTTAGTAAAAAAAAAAAAAAATTCTAGTTGCTCAAAGATTTACGTCGAATGATTGATGGCTTAAGAATGTTTCTTATTTCTTTTTATGGATGACAGTTCATTGCGCATTTGTTTTCGTATGTTTGTCGTTTACTTTATTGTATGCTCTCCCATTCGTCACAACATGCTCATCTTAGCTGTTCTACTGACGACGTTTCAATCGTTGCACCATCCCGCCTTCTTTAGGTATCTGTTTTAATACTCGTTAATTTTCTTGGGGTTTTGCTTTGAACCCTTTCTTAAATCCATTGGAGTAGATTGTTCTCACTCCGTTTTCGTTTATAAAGGGAGATAACTCGTATTACTTAATCTCCAACAGTACTATTTACCTTTTTTTTAATTGCCTGTTTGTTACATATTACAGCAGTACAGGGGTTGAATACAAAATTGCCACAGATCACGATATGCTTTATTTAAATGTTTAATCCACTTGGCCATGTGTTTCTTGGATAATCCTTGGGACTGGTAGTGTTTCAAAAGTCATATAATCTTATTCAGTGAAAGCAAATGTACAAACGACATATATCATATATATTGAAAATTTATTGATAATTATTCGAAGTTAATACAATTTTAATACGTCAATATTTTGCCTGATTTTGAACTCAGAACCTTATCCTTTAACTCAAGATTTTGCTAAGTCCTATCAACTTCAACATATAATAAGATATTTAATGAACACCCCCACACTACACGCACAAAATAAGGACATTAAACCGGAAGCTGGAAGTTGCAACAGATTGCAAAAAAGTACAATAATTTATTTGTTTTTTTTTTTTACGGATTATCAATTCTTTGCAGGTAATTTTAAGCCAGAAAATATTTTTAGATATTAAACATTTTGGTTTAGGAAATAATAATGATTTAGTGATAAAAGTCTTACTAATAAATTCATAGCGGTGGTTTCATGCCTTTCCTAAGGGTATTTGCGCATAAGTAAATATAAAGAACCCAACTGGAATTGGAACTCCGTTCTCTGATTGACAATTTGGGATCATTATCTATTACATCACCTACACATTCAAGCTTACAGCACCTGATATTTCCAAGCAGTTGCAGGTACTGACCAGGCTCGACGTTGCTTAACTACGATGGCCGTACGGGAGCCGGTGTTTCAACGTGATTTGGCTGCAAGCCCAATGACCCATGATATAGACATACAGTAAATTAAATAAAATATACGAATATAAAAGGGAGATTTTACAAAACTGATTGCAATTTTTTATCGTGATATGGGTGACATCAAGAATGCAATTTTGATTAAAAGTGGAAGGACCACTGTTTACATCACAACTACAATTACACACAGAGCTAGTGAGGCTCCTGACAACAAACACACCTCGACGACCATAGCAATAGATATTTCGAAGGCCTTTGACAAGGTGCGGCACAAAAGTTTTGTTACACAAACTCTCTAGTTATGGAATCACTGGAAGTTCTCAATTATAAAATCCTTCCTATCAGGTAGATCCCTGAAGGTAGCTATCAACGCAGACGTCCTGAAGTCTTTCTGATATCGTGGTTAATCCGATATAAGCAACCAGGTAATCCAGAGTAGAAAGATTACACTAACACAGGAATTAGGTAAAACAATAACAATGTTTTATTGTACGGAAAGTACATTGAGTAAGGGTTCGTAAATATAGCAGTCAGCAAAACGGGAGATACGTCACGGAGATCGTAGTCGTCCTTCATACGCTTCTACTACAATAGTTCGTCACGTCTTTTATTCTTCCAATCACGTCTCTTCTAGACTGACCAATCGCAGTTGGGGTGTGTTAGGTTGTTCCACATTTTCATAAATGATCTGCTGAAGAACAAACCAGATCATTTGTAAACATCCATAACGATGATACGACAATACACGGGTGCACTTCTAAAACTTTTGACGATTAGAGATTGCCAGCTGGCTTCTCTTCCGATCCGGCACAAACTTTCCAATGAACGACAAATTCGCTGGTTACATTTACTGCCTCGAAAACCAATCTAGTTACATTCCATAACCGCTGACTGGACCGAATTACCGGCAGTCACGATAAATTGATGACTCCTCGAGGAGGCACCGTACATTGAGAGAATATTGCGTCTCAAAGTCACACCTGGCCGCAAGTGGAACTCGTACATGCTATCCATCGTTAATCGTGCAGGTAAAAGTGTTGGCTCTCTGGACCGCTTCAGTAAGTACCTGGCTGCTACCTTTACAAGCGTAAATTTCCCCTCAAGGAGGGACCGTACCTTGGGAGAATATTGCGTCTTAAATTCACACCTGGCCGCGAGTGAAACTCGTACATACTATCCATCGTTAAAGGTGCAGGTAAAATCGTTGGTTCTCTGTGCTGCTTCAGTAAGTACCTGGCTGCTACCTTTACAAGCGTTAATTTCCCCTCAAAGAGGCACCGTACCTTGAGAGAATATTGCGTCTCAAATTCACACCTGGCCGAAAGTGGAACTCGTACATATCGCTAAAGGTGCAGATAAAATTGTTGGCTCTCTATACCGCTTCAGTAAGTACCTGGCTGCTACCTTTACGAGCGTTAATTTCCCCTCAAGGAGGCACCATACCGTAGAATACTGCATCTCAAATTCACACCTGGCCGCAAGTATAACTCCGTACATACTATCCATCGCTAAAGGTGCAGGTAAAATGATTGACTCTCTCTACCGCTTCAATAAGTACCTGGCTCCTACCATTACAGGCGTAAATTTCCCCTCAAGGAGGGACCGTACCTTGAGAGAATACTCCGTCTCAAATTCACACCTGTCCACAAGTGGAAATCGTACATACTATCCATCGCTAAAGGTGCAGGTAAAATGGTTGGCTTTCTGTACCGCTTCATTAAGTACCTGGCTCTTTACTTTACAAGAGTCAGATCATGCCGAAAATGAAGTACTGTTGTTATATTTGGGCGGGATCTAACCAGACCTCACTTTCTAATCTTGATAGAGTTCAAATGCGTCTCCAAGTGCTTGTTAGTGACGAATTATTTTCTAAACTCCAACAACTCTTACTGAGTCAAGGCTTGTCACTGCTGTATTCCCACTTTCACGTAAAGTGCACCAACGAATTACATTCCTTGGTTCCTCCAGGTCTAACCTTCACGGCTAGGACCCATCACGCCACTTACTTTGTAGTAAACCACCTACATTTTATCCGTATTCTATCGGTCAGAAGTAAGTTCCACTCGAACAGCTTCTTCCCGCGAACCACTGCTCCGTGGAACAGACTCACAAAAGGATGTTCCCCCCGATCCCTACAATCTTATCTTGTTCAAGTTTAGTGTTAATCGTTATCTTCCTCTCCTATCCGTATAAAATGCTAACCCTCTATCTAGAGTGGCTACCCCCGGAGTTTTGTACAGGGTAAAGCTTACTGCGAAAAATTATTACACCATAACAAAAGCGCACTAAATAGGTGGGAATCTCTACAATCAATTTACGTTTGGCCTCATACATCGCATGTTCTTACCTGAAAAAATAATCTCAATTCAATTTGGGATAATTACAAACAATAACGCTAAAAAGAAAAGAAAGTTGAAAGAGATAAGCAAAGTTAAATATCTAGACATATTCGACACAAAAAATTTCAATTTATTTTCTCACTCTATCATTAACGGCAAACTGTAGCCAGTGTTTGTTGTAATTCTCGCTAATCTTGACCCCCTACCTTATAAAAGACTGATTCAGGCAATGTAATTATTTCTCTGAATGTTGTATAACCCCCTTATTCTTGGGAGGATTTTGGTTGACGGGGGTTGATTCTATAATGTTGTATCTTCTCTCACTCGTTTTCTCCCGGTCGCTGATCGCTGGTTGTCTTTTTTAGTTCGGCAATAAATGAGAACTTCAACAAAAGGGATTTTAAACTTGTCTATTTTATTAAACACGTCGACGTGTAAATTTTTTACTAGCCAGGGAGGGTTCTCTATCTCCCCACTTTGGGGAGCAAGTTCCCCGAGTCGCGAAATAACCACGTCTGCATTCTTTGACGTGTAAAAAAGTGCCTGAAATCATTTTATATACTTCTAACATTTCCACGCTAGTTTTAACCAATCAAAAACGACTTCCTTTGTTTTCCCGTATCTGTCCTCAAAGGTCTAAATGAGGAAGTCAGAGAAGAAATACAATTCTCTAAAAAATAATAATCAACTACACTATTATTTAATATTCCTTACCCAACCATAAAAAATTCATTCATGAATTTTATTTCAAGTACATTATATTTAACAAATACAGAATGAAACACACCACAACTCAGATTTTTGTAATATTTTCATTCATATTCCTAGATAAAGTCCTAATTGGGCACTTCAATGTGGTATAATGGTTAGCAAGCTTGTCTCACTAAATTAAATCATGATCGAATAGTGAGTTCGATCCTCACTGGATGCCCCATAATTTTGTCCTTGTGCCACAGCTACGCTTTGTAAATAACTATACTTACCTGATGTAGAAGTTTGCTTCTGGCGGGTAAGTTGGAAATGATATTAAACTCAAGCTCCTGGGGGGGGGGCATACCTCCATGCAGTACCTCCCCTTCGAAAGGGATCTGGGTTTATTTACTAAGGCGTTCCGGAAAGTGGAAGTGCCGAGGCGGCTTGAGCATTTTAAACCCATTTTAAACTGACCTTGTGTCACATTCGTTCGCGACGTGGGCGCACTGAAAAATATCCGCAACCCGCCAAATAAAAGCTAAAACAATGTCAGATGACTCTACCTAAATTTTTTGGAAAGAAAAATCTCGAACATGATTAATATTTGTTCAGCAAACAAACTTTTCATAAGATTATAGGTAAGTTTGCATAGTAAACCGTTTTTTTATGAAGATTTTTAATAAAAGCACTGACAAGTTTCTCTCCTTTTCACACTCTCACATTATATTTTATTCACAAGAGCGGCTATATTGAGAAAACAAAGTCCTTTGATAATATATGCCGATGTCTGTCAACAAGAAATCAGCCTGTCATATATATCGTATTAAAATTTCCTCAACTAATTGTCCGACACAAGTTGTGGAGCGGTTCTTTTAATTCTTGATTAATTCGAGTGGAAATGTTTTATGCCGCTGGCACGGTGGAATAATGGTTAGCGGTTCAGATTTAGGAATTGGAGAACTGAACTTGAATTTCAGTAGTGTTCTTTGCATTGGTTTACGTGCTTTATAAGGATCTATCTTTTCCCCCACAGCTATGGGTAAATATCAGGACAGACTGGATCCTATAGACTTTCGTGGCAACTGGTTTACAAGTAGGAGAACTCAAGAATTCAAGAGGTCCGTCTACGGGTTAAAAAGAATCACCAATCCGCAAAAGGAACGCCTCTCTCATCGTCTTTGGTCAAACATGGTCAGTTAGGGATAGATTCCTTCAAGGATTGAAAAGATGCTAAATATAGATCTGTTCTACTGAAATTTCATCCGTAATACCTTTTTTGTTAGTTTTTGCCGAAATTCAGTTAGTTATATGCCATACGTGATACACACTTAGGCGATCATGTATCTTTCGATTCATGACTGAAGAGGCAGATTTTTTTCCCGCAGTAGATTGTCATTACTTTCTGATGTAGAACAGTTGCCATCCAAGGCTATACAACCCGCTCTGGCCTGCTACTTACCCATAGTTTGGGGAGGGGAAGAAGAGGTTTTATACCTTTCTCAAGGTATTTAGCAGGAATCTGTGATCCGAAATCGAATTCCAGTCGAATCCATTACATTCACTTACGTGCTAATACCATTGCTGAGATTTGTCAAATTCGTGGATAATGTCTATCTTGTCTTGGACCGCGCTGCGGTATAGCTATCTAGATGCTAATGATGTGTTGCAATTTACAGTGTAGACATGGTTGCTTTCGTAGATCGTTGTCCAAAACATTTAATGCATCATAATGTATATAAAATCTCCTGCTGTAATCATGTTCGAATAGTTTGTAAGGCAATCTGAATATTTCAGCAATCTAATGCCAATTATTTATCAGGACGCTGGTGCGAGGCTGTGGTGTTGTAGGGTAGCTGACATATTGTCTTTTTGATGAGCGTTGTTCGAGTCTTTAACTGTTTCCGTTAGTATCAATAATCCCGTAATTCTTTAGTAGATCGATTTATAAACGCTTAATTGAGTATCAACAATCTCCTGCTGACTCGCTATCTGGACGTCGATGTTAGGTTGTAGTGCTATAGACGATGATTGAGATATGGTCGTATTCGACAAGCGTTGTCACTGAATATTTTATTGAGGACCAAAAATCTTCTGCTGACTCGCTATTTGAACGTCCATGTTAGATTGTAGCGTCATTTAGACGATGGTTGAGATATAGTCATATTCGACAAGCGTTGTCACTGAATGTTTGATTGATTATCACAACTCTGCTCCAGACTCGCTATTTGGGCGTCGATGTTAGGTTGTAGTACTATTTAGACGATGGTTGAGATATGGTCGTATTCGACAAGCGTTGTCACTGAATATTTGATTGAGTACCAAAAATCTTTTGCTGACTCGCTATTTGGACGTCCATGTTAGGTTTTAGCGTCATTTAGACGATGATTGAGATATGGTCGTATTCGACAACCCTTGTCACTGAATATTTAATTGATTATCAAAAATCTCCCCCACACTCACTATTTGGGCGTCGATGTTAGGTTGTAGTACTATTTAGACAATGATCGAAATATGGTCGTATTCGACAAGCGTTGTCACTGAATATTTGATTGAGTATCAAAAACCTCTTTTTGTTACTCTCTTCGAGGATTTAAGGCTTTATTTTTTAAATTAATCACCTTTCTCTTTAGTTCCGACTTTGCTTAACGACCAATAACAAATACTCGGCAAGATTAGTAGGTAAAGATCTTACACTAAATCAGTAGCCTTGTATGTAATTAAGTAAATATGTAATTAAACGTTTAATAAACTGCACTGGGGTCTATTAATGAGCGATTCAATAGCAAAGCTATTGACTGAAAGTGAATTTCAAGAGTAACCAACTTTTGCATCGACATCACTCTATTCACATTCCTAACAGCTGAACATTAATATTAGACATACGTCGATCTTCTCATTAGCTTATGAATATTACCGTTATTCTTTCTGTATAAACCGCTAGGGAGTATAGGTCGGAGTTAAAAAGCAGAAAATTCCAATGGAAAAAAGCTTATTTTTATGTATAAAACACACCTGATATTGGAGAAAAACAATGACCAAAATTTGTGAAAAAAGAAAAAAAAAAGATAATGAAAAAAAAAAAACAACAAAAAAAATAACCAGACGAAAAACTGAATATTTTGTTTATTTTTTTGAATCGTAATCATTATGAAAACGTGATAATGATTCTTAGAGATGGTGACCACTAAGTCGCAAACTTATCGTAAATTAAATAATATTTTTACCTTTGAATAATTTCCAAATTCCTGTAGGTGCCTAGACTCAACGGAATCCAGAAAAAAAGATTATTTTCCTTTGATGTAATACGCCATAAGTTAAAAATTACATCTTCAGTAAACAAATACAATTTGACAAGATTTTTTCCGTTTTCTATCCCGGAAAAAAATTGAATTGAGTTCTAAACTCATGTATAAGACGCTGAAGACTTTTGGACATGATTTCGGATTAAAAAAGGCCTGCGTTTTATACACAGCTGATTACGGTAATCTGCGAGCAATCTTAACGTGTTTACTCACGATGTTTTTTTTAATCGAGTTCACCCCAAGCAAGACAATAAAGCCTCCGAGATACAAGGAAATAGGTGAACAGCAAGTAGCAATTGGCATTGTATTCAAATTTTTGCAGATTAAATTTGGCTGGAAATCGTGGAGCCTATAAGGATTGCCAGATGCAATAAGAAACTATTATCATAGAATTTACGGTTACATCTAGCCAGCTCAAATTTAAATTGATGTGACGTCGTCGCCAGTCAAGTACTGTGTTTAAAATGGAATAGTTTAGACACAATAGCAAAGAGCTCAACCGATCAATTAACATGAAAGTATTTAGAGACAAGAAGACAACCTTACGGAGGTGGGAAAGTGACTGAAGCCAATCGGTGCAAATAATATTACTTATTCTTCTTCGGAATTTATCAAGGGGTCCTAGGTGGATAGCAAGAGCACCGGTCCATATGCGGTAGAAATATTCTAAGCATGGACGAATAGTAGACTTATAGATATGTAAGATAGTCCCTGCAGAAAAAATCTATCTAGAAAGATACGGCGATCAAACTTTCTGGCAACTGACTTAGTAATGGATTCAATATAGTCTTTCAACTTCATGTCATGTTAACTCAAGAAGGCATAATGAGTCACACTCCTGGAGGTCAGCATCAGCCATGCTGATGGAAGGCAAAGAGGGCCATAAAATTAGACTGATGCCAACATCAGAGAAAGACATCAATAGATTTTAGACATCTCTCCAAGTAAGACGATGCAAAGAATATATGATTGGCTAATGTAGTCTAATGTTATGTGTGGGGTCTGCACTGCAGATATATACTCGTAAAATCTACAGAAAGTAGGTTCAATGAAATGAAATAACCACAGCATATATATATATATATATATATATATATATATATATATATATATATATATATATATAATGTATCTCAAATAATTTAGAGAAATTTTATCTACTAATTATGGACAAGTTTCGTAGTATGCTTATTAAAGGAAGAAAGAAGATTACCATGTTAATCCATATTCATTGTATTCTGATACAGTTTCGATATTAACACAAAGTCGCCATCAGAGTCTTTTTTTTTCTAGGATAATGAATGGTGCATTTAATATACCTCAGCATTTACGACACCATGCATGTACATATTCGCAATTTAGGAAAATTCTTGTTGAAAATGCATCTATACTTTTTCATGAAAATAATAAACAAACTAAAAATACTTGAAAGTATCTATATTAGAAAAATTGCGATCAACCCTTAATAAAATGAATTATGAATAATGCACAAAGGTCTCAAAATGTTTACAGTAGATAGTTTAAAATATCTAGGTTTTAACTAATAGTTTTAAATAGCTTCTTTTCTTTTAAAAATATTTAGACATTACAATAACTTAATTACCTCCTTCGACGTTTTCACATGTTTCTGTATGATGAAGTTTAAAAACTGCGCAGTACATAACCTTTTTGTTTTTTACTTCACACGTAAAAAATCAATTTTCAGATGAACACAACTATTTTTCTTAGAAAAATGGTGAAAACAACAAGTTTTTGTCTTAGAAGAAAAAGATACTGATGACGACATTGTACTAATGTCAAAAGTCCTCGCAAAAAATGAATATGTATCAGCATCGTAATTTTCTTTCTTCTTTTAATAAGGAAGCTAAGAAATTTGTCAATAATTATGAGAGGATCCTATTAAAAATAAGTAGACTAAATTATTTAATGAGACACATTTTACTGAAAAAATGCTGCCAAAATATACGCAATTCATATACTACAAAATAGACAAAGTCCTAGAATTATTTTAAAATATTTTATTGTTATACGTTATTTATATAGACACAAATATCTAAATATTCTGTTTATAATAAACAGTATTAACAACATTTACCGGCCCGAACCTCCAAGAAATTTTACAGAATATATCTGTGCTCTGGCAGAAATTGAACCTGTATCCTACACGGAGCCATCATATAGCCTGACGAGTTATATCAGTTTAGCTACAATGGAGCGTCTGGTGAGCAAGGTCGATTTTACTGCTTTTAAAATACAATTTTCAGTGATTACCCTAGAACGTCCATATCTGTTCGAAGCGTATGTTAACGTAAGCAAATGATGTCACACATAATGAAGTGGACAAAGTCGGAAAATTATTTTCTCTGAAATTTTTCGAACGTTCAGGCCGGTAAATGTTGTTAATATTGTTTATTATTAACAGAGCCTTTACTTAAATATTTGTGTCTATATAAACAACGTATAACACACACACACACACACAAAACACACACATACACACATATATATATATATATTTATATATATATATATATATATATATATATATATATATATTAAAGAAAAACAGACCACTTTAAGGTTCCATTATAATAATTTATTTCACCAGAGCCCTTTTAAAGCACGCTGGATCATCAGATAGCACTTCCAAAAGATGAAACGAAAAATGAAGTGAAAATTCACACTTTTGATGGGTAGTGTAAGTTATTGTAATTTAACAGAGAGGGTAATGAAGAGTGGTTTGAGAGACATGGTCGAGTTTATTATTTTATTTATTTAATATTTCTTTCAATCATACTTAGTATTGGGGGAGGCGCGGCCAGACCTTGATCTATTTAATCGGTTAACTTAACGGAAGTGATATATTGAAATGGGAGGAGAGAAGAGAGAAAAAGAAAAAGAAAAGAGAAAGAAGGGGGAAATAAAGAGAAAGACACTGTAAATAGGTTTTACGTAAGAAGGTGAGGGGTGGTATAGTTTTAGCAATTTATATAAAAAAATAGATTTTAATGTTTGATAGTAAATTAAGATGGAGTAATATTTGAAGGTAATATTAAAGATTTTGTTTTCATATATATACCACATATACACTTATGAAAATCCTACCTATACATACGTTCATTTACATGTGAATTACACACATAGGCACACACACATGTATCGATATACGCAGTTACCTATACATATTCATACATAAATACTTACACTTATACTTACAAATAATTACACATATTTATATTTATATCTATTTAAATTTTTCTTTAATTTCACAGTTAATGTTTAACGTTAGGTGATGACTTAAGTGTTTAAATATCAAAACAAATATTTCTAATTTTAATATTTTACTATCAATATTGATAGGTAAAGAGTGATATATTTAAATTTAAATTAAATTATCAATTTAAAATGAAATTACCTCCAGAGGATAAAAAATTTAATCTCACAATTCTAATTGGAGAATATTAAAAGAGAAAGTAAGATTAAACATTAATAAAAGTAAGATTAAAACTCCAATAAAATAACTTTATGTCCTTCCATTAGAATACTTTCTCTCTCTCTCTCTCTCTCTCTCTCTATATATATATATATATATATATATATATATATATATAAGTGTATAAAAAAACAGATCTATACCCATAAACATCCACACATGCATATGTATTTATATTACTATATTTTGCATATATTCACACATATTACAAATACAAACTCTCAAATACTTACATCTATATATATACACATATACATATACAGACCACATGCAATCTTATATACATGACACTATATATATATATATATATATATATATATATATATATATATACAAACATACCTAGCTAAACTTATGAATACACTCATACACACACGCACACACACACACACATATATATATATTGATATATGCGACTACAATACATACATACACATATATGCATATATACACCCCTATCCAAATGCACATACATACATACATACATACATACATACATACATACATACATATATACATAAAGCCATATATCAATGTCCCAGTTCATCTACACATTTTTATACATACAATTATGCATCCGCATCCATATAATCATTTCCAAAACGAAAATAACATAATATTTTCCTTTCTATATAGTTATTTCTAAACATATTTAGTTAGATTGAGGTGGTTTTTATGTCTAAATTAAAAAATTAACTCGTTATGTTGATTCAGTAACATGTCCAGATCTTTATGCCTTATTATTAGGATTTCTCTTTTATGCACAAGTCACATCGGTCTCTGAAGTTTATTGGAGTTCTAGCCTCGAGACGATTTTCCATTTTACTTGTGGGGTTAAGTTGCTTTCTAACAAATACTAATAATGTTTTGATAGTGCCGTTTGGTGTTTTTAGATTTATTTGTGAAGAACTGGCGATGGTTATAAAAACGTTGCTTCCAATTTCCCGCCGATATTCCTATATATATCTTTTTCTGTTTAATATCTTCCTTGGGGAAAATTCTAGCTTCGTATATCACGTTTTCTGGCATGCATATTTCTTCTAGTGGACAAGTAATGAAAGTCTTGTTAATCCGTATGGATAATTCCAAGGAGGGTGAAATCCTGAGAGTTCAATGTTAATTCAGAGCGAATAATTTAATTAAAAGAAAAACAGACCACTTTGTGTGTGTATATATATATATATATATATATATATATATATATATATATATATTATGATAAAATATACATAAATATATATATTATATATATATAATATAGATATACATTATAATAATACATATATATATTATAATAATGTATTACAATAATATATATATATATATTATAGTATATATATATATATATATATATATATATATATATATATATATATATTATAATAAAGATATTTTATAAAAAAAGAAAGAAAAGATATATAACCCAGTGTTCTTAATTGATATTTTTATTTTTATAAAAGAGTGCTCAATGCAAATTTTCAGAGCATAAATATTATAAATTAACTGATTTAAAATATGGTTTCTTCCCCACTCAGGAATTACCATGTTTCAAAAACTGAAGCTAAATCTTCAAATTTAATTATGTAATTAAATTAAAAGCATTAGTTCTATTTCATCTTGAAGGGATTTTTGAAATAACTTATTTTTAAATTAACTGAGTTTAAACGCACATACAAATAATATTTTTTTGTTTCCTAGAATACAGAGAAATCCAATCATTTAAACAGGGGCGGTTCATTTTTATTAACTATTATTGTATCACTTATGAGTTACGTTTGAAAAATTGGTTAAGCCTAGGTAGGGTAGGGGTGCGTTTTTCAACGAATTATGACATCTGTTCAACGCATGTCGTCTGTTTTTTTTTTTATTTTTTATCAATGAGAAAAAATTTTTCGGCTTTTTTTCGTTAAATTCGTACTTATATGCATAAAATATATTTTTTTAAGTTTTATTTTTGCTATACCCGTTTTGGATTTGTCAACAGAATACAGGTCAAAAGAAAAGACTGATAGCTCACTTTCACCAGCAATTGTATATGAAATTCGTCTTTAGTTCAGTCATTAAATTAGAGAATTCTATTTTCAGACTTATACGTCTGGTTGGATATTTACTGGTCGCCTTTGAGGTACTTGTCAATCACATTTCGCAAATTCTGTTTCTCTTAAGCAGTTATTTCTTTCATATGAGCGTCTTGACATGATTTGCTAGTTCAGATTAATATTAATGCCTTTATTTTACAATTGTCTGTCAGGTGTGATTGAATTTGATTTGTATGCGAATGCATTTCAAAAACTAAATTGCTTTCCCTCTACCTTGGTGACTATTTGACGCTAACTTGCAAGTAATATATTTTTTAAATTGCCTACATGTGATTCAGATGTCATCGAAAAGCATAGAATCTGTCAAAGTATGGCTGTTGAAGATTAGGTTTACATGTTCCTTGCCTCCTTATCAATAATTGAATGTGGAAATATTCTGATAAGTTTGGGGAGATCATAACTTTTGATCCTTTGAAACAAGTCTCATCAAGAATTTGGCTATCATGGCTATATACAATTTCCTGTAATTTTTAGCTCTTTTCGTAATATTTTTCTTTGCGGTATCTCTCTTACACTCTGATCTGCCAACCAATTACACAAGCTCTTTAGGTAGGTTTTTCTCTACTTCCTTTTCAGCCTTTTGCTTTCAATATGTTTTGTGAGAATCAAATATTCTAAGCCCTCTTTCCTCATTAACGTACTTTACAAATTTCAGCTTGCTCTTTCCAATTTTAAGTATGAGTGTCCTTTTTGTTTACATTTTCTCTAAAACTTAATCTTTGCTCACATTCTAAGCACACATCTGGACCATATTTCTATTGCCTCGACTCACTTCTTCATACGTGATTAGATTGTCCAGCATTTACAGCAATGATTCACAACGTTGGACGCATGCTCCACTGGTGGGGCATGGTAATATTTTGGTGGGGTAGGATGTGCACTCGTCGGCTTACTATACCAACAGAATAAGTGGATAATTCGAGAATGAGTTATTAACAGTGAATTGTTTTCTGGTGAGCTCAAATTTCATTTTGCATTATTATTTCATGATTAAATTGATTAAAGTATATTACAGAAAAAGCTTTCATTCAAATATTTTATATTTCTGCCTTTAAGTTCTCTATTATATATTTTGAAACGATATATATATTTAACTGTCTTTTTGATTTTGTTTTTAATTTTTTCTCTTTCATGGAGGCCATGGTCTTTGGAGGCTTGTTTAGAGACCAAGTTAATGACATTTTAAGTTTCCTTGACGTGAATTGCAGTAAAATATTCAATATGCAAGAATTAGATATCACAGTGAGGCGCCAGAATTTTAGAAATACCAAAGTGGGGCATGGGCACCAGTAAACCTAAAAAGGTTGGGAACTAGTGATTTACAGCCATATAAGAGGAGTGATATTACATAACATTTAACTATTGTTTACTTGTTTCTATCAAGATTTTCCTATTTCTTAATACTTGATTTAGGTTTTGAAAGGAACCATTTGCTATCCTAATACGCCTTGATTTTCTTTTTGCATCATATGTTAAAAGAACTTCCTAGGCCTTTAAAATTTGGACTTATTTGATTCTGGTATATCCATTTTGTAATTCGTATGTTAACATCTCTTTGACGACAATCATACATTGTCTTGTTCCAATTGTTGCCTAATTCTTCCTCGTAGCTTCTTTTTACAACGTTCTTTTAGAGTTCCTGTAAATTCCTTTCTGTGCCTGCTATCGACACTGTCATCTAAGAATATTATTTTAAGATTGTGGCCGCCAATAATGAATCCTAGTCGGAATTCTTATTCTCTCAAAATCACTTCACTGTAAAGACTGAATAAATCTGATGAGAAGACATCCATTTCCTTTCCATTTTTGTATATTTACCGAATTTATTTTCTATCCGTACACAGGAGGTTTCTTCCCAGTATAAGTTTAGAACATGCACGCAAGTATAAAATCTATATGAAATATTTTATGCAAAAATGCGCATTGTGATTGGTATGATAATAGAGGCATTCACTTTTATCTATCTATCTATCTATCTATCTATCTATCTATCTATCTATCTATCTATCTATCTATCTATCTATCTATCTATCTATCTATTCCATTCTCTTAATATCTGTCTATGTATTGATGTATCTGTCCCACTCTCTTAATATCTGTCTATCTCCTTCTCTTAAGATCTATCTATCTATCTATCTATCTATCTATCTATCTATTCTATTCTATTCTCTTAATATCTGTCTATGTATTGATGTATCTGTCCTACTCTCTTAATATCTGTCTATCTCCTTCAATTAATATCTATCTATCTATCTATCTATCTATCTATCTATCTATCTATCTATCTATCTATCTATGCATTTCAGTCCCAGGTTTTGTGTTCATTAATAAAAAAAAAACAACAAAAAGACATCTCCACATCAAACAGGTAACCACCTGCTTTTCGTTTAGAATCAATAAAATGAAGGATAATTCTAAGATAAAAGAACAATTTAACTAATATATATATATATATATATATATATATATATATATATATATATATATATAATATAAAATATAAACTAAATAAAAATAAATTTAATAAAAATAAATTAAATATAAATTAAATAATAAATAAATTAAATAAAAAAACTAAAATAAAAAGAATTATAAATTAAGTGAAAAATAACAAAATAAATTAAATAAAATTTAAATTAAATTATAAATAAGTCAAATATAAATTAAATAAAAAGTAAAGAAATTATAAACGAAATAAAAATAAATTAAATAAAAAATAAAGTAAATAAAAATAAATAAAATATGAATTAAATAAAAAAAATAAACGCAAGTTTAAAAAATAAATTAAAAATAAAAATGCTAACCATTTGTAAATCTTTTATGTTTTGTTCAGCTGCCTCTTCTTCACTCTTAGATTTTTATCGATTCTGCACCTGGGTGATGTATTTGGAAGTAAGAAGGAATCTTTTTCTTTACGAAACTAAATTTTTTTTAGCCGCCTCAGCTTTTTCATGTGCGCTCTCTATTTTTGTATTTTCATCTGAGGGGGTTTATGAGAATTCATCTTGTATGTACTGGAATGCCTGCGAAGGTGCCATTTGTTTCACGAAAATATTTCTAGTGAGAATTTGATCGTATTGCAAGGAATTCAGTGATAAACGATAAATATTGAGCATCAAAGAATATTAAAAAAAAGAAGCAGCTAAAAATAAAAACGCTATTTCAATATCTGTCCCAAAATATATGAGATTTTCCTATTTCAATAACTGATATTTTCTTAAAACATAAGGACTAAAAGCATAAATGTATTACATACAATATTATACAAGCATAAATATGTAGAAGCGTTGCGTGCATATATATATATATATATATATATATATATATATATATATATATATATATATATATATATATAAAGAAAGAACAGTAAGATATATAATCTGGTGTTCTTATAGATATTTTTATTTTTACAAAATAGTACTCAATGTAAATTTACAGAGCATTAATATTATAAGTTAATAGACTTAAAATATGGATTTTCGCTACACAGTTCCAACCCTACGAATGAGTTCCTCTGTTTTTTTCATTAATATCACGAAATATTCCTTTTTGTTGGTATTAGGAATGTTCTTGAGAGAAATTCCGAAATTAATTTTCTCCATATTTTCTTCTTGTTAAAAATAAAGGTTTAGAGTGCTCGACTTTGATTAGGAGCAAAAGTATGTATATTAATAAAAAGAAAGAACAGTAAGATATATAATCCGGTGTTCTTATAGATATTTTTATTTTTACAAAATAGTGCTCAATGTAAATTTACAGAGAACACCGGATCTTACTGTTCTTTCTTTTGATTATAGTGGCGAAGGTTTCGTGCAGGACTAACTACACTTTTTGAAGGGGCTAATACAGAGACCTTGTTCACTACGTGCTAGAAGGTCCCCAAACGACCCTCTGCAGGTTGGGAATTCAGAGTTGTCCTTCTCCTAAACCAATTGCCATCCAAGGCTATAGAACCCAGTCTGTCCTGATATTTACCCATAGCTGGAGGGAGAAGAAGAGGATTCATACCTTTCCCAAGGGTATTAGCACGTAATAATATAATGTAATGTAATGGATTCGACTGGAATTCGGACTCGGCTCTCCGATTCGTCAATCCAAGCCGCTATCCATTACTCTATGAGATAAAAGAACAATTGAACTAATATATATATATATATATATATATATATATATATATATACTAGCAGCATGGCCTGGCGTTGCACGTGCTTGATTAAAAAATCGTACGACTCATACAGCAATCGGAATCACTTGACTTAAAACATTTTTGCCCTTCCTTGCCTTTAAAGGAGTGCCCTTTGCCGTGCTGATGTTGCTAAATGCCTTACTTCTTTCCTATCTCACACTGCGAATTTTTTCTAAACTCTATACTAAACATTAAATCTGTTACGAAAAAAGAACTAAACAAAATGAACACAAAACGATCAGCTTTAAAAAAAGAGTCGTAACTGGAAAAACCGAATGAAAAAAGAATGTTAACAACAAATACTTTTTCACACACAACCCAGTTCTGCGGAATCAGAATCAGCGTTGAGTTTAAGCAAGTGAATTAGCCAATTGGAGTAAAGTGCCATGCAGATTTACATTTTTCCTACTTGTGACGAATGCAGCTATCGATTTTTTTTTGCATGCTAGCATGCTAGTTAACATTTGTGTCAGTCAGCTGCTGGCTCTCACGCTGGCCAATAGAATCCTCCTGCCTATTCGTGGCAGCCGGCTATAGGCTCTCACTCCGGCCAGTACAAAATGGCCGCAAACTACATGAAAACTGCCGTAGAAGCATGAAAAAAATCGATTATTTCCACTATCGATGGGAGTTGGGAAATGCGAAATCGGTCTTGACCTTCCTGCTAACTTGGACCATGTGCATGTAAATTTTGGTGCAAATCCGTCAAAAATTTCGGCCGTACATTCGTTACACACGCACACACATCCTGCCTTATATATATATATATATATATATATATATATATATATATATATATATATATATATATGTGCGTGTGTGTGTATGTATGTATGTAAAAATATTTTACCATTGTGAATATTATTCTTTTATAATAAGCATAAATAAAAATTACAGATTCTTTGAAATATACATTTACATTAAAAATGAACCTGGAGTAATGTATTTCATCAGATATTTACTTTTATGCCTATATGTGGCCATCAAGTCATTTCTCGTGTTTAATAAGTTAGGTTTATTCAAGTGTTTTAAAATAACTAATTTCTCAAGAAGGCATAAATTACAACTATCGCCTTTCCCATTGGAAGATTTGTCTCCCATTTATTTATTTATCCCATATAATAATGGGATATAATATAATACCATCATTCATTGATTGCCAGAAATGTTTTGAGAGAGCACTGATATTTATGCATCTTACATTACCTAAAGTCATTCGCTGATGGTAGAAACGAAATTTTTAAGAACTTTCCGTGGAACCAAAAGAAAATTTGATATCGTTACCAGCATGTATTGCTAGTCCGGTATACAATATTATCGTTCATACATTAGCCGTTTAACGGACAGATCCTATTTTTTCGGCACTTGCATTTATTTTAAACTTTGTTGGACAAGTATATGTTTAATATATTGCCATGTTGAGATACAGATTTATTGATGTTACTAACACAGTTATATCTGATTTTCATATTATTTTTGTTAAAGATTTTTTAGAGTTGGTGAATGATTAAAGTGATTATGAATTAAATTTAGGAAAATTCTTCCAATATTCGTTTGAGCATTTGGATTAAAAGGTGGATTACGCCATATAATGATACACCTGTGATAACTTTGCTTTATGGTTAGTTAGTTCTAAAACTTTTATATATTTAATTTTATAATTATCAAATATTTCCTTATTACTGGTATTAGTAGATAATCTAACTTGGACAGGTTTATTTAAATTATGTAGAATGTTATGAGAATGGCTGGATTCTTTACTGACGTATTTATATTTGATGATTTTACCGATATTATTTTTACTTGGGTTGAGTAATCGGTATCGTGGTTTGTTTAGTAAATTTGCTTTGTGGTCTTTTACTGTGATGAATGTTTGCTGTTGGCGGAATTTGTAAAACCTATCATCGATTTGTAGTTCAGTGGTTATTTTCTTCTGTTCACTATTGATTTTATTTTCCTAGTTGTTGGGTGCATTTATAGGAAAATTATTAACTTCTTTATTAATAGCTTCATGGTACATAGCCACGTCGATTTCGTAATGGGTAGAGTATCGTAGATAACGATCACGTGTCCCATAATTCATTAGGGTCATAGGGGTACCACATGTACCGCAGCCGCAGTAGAATTTGTATGTCTTGGTCAAGACAGTCTGACGGAGTGTACCCCTTTAAATTATATCTCTCCCTTCTCTTTCATTTGTTGTCGCCCAGGCTATAGAACTCAATACTGCTTACCCATAGCTGGGTCGACAAGATATGAATATTAGAATTCGACTTGAATTCGAAAGACTAATATTCCATGGTTATAATTTATTACATTGGAATCGTAATCACGATCCAATTCATCAGACCTACAAATTCAAAAAGAAATTTGAAAATATAACTCCGGGTCTTTTTGAATTTGTAGGTCTGATGAATTGGATCGTGATTACGATTCCAATGTAATTTCATTTTTGCTTAGATGGATTTTGAAGATGAAAACCAGAGTATGAATGTTGTTAGCATTACTGAAGACCTGAATGATTTTTATGTCTGTCTTAAATGAAGGTGTTAGGGCGGCCATATTTCTTTTTCCTTTTCTTCACTCGTTTTGAACATGAGGTAAGTCATCTTCTCATCTACAACATTTTTTTGTCACGCACTTGTCGCTTGTTGAACACTTTCGGCCACTTGCTTTCCCACCAAATTTGATTTTCAAAAATTTAAATGCCATGTCAATCATTGTCTTTTGCCTTCTTAATTTCTGTGATTTTATTTTGCTCTCTTAATAAAGTTTCCCTTTTTCTCACATTTTTTCACGTGTCTTCGTGGCTTTATTGCCTTGTTTAGGGTGAAATGATTAAAAAAGATTAAAAAATCATAGAAGTTCGTATTATACAAAATAAACAACTACATTAAATAAAATAACTTTCACCAAAGGATTTCGAAGAGTGCAATAAATCCCTGCTATATAGAATTATTATTATTAATAATAATAATAATAATAATAATAATAATAATAATAATAATAAGTATCAACCTGCAAGGATCTTGAAATGGAAAACCTAAAAAATGTGGCATATAAGGACATCAATAATTCCAGCTGCATCCTTCGGATTGATTGGAAAAGTTTCAATATAGACCCATTGAAGGGATACCTCATGCCTTAAAGAAATAGGAAACGTATATACAACAACAACAACAACAACAACAATAATAATAATAATAATAATAATAATAATAATAATAATAATAATAAAACGTGTTCAAAGACCACAAAAACAGAATCTGCTTTCTTACTGACATGGCAGTCCCTGAAGATTTGAATGTATTAGGTTGGTGCAAAAATAATGTCGTTTTTGACGTATTTTTAAAAAAGCATTATTTTTGCACCAACCTAATATCTCTTCAGTGTTTAATTGGCGCAGAAAATGACTCGTAATTTCCAACGCCTCCAGATCAAACCTGCTTTTATCTAAACACCATAGATGAACTTTCCTGTCCGCCATCAGTTTGACTATTTATATATATTTATAATGTTTTGACCCGAGCATGGGTGTCAACTACCTACCCGCCAATTTTTTTTCATAAAATCTAAAAGAAAATAAAGTTTATTAGTCCTTTAGGGACTGAAAAATATTAAGTCTAACGTCACTAAATCTTTCATAAACTCTTCCTTCGAAAAATGTCACAGAACTTTCCTTACAAGCAGATCCATATCAGAAAAGATACTCCCTGTAATCGTTATGCTAAGGTGACAAAATAATCTTCAATCATATCACCTCAAACAAGATAAAAATCAGCTAGAATTCAATTGTGAAAGAAAGAGAGAGGACAATAAAAGAACTGTTGTCAAGAAAAGAGAATATAACGATTGACATTGAATTTAAATTTTAAAAATCGTATTCAGAAGGAGGTCGGATGACAGTTCCACGAGCGAAAAGTGAAGCAAATGAAACTTTTAGCATAGATTTTACGGTCACAACTAGTAATTTAAACAGTAAAATTATGAGATCTAACTGGCGATCTAGTACCGCGCTTAAATTCGTAAACTTGAGGTATCAAAGAAGAAAGCTCACTAAAGTCGCCGTGAAAATTATTTATAGGATAGACAAGGGGAATGTATTAGGGAAAGTGAATATTTTACAAGTGATGCGTAACTATGTCTTTTAAATTCTTCAGTTGAGAAGCCAAGGAAATTGCTGGACCGACTTTGTTATTCATTTTGAATAGAATATATACAAACTCCATCTGATAACTACCGTATTTTCCGGCTTACAAGATGCACCTTTTTCCTAAAAAATACCCTGAAAAATACGTGTGCGTCTTCCAAGACGAACGTAAGGCAACGACCAGACCCAAGTGAGCTAGGACGATCACCTAATTGATAGGGATGTGGGATTTGTATGTTGAGTCATTAGCTATAATGTCAGCTATCTATCTAATTCAGTCTCTTATATGATGTAACCTCAGTACTTAGCTGTTACAAGTACGTCTAAGACAATAAACCTTCCTGAAGCCGAGCCACAACCTTAAACATACTCTGTTCACTAGCAGCGGCGGGAATCTTTTCGCTCTTGACTAGTATGTCATTGCCACACAAAATCGGACAAGTGATTAATATAAACAGTACGTGGCACCAGTATGTGAGGGACGCACGGTGAATGTGTTGTTGTATGGGAATGACTTTGTTTTTTTCTTAGAAATTTTTTCCTGTGTTAGGGTGCGTCTTCTATGCTGTAGCATTTTGTAACTCTGATAAAAACGGTAATTTTTTACAAACAGGATTTGACTTTTGCAAACCTTTGTCATAAACTTGCTGGAATTGATTTTAATAATGTATACTTTCACACACACACAGACACACACACAGACACATACCTGTGTTTTTGTCTCATGCATTATAGACATTTGCAACAGCAAGCATTTCTAATTTAATAGATGGATATTAAGAAGGTTATAAACGACCCAGTTCCTGACCCCTAAACAACTGCTGATGAAAAGTCAAAGGTCATAAAATAGAATATATGCAGAAATCTTGCACTTGCTTTCTTTTTCTCTCTCTCTCTTTCTCTCACTCTCTTTCTCTTTCTTTCTCTCTCTCTCTCTCTCTCTTTGTGTGTGTGTGTGTGTGCGGACACTCAATGATCAGTTGCAATTATTAGACATCCTGAGCTAATTATTGATTTAAAAATATGCAATAATTTGTGGAATTCACTTGGGATCACATGCATATATTAGTTACTTCAGCCATGCATGTCTGGTCATCAAAATAGATTTAATTAATTCAGATGGGAAAAGAAAATCAAACATTATTCGCACTGAAAGTTCCCAATTCATGATGAAAGTAACAAGGTTAACAAAGTAACAATGCAATATGGCCAAATACTTAAACCGCAAACTGATGCCAAAACATTATGAAAGTGTAAAAATAGGTTTTGATAAAAGAAATAAAATTTTGTAAAAAATATTACCAAAAATATATTTTTTACGAAAAAATTATTACCAGCAATACATTTTTAAAAAAAAAATATTACCAGCAATACATTTTAAAAAAAATATTACCAGCAATACATTTAAAAAAAAAAAAAAAATATTACCACCACTATAAATTTTGTCGGCATAAAATAACACATTGAGGTTGATATGCAATTATACTCTGAATGATTAATTCTTTTACGGTTTATCTATCTTTTTGCAGGATATTTAAAACCAGAAACTACTTTTAGATTGTAACAATTTCTTGTAGATAATAATGACTTTTTGATGCAAATCCTACTATTAGGTTGGTGCAAAAATAATGACGTAATGATGTCGTTGTTTGACGTTAAAAATACGTCAAAAAACGACATTATTACGTCATTATTTTTGCACCAACCTAATAATTATTCCATAGCTGGGAGGGTGAAGACTTCTAGATCCATACGTTTCCCAGGTGTATTTGAGCGTAACGGAATATAACGAATTCGACTGGAATTTGAACTCGACACGCCGACTTCCAATTTCGAACCACCATTCATTAGACCACCCTTACATCCACGCTTACAGTAACTGTTATTCTCAAGTGGTTACACTTCTATTAGATTGGTGCAAAAATAATATCGTTTCTTGACGTCAAAAACGATATTATTTTTGCACCAACCTAATAGCTACTGATCAGGTTCGACGTTGATTAATTTGCTGCTCGTACAATGTCTGGTTTTCTAAAGTGATATGGCTGTAAGTGAAGGTTAAAGGGATATTTCTTGTCAGCAAAAAGGTTGATTTTCATGTCGGCCATGTTAATTTTTTTTTTTTTATCGAGTTACATGTTTTCACATATCCGCAACATAAAAGTGTACTTAAATACGCCAATAAATCATTACTTTACGGAGCAAAAAGGATTTACTTTCCTCAACAAATGTCTCTGTTTAACATAATATTTTAACTAAATTCACTAAATTATCTTGTAATTATTAATAGCTTGATCGATATAACTTTATACAGATCAAAGCTCAGAAGTACGTGTACTTTTAGGTTGGTGCAAAAATAATGACGTAATAATGTCGTTTTTTGACGTATTTTATAACGTCAAAAAACGACATTATTACATCATTATTTTTGCACCAACCTAATAACTCAACGTCGTGTGTCTGTATATATATGTGTGTGTGTGCGCGCGTATATATATATATATATATATATTAGGTTTGTGAAAAATACTGTCGTTTTCTCACATATGTTACTATGTGAGAAAACGACATTACCTAATATATGTACCGTCCTGGGTATGACGATAAACTACATCGATGTCCTGGGAAAAACGATAAACTAGATCCGACAGCAAGGCCTCTGATCATGGGTTTTTGAGGAGCGTGGAACTACCTCTTAATTGCTGGTATTCCCAGGTGTACCCTAACCGGGTGTGGTAGCACCTGTTAGGGACCCAGATATAGGCAAATACTTAAACCCCAAACTGATGTCAGAATACTATGAAAGTGTAAAAATAGGTTTTAATACCATAAATACATTTTTGTAAAAAATATTACCAGAAATATATTTTTTAAGAAAAAATTATTAACAGCAATACATTTTTTTAAAAATATTACCAGCACTAAAATTTTGTTGGCATTAAATAACACATTGAAGTTGATATGCAGTAAACCAAACCAAACCACACCAAACCAAACCCAACCCAACCCAACAAAACAAACTATATATATATATATATATATATATATATATATATATATATATATATATATATATATGTATATATGTATATATATATATATGTATATATATGTATATATATATATATATATATATATATATATATATATAGTTTTAAGGTATGTATATTTATGCGTTAAAATACTCAATGTAAAGGACAGAGTGTATATAAATAAAAAAGTAAACACTGAAGTCATCACTCAGAGGCGACAGATTGTTTCAGGCTACACGCAATCATCAGGTGACCCGGTGATTGCTTGAAAGTATCTGGATGCGAGACTATTCAGAACGTTCTTCATTTCACGATTTGATAGGAAGGATTGGATTAAATCAAGCAATCGTCCTTTAATACCGTAGCCCTGGAGTTTACGGAGAAGACCAGCGTGATAAACCCTGCCTAACACTTTCGAGAGATTTAGAGACACTCCACGAGCTTCGCCATTATTATCAAGATGTAGAATTCAGATTATAATGTTCAAATATTTGTGCATGTCTGGTAGATATTATATCTGGTGTTTTTACGTAGATACCGTTTGTTTTAAACAAAGATAGGTTATATTCTTTAAGACTGGATTAAGTAAGTTAGTAATGTAATATATTGTTTTTGACGTGTGTCTATCGTTGGCAAAATATTTATTAGTGATCACTCGAAGTACTTCCAAAGTAAACATTTATGTCCCTTTTTTTGAAAAAAAAATAAATTAGGATGACATATGTAGATCAATGTCCATCGAAAAATAAAATTTGGGCAAGAACGTATCATATGATCTGCAACCAGAAATCGCAAACAAAACATACTGGATGATGAATCACTGCGATCCTGTTAGCTTCAAAAGCTTCTTTTGTGATGGTGGGGAGCATTGACGTCTTTATAATTTTCAGCGGCTGTTCTGATCCAAGATTCCCATTTATGGGGCCAGAGCTACTCTACCTCGTCAAAAATATTTCGCTAATTCCTCATATACAACTTATCCCGAAAAAAACAATCAGTCTGTTGTAAACAGGAACAAGAAATGGATTGTTACTTTTAATGTTGCTAAAACCAAACTACACTCCCGTCCTGGGTATGATGATAAACTGCATCCGCGTCCTGGGTAAGATGATAAACTATGTCCAACAGCAAGGCCTCTGATCAGGAGGTTTTGAGGAACGTTGGACCACCTCTTAATTGCTGGTGTTCCTAGGTTCACCCTGACCCGGGTTCCAGCTATAGGCAAATATTTAACCCCCAAACCCAGATCTCGTCCTGGGTATGACGATAAACTACATCTGCGCCCTGGATATGACGATAAACTACATCCGCGTCTTGGGTAAGACGATAAATTACATGCACATCCTGGGTATGACGATAAACGACATCCGCATCCTGGGTAAGAAGATAAACTACGTCCAACAGCAAGGCCACTGATCAAGAGGTTTTGAGGAGAGTGGAACCACTTCTTAATTGCTATTGTTCCCATGTTCATCCGGACCCAGGGTGGTAGCACCTGTTAGGGTCCTAGTTATGGGCAAATAGATAACAGTCAGACTACATCCACGTCCTGGGTATGACAATAAACTACCTTCGCGTCCGGAGAACGACGATAAACTACATCCGCATCCTGGGTATGACCATAAACTACATTCGCGTCCCGGGTATGACGATAAACTACATCCGCGTCCTGGGTATGACCATAAACTACATCCGCGTCCTGGGTATGACCATAAACTACGTCCAACTGCAAGGCGTCAGATAATACGTTTTTGAAAAAATAATGTTGCCAGCTGTACATTCTTAAAAAATAATATTATCAGCTGTACATTTTTGAGGAAAAATATTAAGAGAAATAGATTTTTGAGAAAACAAAAATATTACCAGGAAAAAAAAAGTTGACAGCTTTAAATGACCCATTGAGGTTGATATGCCGTAAAACAAAACAAACCAAAGCAAACCAAACTACTCTCTTTCAATCGTCTGAAGAAATCGGGATTTCGTCTCCTGCTAGCCAGCAAAAGAGTAACTCTTTGGGCAATCTCGGTCTAACGTGGTCCATCATTATGGACCGGAATGATTATGTCGAATCAATTTGTGAAGTCTGCTGCAAAGACAATCGGTTCACAGTAATGCTAGAAAATATTTCTCCCTCCAATCCGTTTTGTAAGTTTATACGTCTACCATTCATTCGCGTATTGAATATTGTTCTCCCGTTCTGGGTATAATGATAAAATACATCCTAGAGCAAGAGCGGGATTTTTTGTGGAACGATCTCTTGCTGTTGTTTCCAGGTCCACCGTGACTCGAGGCAGTAGCACGTGTTAAGGTCCCAACTATGGTCAATTAGTAAATCCCCCAGACTCGGGTTAAAACATGAAAGTATAAAAATACATTTTTATAGTAAAAGTATTAGTAATATATTATCCAGCAATAAACATTTACACGGAAAGAAAATTAGCAGCAATATATTTTGGAAATATACGTTACCAAAACACCCAAGAAAATTAAATTTCAGAATTAAATGACCATAAAGAATTGATATGCCCTCAAACCAACCAAACCAATATTGTTGCCATATCTCATCTAGCGCTTCTGCTATGTATTTATTAATCGTCCTCACCTGTCATCTCGTTTTCACTTACTAACTGTATACTGCAATGATGCTTTTCTGTGGATTGTTTTTAATAAATACTTTCATAGTAAATTTTTGGATTAATTATTTACTATGGTACCTAATCTTCATGAATTTAAGGGCATTACTAGATTGGTGGCAAGGTTACCAGTTCAAATTTGAGTTGCCTAAATGTAACCGTAAGTTCTATGCTAAAAGTTTCTTTTTTCGCACTTCTCACTTGTCGAAATCTCTTCCGGCTCCATTATCTCCAGCCAAATTTTTTCTCAAAAAATTTAAATGCAATGTCAATCGTTATCCAATGTATTCTTGATTACACTTTTCTTGTTCTCGCTCCTTAATAATGTTTCTCTTTTTTCTCATTCTTTCACTTGTTTCTTAGTGGCTTTATTGACTTGCCTGGGGTGAAATATATATATATATATATATATATATATATATATATATATATATATATATATATATATATATATGTTATAGCATATTTTCGGAATATAACGGGTATGCGCCTATTCCCATAAAGACAGTAATGAATACTGTACATGGTCAAGAGTTGGAAGTTTATCACCAGCTGTGCTGGTGAAACTCTCTGCCTATAGCTAGAGAGGATCCCCAGACGAAGCTATGTCGAAGGGCAGATGTCGTCTCGGGAAACAGCTACCTGAGCACATTTTATACGAGATGTACGGGGAATTTTTGGCCGAACCTACGGGTTCGGATACCCCACATTATATTCGCCCTTGTGCCACATTTGACTGCGTCGGGCTGTTGGTAGATATCCTAGAGTTGGAAATTCATAGTGGAATTCCCTTAAATCACTTCTAGTCCTTGACTACTTCTTCTACGGACCGCTGACTAATCTTATATGTGTTGTTCTTGTACTAAGTATTATCGTTCATTACCAACTTTCGTTTGATTATTTTATTTAGTAAATTTCTATAGGTTACAACAATATATATATATATATATATATATATATATATATATATATATATATATAACAAAATTATATATATATATATATATATAACAAAATTACATTTCAAACTAGTCACAACAAATTACATTACATCTAAACATATGGTTCTGTTGCTAATGTTTCGGTCTCTCACGTGGTATGACGTCATAGAACCGCATAATGAATTTACGGTCTGTGTCTGCTAATAAAGAAGTATCCAAATGTTTGACAATTTTTGTCTTTATTTTCACCCCAAATTAAAGCAAATAGACAAAGTTTAGAACGGCCTATGATCAAACATAATAGACATTAATTAACTGTTATATTTAACAATATATATATATATATATATATATATATATAGTTTTAAGGTATGTATATTTATGCGTTAAAATACTCAATGTAAAGGACAGAGTGTATATAAATAAAAAAGTAAACACTGAAGTCATCACTCAGAGGCGACAGATTGTTTCAGGCTACACGCAATCATCAGGTGACCCGGTGATTGCTTGAAAGTATCTGGATGCGAGACTATTCAGAACGTTCTTCATTTCACGATTTGATAGGAAGGATTGGATTAAATCAAGCAATCGTCCTTTAATACCGTAGCCCTGGAGTTTACGGAAAAGACCAGCGTGATAAACCCTGCCTAACACTTTCGAGAGATTTAGAGACACTCCACGAGCTTCGCCATTATTATCAAGATGTAGAATTCAGATTATAATGTTCAAATATTTGTGCATGTCTGGTAGATATTATATCTGGTGTTTTTACGTAGATACCGTTTGTTTTAAACAAAGATAGGTTATATTCTTTAAGACTGGATTAAGTAAGTTAGTAATGTAATATATTGTTTTTGACGTGTGTCTATCGTTGGCAAAATATTTATTAGTGATCACTCGAAGTACTTCCAAAGTAAACATTTATGTCCCTTTTTTTGAAAAAAAAATAAATTAGGATGACATATGTAGATCAATGTCCATCGAAAAATAAAATTTGGGCAAGAACGTATCATATGATCTGCAACCAGAAATCGCAAACAAAACATACTGGATGATGAATCACTGCGATCCTGTTAGCTTCAAAAGCTTCTTTTGTGATGGTGGGGAGCATTGACGTCTTTATAATTTTCAGCGGCTGTTCTGATCCAAGATTCCCATTTATGGGGCCAGAGCTACTCTACCTCGTCAAAAATATTTCGCTAATTCCTCATATACAACTTATCCCGAAAAAAACAATCAGTCTGTTGTAAACAGGAACAAGAAATGGATTGTTACTTTTAATGTTGCTAAAACCAAACTACACTCCCGTCCTGGGTATGATGATAAACTGCATCCGCGTCCTGGGTAAGATGATAAACTATGTCCAACAGCAAGGCCTCTGATCAGGAGGTTTTGAGGAACGTTGGACCACCTCTTAATTGCTGGTGTTCCTAGGTTCACCCTGACCCGGGTTCCAGCTATAGGCAAATATTTAACCCCCAAACCCAGATCTCGTCCTGGGTATGACGATAAACTACATCTGCGCCCTGGATATGACGATAAACTACATCCGCGTCTTGGGTAAGACGATAAATTACATGCACATCCTGGGTATGACGATAAACGACATCCGCATCCTGGGTAAGAAGATAAACTACGTCCAACAGCAAGGCCACTGATCAAGAGGTTTTGAGGAGAGTGGAGCCACTTCTTAATTGCTATTGTTCCCATGTTCATCCGGACCCAGGGTGGTAGCACCTGTTAGGGTCCTAGTTAGGGGCAAATAGATAACAGTCAGACTACATCCACGTCCTGGGTATGACAATAAACTACCTTCGCGTCCGGAGAACGACGATAAACTACATCCGCATCCTGGGTATGACCATAAACTACATTCGCGTCCCGGGTATGACGATAAACTACATCCGCGTCCTGGGTATGACCATAAACTACATCCGCGTCCTGGGTATGACCATAAACTACGTCCAACTGCAAGGCGTCAGATAATACGTTTTTGAAAAAATAATGTTGCCAGCTGTACATTCTTAAAAAATAATATTATCAGCTGTACATTTTTGAGGAAAAATATTAAGAGAAATAGATTTTTGAGAAAACAAAAATATTACCAGGAAAAAAAAAGTTGACAGCTTTAAATGACCCATTGAGGTTGATATGCCGTAAAACAAAACAAACCAAAGCAAACCAAACTACTCTCTTTCAATCGTCTGAAGAAATCGGGATTTCGTCTCCTGCTAGCCAGCAAAAGAGTAACTCTTTGGGCAATCTCGGTCTAACGTGGTCCATCATTATGGACCGGAATGATTATGTCGAATCAATTTGTGAAGTCTGCTGCAAAGACAATCGGTTCACAGTAATGCTAGAAAATATTTCTCCCTCCAATCCGTTTTGTAAGTTTATACGTCTACCATTCATTCGCGTATTGAATATTGTTCTCCCGTTCTGGGTATAATGATAAAATACATCCTAGAGCAAGAGCGGGATTTTTTGTGGAACGATCTCTTGCTGTTGTTTCCAGGTCCACCGTGACTCGAGGCAGTAGCACGTGTTAAGGTCCCAACTATGGTCAATTAGTAAATCCCCCAGACTCGGGTTAAAACATGAAAGTATAAAAATACATTTTTATAGTAAAAGTATTAGTAATATATTATCCAGCAATAAACATTTACACGGAAAGAAAATTAGCAGCAATATATTTTGGAAATATACGTTACCAAAACACCCAAGAAAATTAAATTTCAGAATTAAATGACCATAAAGAATTGATATGCCCTCAAACCAACCAAACCAATATTGTTGCCATATCTCATCTAGCGCTTCTGCTATGTATTTATTAATCGTCCTCACCTGTCATCTCGTTTTCACTTACTAACTGTATACTGCAATGATGCTTTTCTGTGGATTGTTTTTAATAAATACTTTCATAGTAAATTTTTGGATTAATTATTTACTATGGTACCTAATCTTCATGAATTTAAGGGCATTACTAGATTGGTGGCAAGGTTACCAGTTCAAATTTGAGTTGCCTAAATGTAACCGTAAGTTCTATGCTAAAAGTTTCTTTTTTCGCACTTCTCACTTGTCGAAATCTCTTCCGGCTCCATTATCTCCAGCCAAATTTTTTCTCAAAAAATTTAAATGCAATGTCAATCGTTATCCAATGTATTCTTGATTACACTTTTCTTGTTCTCGCTCCTTAATAATGTTTCTCTTTTTTCTCATTCTTTCACTTGTTTCTTAGTGGCTTTATTGACTTGCCTGGGGTGAAATTATATATATATATATATATATATATATATATATATATATATATATATATATATGTTATAGCATATTTTCGGAATATAACGGGTATGCGCCTATTCCCATAAAGACAGTAATGAATACTGTACATGGTCAAGAGTTGGAAGTTTATCACCAGCTGTGCTGGTGAAACTCTCTGCCTATAGCTAGAGAGGATCCCCAGACGAAGCTATGTCGAAGGGCAGATGTCGTCTCGGGAAACAGCTACCTGAGCACATTTTATACGAGATGTACGGGGAATTTTTGGCCGAACCTACGGGTTCGGATACCCCACATTATATTCGCCCTTGTGCCACATTTGACTGCGTCGGGCTGTTGGTAGATATCCTAGAGTTGGAAATTCATAGTGGAATTCCCTTAAATCACTTCTAGTCCTTGACTACTTCTTCTACGGACCGCTGACTAATCTTATATGTGTTGTTCTTGTACTAAGTATTATCGTTCATTACCAACTTTCGTTTGATTATTTTATTTAGTAAATTTCTATAGGTTACAACAATATATATATATATATATATATATATATATATATATATATATATATATATAACAAAATTATATATATATATATATATATAACAAAATTACATTTCAAACTAGTCACAACAAATTACATTACATCTAAACATATGGTTCTGTTGCTAATGTTTCGGTCTCTCACGTGGTATGACGTCATAGAACCGCATAATGAATTTACGGTCTGTGTCTGCTAATAAAGAAGTATCCAAATGTTTGACAATTTTTGTCTTTATTTTCACCCCAAATTAAAGCAAATAGACAAAGTTTAGAACGGCCTATGATCAAACATAATAGACATTAATTAACTGTTATATTTAACAATATATATATATATATATATATATATATATATATATATATTCTTAATAGTTGTGTTGTATAACATCGACTACTTTATTTGCAATAGATATAATTATATTTATACTTACATTATGCTACTTTAATTTGAGTGCTATCAGAGGCACTATGAAGTAATTATACTTTGTATCCTAACTGATATAATGGAATAACCTGTCACCACCATTTTTGGCCGAGCCTACGGGCTCGGAGAAGCCACGTTAAATCCGGACTTATGCCACATGCAACCTTCGTGGTGGGGTGGCTGAATATTCTAGCCAAAATCTTTTCGTCTACACAGGTGAACTCTCTGCTTTCGGACAGCGAGGAACTTGGACGAGGCTCCGCCGAAGCTTGACTGACATTAAACCCGTTTATACTGGTTCGAAAGGGAATATTTTTGGCCGAGCCTACGGGCTCGGATAACCCACGTTAAACCCGGCCTTGTGCCAAATGCAACCCTCGTGGTGGGTGGCTGAATATTCCAGCTGAAATCTTTTCAGCTGTTCGGTTGAACTATCTGCATACGGGTTTATACTGGTTTAAAGGGTAAATTTTTGGCCGAGGAAACGGGCTAGTAGAACCCACGATAAATTTGGCCTTGTGCCACATCCGACCCTCGTAGAGGGTGCTGTTAAATATTCCAGCTGAAAATATTTTCAGGTGTGCTGGTCGAACTCTCTGCTTCTGAAAAGAGAGGAACCCCTGAGCAGAGTCTCGTGCGGGGAGGTAGACAGACCCCATCTCGTTTATGCAGGGTCTACGGGGATTAAATTTAGCCTTTTGCCACATGCGACTGCGTGGGGCAGTTGCTATATAATCTAGAACCCGGACAAGGCTATGCCGATGGGCAGAGTCTCGTCTCAAGAAACAGCCGCCAATATTTTTCAGCTTTGTTGTTCAAACTCTCTTCCTTCGAGCTGAGAGGTTCCCCAGACGAGGCTATGACGAAGGGTAGCCACCCGAACCTTTTTTTACACGGGTTCTACGGGAATTTTTGGCTGAGCCTACGGGCTAGGATGCCCCACATTAAACCCGACCTTGTGCCATATCTGATCGCATTGAGAAGTTAGTAAATATACTAGCTGGAAACTTCTCTAGCTGTGCTGGTCGAACTCTGCCTCTGGGCAGGAGAGGAACCCGGATGAGGCTCTGCCAAAGGGCAGAGTCTTGTCTTGAGAGGTCGACAGACCCGATCCGGTTTATGGTGTCTACGCGGATTTTTTAGCCGAGGCTACGGGATCGGATTGTCCCACATTAAATTCGGCCTTGTTCCATCTGATCGCTTGTGGAAGTTAGTAAATATACTAGCTGAAATCTTTTCCATCTGTGCTGGTTGAACTCTCTGCCCGAAGGCAGAGAGGAATCCGGACGAAGCTAAACCGAATAGTATAGTCTCGTCTGGTGAGGTAGACAGACCCGATCCCGTTTATGCGTGATCTATGGGGATTTTTGGCCGAGCCTACGGGATCAGATTGCTCCACATTATATTCAGCCTTGTGCTACATTCTACCTCATGGAGAGGCTGGTAAATATTGTCTAGCTGGAATCTGTTAAGTACGACTCAGACTTACACGAGGACTACCGACCTTTCAATAGTAGCACTCACTACTGGCTTGACTTGCGACGACCTTATGCATAACTGTTATGTTTTTTGTTTGTACTGGTTTTTATAATAACCCTTTGCTTATTTATTCACCGTGTTTGTCAAGGATATGATAACAGTAACGAATATTGAAATATGGAACCAATCAACTTGGACTATTCTCCTAAGAGCATTATGCTTCCTGATAAAAGCTCCTATCAACTGACCCTTTTACACAAGATCGAGAGCTTCATGAAAAGGATGAGGTAGAAACTCTTCTTTAAACGCAAGAAAGATTTATGGATTTATGTCCCCAAAACACCACCATTCGACGAACAATTATTGGATTTTGACAAAGATCTCTTCTCGTTAACAGATAAAATTAAATTCCCTAAAGCAACCATCGATCTACAACAAAGAATACGAAAGCATGTTTCTGTGATTATTAAATCCGATAAAATAATCACCAATGCTGATAAAGCGGGTAACCATAACAAAGTCGATGCAGATATATGCTATTAATCTATTAAGAGGAAAGTCAATAAATGTTATAAAAAGGCACCCACCATCAGGGAAAACAGCATCAATAGGGAAGCCAAGGAAAGAGTCAATAAACTAATATTACACAAACAACAAGCCTTCGTCACAGTGAAAGACCATAAGGCTAATTTTCTAAACAACCCTGTTATACAGGAATAAAGTGTCGCTGCCGACACTTGAGTTTGAACATAGATCGCCAGTGAGCAAACACAGGCGATCCCATTATTGAATAAGTAGACCACGTAACCATCAATGAAACGCATATATGTAGGAAGTAGCTGGGCACCTCGAGGCGGTGTAATGGTTAGCAAGCGTGTCTCGCTAGAATAATTACAACTGAGTCGTGAGTTCGATCCTCACTGGGTGCCCCATACTTTCGGCCTTGTGCCACATCTAAGCTACGCTTAGGAAATCACTATGTAGGAAGTAGCTTACTACTAACGATCGCATTTTCTAGTTATCATCTATACTATACGTATAATTATTTCTATTCTATCCTCTATTAATATCTGGACCACCATTTCTATTCTGTCCTCTATTATTATATGGACCGCTATTCTCTACTCTATTCACTATACTATTTCTTTATTCTGATTACTATACGGATTACAATTCGAGCGAGTATTATCGAGCAAATACTATTAGTGTGAGATTATTCGAAGGCGTCCGACATCATCATTCTTCGACGGCGTTACTATAATTGTATCTGTGATTACAAAATCTCTACAAAAACGAGTATTACAAAAGTGACAACGAATATTCGTTGACACCACCAAAAAGCCCCAGTTCCAATTACTTAACCCAACAAAAATTATATCGGTAAAATCATCAAAATCGTTCTTGAAAGGGCATGCAATTACACCAAAAGTGCTTTAGGAATCAAGCAGCGGCAGAAAACATCGGAAGCCATAGAATGGATTTACGTTCATTTAATTCCATATTTGTGATTTTTACCCGTCCATCACTTAGAATCTAATAATGGCGGCTATAAAGCCAGCTAAAAATTTCTGCCCAATTAGAGATTGGGAAATAAATATTATAAAGCAGGCACAAACACCTGTACTATTCCACAGTGGTTGTCTGTGGACTAAGAGAAATAACCTAGAGTTTGATGTTGCTATAGGTGAGTATGATTCAGCAGAAGCATGCAATATTGTTGGAATTCTTTTGCCGAGACTTGGATTTATGTTCTATATTAAGACCACCGGACTACATAGGAATGACTGTAATTCTCCTCCGTAAAGTAGCCCTCGTAATTTAGACCGATTGAGAAAAGAACTTGTAAATTATTTTAAGGATCCCGATCAAAATATTACCACCACTACCAATGCCAATGTGATCAACTTTCTAGATGCAGTATTAGACTTTAATAATGGTTACCATAAACCATATGCAAAAGAACTATATAACCATAGACACGTTACGAAAGATTCAAACCCCCGTCACAAAATTCTAGATAATTTACATGAATCAGTCTAAGTTAGATTATCCACCACCTCCGGTAACAAGGAAATATCTGATAATATTAAAGTTAAATACATCGAAGCTTTGGAAATAAGCAATCATAAAGTTAATTAATAGTATTTGGGGAAAAATAGAGATGGTAAGAAAAAAGAGAAACACTTTAAACGCAACATTATAGCGATTTTCCAAGCATAGCTTAGATGTGGCACAAGGCCGAAAGTAAGGTACATCCACTGAGGATCGAGCTCACTAATAAGTCGTAATTGTTTTAGCGAAACAAGCTTGCTAAACATTGCACCCCTCGAGGTTACCTAAACGCCATATTATATGGTTTAATCCACATATTAACCGTAATGTCCAAATTAATGTCGGAAAAAATTGTTTAAAATTACTTCATAACCATTTTAACCATATAGCAAAGTTAAAAAAAAGATTTTTAACAAAAATGATATTAAAATCAGTTATAGCTGCGTTAGTAACATCGATATATCTATATCCCAGCAAAGCAACGCCATATTGAATAAACATCTTTCCAACAAGGACAATGAAATTTTTCTAAAAATAAAATGAACGGTCGGAAGAACACGAGCTGTCCATTAAACAGTCAATGTATGACCGATGATATTGTATATCGAGAAAACATTCCTGGAATCGATGTTAGATTTTGTTTTGGTTCTACCGAAAAATCCTTGTAAGTTTCGCTTCTACCATCACTGAATGACTTTGCTTAATATTAAATACAAAAAACAACACTGCTTACTCTGACTGACTCTGGCAAATGAAAGATACCGACAACTCCCCTTCAATTAACTGGAATAGGGAAACATCGTATAATGTTAATGGGAAGAAATATAAGCTGTATTTGGTTGAGAAAATAATTATGTTAAAACACTTAAATAACACGGGTTTATTAAATAAAAGAAATGAGTTAATTGTTACATGTAGGCATGGAAATAAATATCTACTTAAAAACGTCGATCCAGATTAATTTTCAATTTATAATTTTTAATACCATCAAAGTTTTGTTTTTAGTGTATATTGCGGTTTGTTATATCTTATAATTTGTTGCTAATAATTAATGTTTAATTTTTAATATTACTAATTTCTAAATATGATTAAGTAAGCCCCCTTTAATTAAATAAATGATGATCTACAACTCTATAATAAAATAAAAATGTAATTATAAAAAGATACAAATCGTTTACGTTCATATGATAACCCCGGCTATTTTAATTGAAAAACATAATGTTTTGAAAAATATAATTTTTCTTTAAATTATTAAATTTTAAAAATTTTACATTTAAAATTTTTTTTTAAAATGTTATATATATATATATATATATATATATATATATATATATATATATATATTTTAATGTATGATCCCAATATATATAATATTTAACTATGCCAGTATTACGGTAAACATATATTTTTAAAATTCAATTTACGTAACGGTCAGTCCAAACTCAGCACGTGAAGATTGTGTTTTGCGTTAAAGCCAGCACTCGCTCGCTCACTCACACACACACACACACACACACGCACACACACACACACACACATATATATATATATATATATATATATATATATATATATATATATATATATATATATAAGAAATATAGTTTTAAGGTGTGTTATATTTATGGGATAAAGTGATCAATATCAGAGATAGAGCGTATGTAAATATAAAAATGAATATTGAAGTCAACACTCAAAGGCGACAGGCTGTTTCATGCTAGAAGTGAACTAGCATGAAATAGTCTGCCGCCTCTGAGAGTCGACTTCAAAGTTTACTTTTATATATATATATATATATATATATATATATATATTACAAAGCAATATATATATATTACAAAGCAATATATATATATATATATATATATATATATATATATATATATATATATATATATATATATATTACAAAGCAAGTATATCTGGTTAAAAACATTTTTCGCATTCCCTGAAGGTTACCTGAATCAACAAGCCCCTGATGAAGGCTTGGAGATAGAACGGCTGAAACGTTGTGATAGCTTTTACAACAAAGTTGTTGACAATAAAGTCAATAATTTTTCTCTTACTAAAACAGCTTTTTTTTGTATTATTTGTGTTTTATTCTAACTATTTTGTTGGATTTAATGCATTCGGATTACATATAACCTACCTGGCTTGTCCTGTGCATGACGATAAACTACACCCGGAATCAAGGCCTCTGATAGCGAGGTTTTGAGGACCGTTGAACTACCTCTGAATTTCTGTTATTCCCAAGTCCACTCTGACTAAGCGTGTTAGCACCTGTTGGGGTTTCCAGTTAGGGGAAAATACTGAAACCCCAAAATGTGGTCAATATATGAAGATATTAAAATACATTAAAAAATTACCACCGATACATTTTCATAGAAAATTTTAACACAATCAGCAATACATTTTTGGAAAAAAATTAAATAAGTTCATACGAGAATAACATTTCGGCAATATTTGACACATAAGGAGTTGATATGCCGTTAAACAAACAGACCAATCCTGTGTAGTTACCTTAAACATAATAGCAGTAACAGCTCTAAAATAAAATTCATAGCAGCAGAAGCAGCTCTCGAATATAAAAACGGGTGAACCCTAAAGTAACTCTCTCTCTCCGGGGTTTTTCTCTTTCGAACTTTCATGAACTTTTTACGCTGAAGCTAAAAGGGCTGTAATCGCTTCACAAACACACCAACAGAGTAAAATATATCAAGGAACATTTCGTTGTGTATGCAGTTTACGTCTAACAAAAAAAAAAAAAACTCTTGTTTTACGCTTAACCGTTTGTTAACTTAGTTTTAATAATTTTTTTTTGCATTGCAAATCAGTTGGTCTGTTAATTTTTGCATGTGTTCTTTCCACCGTCATTATTTCATGTACTATGAAATGTTCCTTTAAGAAACCTTACGCATTTATTTATTGAAGTAGCTAATCACTAAACCTACTTGACTCTGATATTAGAAATATACCTTCTAAATATCAAATAGTTCATGATTCCACCAGTTGTTCCAAATTGATGCTAATCAGTTGATAAGAAATCAGTTACCAAACTTTGTGGGCGTCACGACCTTTAAAATCTGTGAAAAAAACAAACACATTTATAAGCGTTTCGAAGCAGTCTACTAACATCTTCAGTAGTTTCTCGGTTCTACACCCGATTAAGAATGGTCTTGAAATAAGGGGAAGACGATGTTCGAATACTAATGATTATTGATTTCTAATTTGCACCAAGTAGTTTAAACATTTCACCCTATTTTTATAATATCCTGGTACTTCAAGAATTAACCGATAATGACTCTCCATATCTTCCTTTACTTACGAAAACTAGGTTAATGCTTTCCAGTTTCTATCTCTATGGTTTAGGATTCAGAGTTTTACTTCTCTTAAATTGGTTGCCAGCAAACATTAGAGAGCCGGGTCAGCACAGTTATTTAACCAGTAGCTGTGGGAGGGGGAATGATTCATACTTTTCCCAATGTCATTTGTGCCAAAGTTAATGGGATAAGTTTTGAATCGTTCCCACTTACCCGGTCCTGGGTATGACGATAAACTACGTCAAGCAGCAAGGCCTCTGATCAAGAGGCTTTGAGGAGCGTGGAACCAACTCTTAATTGCTGGTGTTCCCAGGTTTACCATGACTCGTGGTGGTAGCCACTGTTAGGGTTCCAGCTATGGGCAAAGAGTTAACCCCGAAACTGGGGTAAAAAACACCATGAAAGTGTAAAAATAGGTTTTAATACCAAATACTTTGGAAAAATTATTACCAGCAATAAATTTTTGAAGAAAAAAAACTATTATCAGCAATGTTTTTAAAAACTAAATATTACGAGCAATACATTTTTGAAAAAAAAATATTACCAGCAATATATTTTTGAAGGAAAAATATTATCAAAAATAGATTTTTTACAAAACAAAATATTACCAGCAATAAAAATTTTGTCGGCATTAAATAACCCATTCAGCTTGATATGCCGTAAAACAAAAACCAAACCAAAGAATACATATTCTATTCATACGAATCTATCCAAAAAAATTTGTCGGCATTAAATAACCCATTGAGGTTGATATGCCGAACAACAAAACAACCCAAACCAAACCAAAGAATACATATTTTATTCATACGAATCTATCCTAAAAATTCTGTCGGCATTAAATAACCCATTGAGTTTGATATACCGTAAAACAAAATAAATCAACCAAAACTTCCCACTTACCATCTCGATTTATCCAGAGTGACGCACATACACAAAATTTGGTTGGTTCGTTGATTTTGTTTAGCGGTTTATCAAACTCTATGGGTTATTTCATGCCGAAATCTAAATAATATTTTGTCTTTAACTAAATTTATTTTGAACGCAAATGTATGCCTTCAGCTACAGATAAAAATGGATTATTGATCATTTTTATATAAAATGGATTGTTGGTATTTTTATATAAAATGGATTGTTGGTATTTTTACTATAAACATTTAATGCTGATAATGTTAATAATATTCTATATAACATTTTTACTATAAAATATATTTTTATACTTTCACATCGTTTTGTTCTTCTTTTGGAGGTCACTATTTGCCTATAGTTGGGAACCTAACAGGTGCTACCACCGAGTCAGTTTGCTAGCAACAATAATTAAGAGGTGGTTCCACGCTCCTGAAAATTTCGAATCTCCCGATCAGAGGCCTTGCTACCAGATGTAGTTTATCGACGTTCCCAGGACTAGATACACAATGGGTGTTGCACTGTGAATATAAACAATGTATATTATCTGAAACTTTTAATAGGTCCTTCTATAGAGCTACATAGCAAAAACAGATATTCAGACATCCTATATTAGTTCTTCTATATGGCAGTGAATGCTATCGCACGAATAAAGAAGAGATTTGAGGCAACACAGATGCTGTTCTAAAGGAGGATGATGAGAATATTATGAGCGGTGCATGTGAATAATGAGAAACTGGTAAGGAAAATGGAAGACAAATTGAACCATGTGCTTAGAATCAGAAAGGGTCATTTAAAATTTCTTGGATATATAATGGGGAAAGAAGGCTTGGAGAATTTAAAACTCATATGGAATAAAGAAGGACATTTGAAAAGAGCGCTGGTGTTTGTTTAAATGGATGTCGGAACAGGGAGTGGGAGATATAAAAGACAGGTATTGCTAAATGCTACAAGGGAGAGGAAATTGTGGAGAGCCATCATCACACACGTCCTGAATTTTCACGGCGCATAGAAGATATGCAGAGACAACAAAATGATTATTTCATATCTTTTTTTAAGTGTAAAGATGAAAGAAGGTCCCTTGAGAGGAAAAAATAAAAAATAAAAAAAAGATAAAATGGTTTTCCGGAAAAAAAATGCATGAGACTTAAAAGAGAATTAATGGAAGAACGAGAAGAAAGAACAAATATGGCAGAAGTGCGAATGTGGAAAGCGAAAAAAAAAATCTTAATCAAGGTGTTAAAGGCGGTGGGAGAATTGGTGACGAGAATGCACTGGAATTTCCCATAGGATAGTGAGGGAGAAGAGGGAGAAACAGATAAGAGAGAGAAAGAGAAACAGATAAGAGAGAGGGAGAGAGAGAGAGTGGAGAAAGGGGGAGGAAGTGAATATAAAAGGTGTAGCAGTAGTAGTAGTAGTAGTTAAATTCAGCGGAGTGGGAGGATTGCTGCAGGAAAAAACAAAAACGGAAGCTACAATGTCACTATTTCCAAGATCAAGGCCGATCGATGGCTGGCGAATCAGTCGTAGAACGAAATCATCGCGCCGGGTCGGATAAAAGCGTTTTGCAGTAGATGGGAGTGAAGGAAAAATGGAGAATAAAAAAAAAAAAAAAGAGAGAGAGAAATCAAAGGCAGACCCCCGTGCGCGTGAAGGCGCAGAGCGCAAAGAAAGTAACGGAAGCAGACGGGGGGAAACGGGTCGAAAGACCGGATAGAAGAAACGAAACATTTATCTAAAATGGATGAGTGTCGTAAAGGATCATACAAAAATGAAAAATCCTATGTTAATACGGAACGAAGCGAAAGATGTAAGAGTTCAATCGAGAGATCTTCCTCGCATTCTCTCCCTGTCGGCCTAGTTTTCGATTCTTTTGCTATAGACGAGCATCGATCAGTAACAACACATACTAGAGAGACATTTCTCATCACCAAGGAGACTGTTATAACTACTAGTACTAGTATTATTACTATGACAACTACTACTTTATTATCTCTGCACATGTACTTACGATCTTTGCACTAGTATACGAACTATCCTAGTAACGTCATCGCTACAAAAATAGTACTTCTATTACTGTATTCAATTTAGTCATACTACTACAACTACAACTACGTCAATGCAATCTGGTCGTTAACACTTCATTGATGCTAACTTGATTCACTGACTTTGAAGTCAATAACATTATTTATTTTTATTAACAATAATAGAATGAATAGAAATGTTAAATCTGTTCTCGTTAATATTATTGTTGATTAATAAAGAGATGTTATTGAAATACACAGTACTTTTTTTATACGCTAACCCAACTTTTAGAACGCACAATACAACCATTATAATCTTACAGAAATTACCAAAGTTATTAGGTTGGTGCAAAAATAATGTCGATTTTCTTTTGAAGTTGAACGTCAAAAAACGACATTATTTTTTGCACCAACCTAATAGAGCGAAATGACTTTTTGAGTGATTCAGTGTTGAAATTATTACGTACAACTGTAAGTTTTATTTCAATAGTTTCTTCGCGTTCATTTCTAAACTATCACACAGCTTCTTGCTTTCTTTTTTTCTTGCTTTTTTCTGTATTTGCTTTCTTCTTTTTTTTCTTGATTTCTTTTTTCTTGTTTCCTTCTTGCTTTCTTCTTGTTGTTGTTTTCGTCTTCTTTCTTCCTCTTTCTTCTTGCCTTTTTCTTCTTGTATCCGCTTTCTTCTTTTTGCTTTCTTCTTCTTGCTTTTATCTTTTGTTTTCTTCTTTTTCTTGCTTCTCTTATCTCATTTGCTTCCTTCTTGCTTTCTTCTTCCTTTTCTTCTTGCTTTCTTCTACTTACTTCCTCTTTCTCCTTCTTCCAGTCTTCTTCTTGCTTCGTCTTTCTTCTTGCTTTCTTCTTGCTTTTGACGTCTTTTGCTTTCTAATCTTTCTTCTTTTCTTCTACTCCCTCTTCTTCTTGCTTTTTAGTTCTTTTGCTTCTTCCTTCTTCTTACTTTCTTCTCCCTCTTATTCTTCTTCTTGCTTCCTCCTTCTTTCTTTCGTCTTTTTTTTCTTCTTGCTTTCTTCTTCCTCCTCTTGTTCCTTCTTTCTTTCTTTCTTTCTTTCTTGTTCTTTTTCTTCTTCTTACTTTCCTGTTCTTCTTCTTTCTCTCCTGTTCTTCTTCTTGCTTCCTTCTTCTTGCTTTCTTCTTGTTTCCTCTTTCTTCTTTTTCTTCTTCTTCTTGCTTTATTCTTTTTCTTCTTCATCTTCTTCTTCTTCTTCTTTTTGCTTTCTTGTTTTTTTCTTTCTTTCTTCTTCTTACCCTCTTCTTCTTACTGCTTTCTTCTTTTTTTCTCGTTACTTTCTTCCTCTTCCACTTCTTCTTCAAAGAAAACCGTGCAGAACTACTACTGTTGCATACAACAGTGAATGCTGAACAATTTACGCGCAGATGAAGAGGAGACGTGAAGGCAAATTTGTTTGGTTCTACAGAAGGATGCTGAGAATTCTATGAACTGAACATATATTCAACAAGAATGTTTAAAGAAAACAGGAAACAAAAACGACATTTATACTTAGAATCAAAAAGAGAGAGTTGAAATCAAGACATATAACGAGGGATGAGGGCTTGGAGTATTTGACACTCACATGTCATGATGAAAGCAAAAGGGGAAGAGGTAGAGATCAATTCTGCAGTTAAGAAAGTTGGTTCACTATGTCATGGTAGGCAATGTTTCTTGCCAGAATTGATTTTACATATTTATGAGTCTACCATTCATCCCTGCTTTGAATATTGCTGCCACATCTGGTCTGGTGCTCCTGCTGCATATTTCGAGTTTCTTATATAAAATCCAAAGAAGAATCTGCAATGTTATTTGTCCTGACCTGGCATCTAGAGATCAGGTGACCTACCGAACTATCTTGTCTAAAAGGATCACAGAAGAAAAACTAGGAAGGGTAGCAAGTAGTAAGAAGTAATCTTGCTTAACCCCCCAAAGAATGGGAATTGGGGGGAGCCATGATGGTATGCGTACTAAAGGTTAATTGATTTGTTTCTTTTACGGCTTTCGCAACCTTTATAGACTTTTGACCTAGTTTAGAGATTTAATTTAGAAATTCCTAGTAAAATCCAAAGATGAATCTGCAATATTATTGATTCTGACCTGGCATCACAACTTCAGTCACTTTCCCGTCGCTGTAATGTAGCTTCCCTGTGCCTTTTCTCTATATATATTTATGATAATTCTTCTGATGAACTTTTCTTTTTCGTAACTAGATTTTATGAAATTTTGGCAAAAAGTTCTCATCAATTTACAGTTGAAATGGCTAGATATAACCATAAGTTCTATACTAATCGTTTCTTCTTTCGCACTTCTTGCCTGTGTAACTATCTTCCAGTTTCTTGCATTCCTGTCAACAACTTCTTCTCCTTTTCCCCACCGGCGACCTTTGCTCTCCACAAATTCCTATATCCTGTGGCTCTTAGCTCTCCCCCCTCTCTCTTTCGTTCAAAAGATCCCATTAGGCTTAAGTTCACCAAGCCACACTTCCTCATTGTATGTTCAAGGAATTTTAGCTCTCTTTCCCAGATCTTGAATATAAGTGTTCATTCAGTTGTTATTTTCTTTAAGACAGACAACTAAATACAATCAGAAAAATGCACATGGAACCTCGTCTGTCTCCTTGAAAACTGTTCTTTTTATTGTCCTCCCTCCATAATGTGATCACAACTGTCTTTTTCTCTCAGCAGCCCTTTGCGTATCAGTGACTTGATCGTCTTCCTTGGGGTGAAATATAAACATACCTATTAGAACGACACAGAGGAAGAAAAGACTAGAACATAGTTAGCGTTTAAGTTCTAATATTACTTATTATAAAACGCAGATTGTGTGCGTGTGTGTCTGTACGTTTATATATTGGATCGGATTTCCTACATTTTTCAACCGATTTCAACAAAACTTCACAGGACTACGTAAAATTACCTTGCGGTGGTTCTGACAGCGCCAAAAATTGGAAAAACACAATTGCTTTTGCACAAAATCAATTTGAAAACACGATTAAGAGGCATTAATGAAAGGGGGACAACTCATATCGAGTTATACTTATTAATATCGAGTTATCGAGTTAATACTTATTATAAAACTCAGGTTGGTTGTTTTTTTTTGTGTGTGTTCGTTTATATATGGGATCGTATTTCCTACGTTTTTCAATCGATTTCAACAAAACTTCACTTTTTTTTGGCAGGTAATTTTTCTTATTGTCTTGCACACTTTTTTCTTTATTCAGAATGTTTTAAAAATTCCATTTACAAGACAACTGTTTATAATAAAATTCTATTCTATCGGTAGATTCATAACGATTGAGAACAATGTTTTTGTTTGAGTTTGGGTTTGACCAATTCGTAAAAAAACAAACAAACAAAAAAACAAAACTAATTAAGACATGCATGTACGTCAACCTTAAACAATAATCTTTGTCAATTTTATTTTTCAGTCTTTATGATGGTCGATACTTGATCTATCTCTTACTGTTACATCCCAGGGCAACGCCGGGCTCTACTGCTAGTAGCTTATAAACGACCCTGGCAACATTATAACGCTTCTTATCAATTTGTGTTGATGTAGTATGGGTTGCTTGGTTTAGTTTGGTTTGATTACGACAGTATTTTTTTTTTCAGGTAGACTTGGAATCAGTTAATTTCTTAGAACTTTAAAAAAACGCGTCGTCTATTCTTGGACATCATAAATTATAATGACATTTATTTAACACAAAACATATTTTCTTGGAGAGCCACTTGCAAAAATTTAAATAATAAAGACGGCGGGTCATCTTCAAAACTTTGACCTTACTTAGACAGATATATTAAGATATATATTTTTAACGTTCAAAAACTGATTGTAAAAACTACTTGTTTTTGTTTGTTTGTTTGTTTTGTTTTACGGCTTATCAACGTCAATGGGTTATTTAATGGCGACAAGATTTTTGTTCCTGGTAGTTTTTTTTTTTTTTTTTAAATTTATTGCAGGCAATATTTTTTTCAAAAATGTATTGCTGGTAATAATATATTGCCGGTATTAAATTTTTCTTCAAAAATTCATTGCTGGTAATAACCTTTTACAAAAATGTATTGCTGGTACTAAAACCTATTTTTAAAGTTTCATAGTCTTTTGGCCCAGTTTGGGGTCTAACTATTTGCACATGGCCCAGTGGATAAAGACGTTGGTTAGATCTAGTGACTAGATCCAAAGAGTTGTGAATTCAATAGCTGGCCACAGCAGTAATGAACTAAAACTTGGATAGATGAGTTAAAGGGAGATAACTGAGACATCCGGAAGAGGCATGGCACGAGGAACTAGAACATTCTACCCCCTTGGACGAAATAAAGGGTTTAGTTCAAAATTCTAATCACCTGGATAAGGACGGAGCGCACAACGGTCGAAATGTTGTGAATATGTCAATGAAAATGAGGATAACAGTCCGAATAATATAAGTAATCTAAGTAAATTATTTATGGTATTAAAGCCTATTTTTACACTTTCATAGTATTTTGTCCCCGGTTTGGGGGTTAACTCTTTTCCCATACATGGGACCTTAACAGGTGCTACCACCCCAGGTCAGGGTGGACCTGGGAACACCAGCAATTAAGAAGTGGTTCCACGCTCCTCCTGGTTAGAGGCCTTGCTGCCGGATGTAATTTATCGTCATACCCAGGACGGTAACTCTTTCTAGATGCTAGAAAGTTTGGACGAGAATGTTTCTATCATTAGAGTCAATATACACAAAGCTACAATTGTAAAATAACCTTCGAGGGTAGAATTCACTTTCATAGTAATTCTCTTGATAGACATTACGTCATGGCAAATTAAGGAAATCACTTGTAAAATATGTTTAAAATATAGTTTTAAAACCTATTCGCAAAAGCATAGGAATAAAATATTATAGTAAAATATTCTTCTGAAATATATTTTTAAAATATACATGTAAAGTTAATTATTCTTGTAAAATATACTTGTAAAATATTTTGTAAAGCTTTCTTGTAAGATATTCTTTTAAAATATTCTTGTAAAATATTCATGTAATGTATTCTTGTAAAATATACTTGTAAAATATTCTTGTAAAATATACTTGTAATCTCGTAAAATATACTTGTAAAATATAGTTTTTTAAAGCATTTCACCCCAAGCAAGGCGGGAGTTCCATTTAGACGGAAGGGGTTTCAGAGAATGGGAGCAAGAGTAAAGAGGCATGATAGAGGAAAGGATGAAGAGAAGGACGTGGAATTAGATAAAGGCAGCTGGAGATGTCGATTGAACTTGTATTTGAATATATGGAGATTATAGCTATCAGGGAATCAAGTAAGAGGAATGGAGTTCCACAGGCAGGAAGTGCGAGACATGAAGCTATTGGAGTAGAAGAGACGGCTGCGTTTAACTGTTTCGACAGTGAAAAGGTGGGACTGGGATGCCAAACTAGTAGCATGCTTAAATTCACGAAGTTTGGAAACCAGCGAAAGTAGATCATCGGAGCAGTTACCGTGAAAGTATTTGTAGAGAAGACAGAGGGAAGCGACGGCACGTCTGTGAGAAAGTGACTGTAGACGAGATGTCAGATCAGTACCAATCATATTGCATACTGTAAAGTTTTCTTGTAAAATATTGTTTTCAAGTATTCTTGTAATATATTCATGTAAAGCATTCTTGTAAAATATAGTCGTAATCTCGTAAAATATTCTTGTAAAATATACTTGTAAAATATGTTTGTAAAATATTGTTGTAAAGTATTCTTTTAAAATATTCGTGTAAAATAGTCTTGTAAAATATACTTGTAAAATATTCTTATTATTTATATTATAAAAGAGTCTTGTAAAATATACTTGTAAAATATGTTTGTAAAATATTGTTGTAAAGTATTCTTGTAAAATATTCGTGTAAAATATTCTTGTAAAATATACTTGTAAAATATGTTTGTAAAATATTGTTGTAAAGTATTCTTGTAAAATATTCGTGTAAAATATTCTTGTAAAATATACTTGTAAAATATTCTTATTATTTATATTATAAAATATTCTTGTAAAATATACTTGTAAAATATGTTTGTAAAATATTGTTGTAAAGTATTCTTGTAAAATATTCGTGTAAAATATTCTTGTAAAATATACTTGTAAAATATTCTTATTATTTATATTATAAAATATTCTTGTAAAATGTACTTGTAAAATATGCTTGTAAAATATTGTTGTAAAATATTCTTGTAAAATATTTTTGTTAAGTATTCTTGTAAAATATATTTGTGAAATACTTAATATTTAAAGCTTTTATGGTGACGTTTCTTTGCAAATTCTATTGAGCAACTGAAGTTAACATTGTTACTGAATCGGGTATAAAAACATTTTATAGAAAGATGTTGACAGCAGAGAGACCGTCCTTAACATCTCGGAAATATGAGTTTGAGCCAAACTTAGCTAATGTCGAATAGTGTAATGCTTAAAACGCTATTGCTTTGTTACCAGATTTTACTCTTTATTCTTGTCATAAGGAGATACTGTAAAATAAAATACGTATAAATACTCGGTCTCGGTGATCGTTTACAGCGGTAGCAGTTGTTTTGATGAAATAAAAAGACCACAAATAGATTTGTCGATATTAATCACCTAGGAGTCAGCTTTACATATGCCTTTTTTTCATAAACACGTCTTTATTAGTTTACTTAATTTCTAATTTGGTGGTTTTATCTTGCCAATAATCAATTATATATACGAAAGAACAAAAGAGGAAAAACAATGTCTTATTTTCTTTAATTTAATATTATTTGATGGCCATCGCTTACGCTATAAACAGCTATTATTTGAGGCGGTGGGGATATATGACACTTCAGAATGGAGGCTAAAACTGATGAATAAGGCGTCAGAAAATTTGTTATGTTGAAGGGCATTTTGACCCGACGTTGCAGACAGCAAAGTAAATACTAAAGATCTGTGTACTATTGTCTTCTGACGTAATAGATCTCATGTTACGGTCACGGTTGATGTAGCATTTGTAAGTTCTTATTGATACTACAGTTAACGACTTGATGTCGAATTATTTCAGACTTCTGCTAAAGTAACACTATTAAAATACTACTCCAATTAAAAATTCGTACGCAATTTTATTTTAATGAACTTGCGCTGAGATATGAAGACACTAATGTCGACACTGCCATCATCGTCATCGTCATCGTCAGCAATTTACTTATAAACTGCAACAATAATAACAATAAGTCACTAAAACGACAAGCAACTCCATGGTACTGGACGTGATATTTACTGTAGGCCATCTTAATTCAAAACTTAGAAACCATAAGACCGAATTTATTATGAAAAGGAAATACAAATTTATCGATTAGAAAGATTATTCAGTTTTCGAAGTGGGGATAAGAGGCGCGAGGCCAAAGATAGTAGACCAGATTTTCGAAGGACAAAGTGTCGAAGGACATAATAATATGATTATTACCTTAATATGATACATTATTCCAAAGGTGACTTAGAATAGCGAAAGGTGCTTTCCAAAAGCCAAACAAAGTATAAAGAAATGGGAAAATTTTGTTAGAAACAAAAGAAAAAGTGTGCTGAACTACTATTGTCGTAATTCTCACCTGTACAATTATCTCACAGCTCCTTATTTTCTTCGTCTTTTGATTTCTTTTTCTTTCTTTCTTTTTTTTTGTTTCTTCATCTTGCTTTCTTCTTTTTTCTTCTTGTTTTCTTGTTCTTCTTCATGCTTAATTTTTTCTTTGCTGTTTGAATTTCTTCTTCTTGCTTTCTTATCTTTCTTGTTTTCTTCTTCCTCCTCTTGCTTTCTTCTTCTTCTTCTTCTTCTTCTTCTTCTTCTTGCTTTCTTCTTCTTCTTCTTCTTCTTCTTCTTCTCGGTTTCTTCATACTTCCTTCTTTTCTTGATTTCTTCTACTTCCTCTTCATGCTTTCTTTTTCTTTTGCTTTCTTCTTCTTCTTCTTGCTTTCTTCTTCTTCTTCTTCTTCTTCTTCTTCTTCTTCTCGGTTTCTTCATTCTTCCTTCTTTTTCTTGATTTCTTCTTCTTCCTCTTCTTGCTTTCTTTTTCTTTTGCTTTCTTCTTCTTATTGCTTTCTCTTCTTCTTCGTCCTCTTCTTCTTCTTCTCGTTTTCTTCCTTCTTTTTCTTGATTTCTTTTTCTTCCTCTTCTTGCTTTCTTTTTCTTTTGCTTTCTTCTTCTTCTTCTACTCGCTATCTTCTTCATGCTTTCTTTTTCCTTTCTTCTTTTCGCTTTCTTCTTCATGCTTCCTTTTTCCTTTCTTCTTCTTGCTTTCTTCTTCTTCTTCTTTCTTCATTTTCCTGCTTTTTTTTTCTTTTTTTTTCTTCTTCTTGTTTCTTTTTCTGTTCACTTTCTTCCTCTTCTTCTACAGCTTCTTCTTTTCTTCTGCTTCAAGGCGTGTTGAACTACTAGAGTTGCATATAGCAGTGAGTGCTGAATAATTTTCGTCCGGATGAAGAGGAGATGGTGTGGTTCTACAGTAGCATGCTGAGAATACTATGAAGTGAACATACATTCAACAAGAAACTTTAAAGAAAAATAGGAAACACAAAAGGCACGTCTACTTAGAATCAGAAAGAGACAGTTGAAATCAAGACATATACCGAGGAAAGAAGGCTTGGAATATTTGACACTTACATGTTTTACTGAGAGCAATAGGCGAAAAGGTAGAGATCAATACTGCAGCTAAGAAATATGTTCCCCTATGTCGTGAGAGACAATTTTTCTCGTCAGAATCTATTTATGAGTCTACCATTCGTCCATGCTTTTAATATTTCTGCCACATCTAGTCTCGTGTTTCTGCTATATATTTAAAGACTCTTGATAAAATCCATTTAATAATCTGCAATGATAATGTTCCTGACTTGGCATCTAGAGTTCGAGTGTCTTACGTAACGAGCTTGGAGGGAAATCTAGGAAGGCTACTAAGGGGATACATATTGTTCAACCTAAAAAGAAAAGAAGTCGTCGAGAGCAATGATCGTATATGTCCTGAAGGTTAATTGATTTACACTATTTACATTATTCGGACTATTGTCCTCATCTTTGTCGCCATATTTATTACAACGTTTCGGCCGTTGTACGCTCCGGCCTTCTTCAGCTGGTTGGAATGTTGAACTGAACCCTTTATTTCGCTCACTGGGGGTAGACTGTTCTTGTTCCACGTGTCATGTTTAATGGCTGTCAGTTATCAGTTATCTCCTGTTAATTCCCCTCGCCAAGTTCCCCACTGCCTTAACCGGGCATTGAACTCACACTCTTTGGGTCCTGTCACTGGATCTAACTAACGCCTTTACCCACTGTATCATGTGTCCTTGAAGGCCGAAGCGTACAACGGCCGAAACGTTGTAATAAATATGGTGACAAAGATAAGGACAATAGTCCGAATAATGTAAATAGCGTACATAATACTTCATCTCAGAAATATTGACAGTTAATTGATTTGTTTTATCGGCTTAACAATCTTTGGTAACCGTTATAGTTTTTTGGTCATGGTTAGAGATTTAGTTTAGAAATTCTTCATAAAATCGAAAGAATCTACAGTGTTATTGGTCCTGACCTGCTATCTCAGGTTCACTCCCTTTCCAAGTGCCATAATGTTAATTCTCTGTTCCTTCTCTATGGATAATTTCATGGTAAATAAACTTTCCTCTATGATACTTATACATTATGAATTTAAGCACATAAATAGATAGATGGCTACTTCTCATCATATTACAGTTGAAATGGCTAGATGTAACCGTAAGTTCTACGCTAACAGTTTCTTCTATCACACTTCTCGCTTGTGGAACGCTCTTCCAGCTTCTTGCGTCCCACTCAACTTTGATCTTCAAAAATTTAAATTGTCGAAATTGTTATCGTCTGTCTTTTTAATTCTTGTACTTTTATTGTTTGCTCTCCTTAATAGTATATATTATCTCGTATTCTCTAATCCCATGCGTCTTAGTGGCTTTATTGCCTTGTGTGGGGTGAAATTCTAAAGGAAATGTTTGATGAAAGGAAGCAGAACAAAATCTAGATTAAGTATATCAAGAAATAAGATAAACGTGACCAATCAAACAGAAAATGGCGATAAAAATGGAAAAAACGAAAACATATCTTAAAACTAGAAAAATATTTTAATTAAAATTAGAACTATTAGGTTGGTGCAAAAATAATGTCGTTTTTAACGTTAAAAACTACGTCAAAAACGGTATTATTTTTGCACCAACCTAATAAAATTAAATGCGTATTATACATGAATGTAAGACGCGTTTAATTTTAGTTCTAATCTTAAAATTTAAGAGCTTCAGATTTCCCTTCATTTTTGCTTTACACCGCTACAGACAAAAATCTCATCGCGATTGAAATTTGTGTTTCTTTAGAATTTTCTTTCTCTAAGTGAGAACTTATTTTCACTGAAGAGTGAAGAAGTTTATTCCTTGTTTCCTGATTAGAATTGAGTTCTCTGTTCCTTTTTTCCCTTCTTTTTTTTTTTTTTTTACTTCGAGTAGCTTCTTATATCTTCGTGGCATTATCGCCTGATAATAAAAAATATTTTGTGAATATACAAAAAATGATGTTTCAAAACATATATACGATAAATATTATTCATTTTACCGAATAGTAAATTGAAAATTGTTAAATTTTGGTTAACACTAAGCTGTTACAATTTATAAAATGTCGGTGCTTATTACACGCAAGATGTAGTTTATGTACAATTTTGCAAAACAAAGAGTTAAACATGATTGCCTATTCTCCAAGAACAATTACGGTAAATCCTGCTGGTCATTAAAGTCAAAGGAATAAATAAGTGTGGAGTATCCAGAGTGAGTTACTCCAGTCCCTTCTGCAATTGGACAAGTGCATGAATAACAAATTAAACTTGCTGATACTTGGGCACTAGATAATGCAAAATAATAATAATAATAATAATAATAATAATAATAATAATAATAATAATAATAATAATGAATCAGTGCCTGTGGAGCACCGGGCTGAAATCTTAAACATAAGGCCTAATTATAGTAACTCACAACCAAAGCCTCCTCACAACCAGATCCAATAACTTTCCCATAATCAAGAATGGGACTAACCCGAAATTCAGGATCTGCGGAAGATATGATGAAACTGTCGACCATATTATCTCAGGATGTCTGGATCTGGTAAAAAATGAATACACCCACAGATATAATAAGGTAGCGACATATGTGCAGTGGAAGATATGCAAGAAGCACAAAATCGAAACTATTGAGAGATGATATGACCACCAACCAAACACAGTTATCCTAAATAACGATGTAACTATGCTCTGGGACATGCCAAGTCAAATTGGCAGGGAAATAAAAGCCAACAGACCTGATATTACCATAAAAGACAAGAAATTCAAGAAGTGTATACTTATTGACATAGCAGTACCGTCTGAGGGAAAAACCTTCATGAACTCCTCGAGAGTAATCGAAGCTGTGGGCCACGTGTGAAAAGAATTGGACATATAATTATTTTATAGGGTCTAAGGATCTGAGTTTGGACCACAATCTACAGGATACAAAGCAGGAAACATAATATACAGAAATAATAATAATAATAATAATAATAATAATAATAATAATAATAATAAAATCAAAGGGAATATAATAATAATAATAATAATAATAATAATAATAATAATAATAACTGTTATTTTTATACATAAAGAAATAGCACGTGTGAAATTATTGATTTTGTGATACAAGTGTGGTTTCCAAAGAAACAGAAAAACTGAAAAATACCAGGATCTTTCTGTGGACCCGAAGAAGCGATGGAAAATGACGCTTGAAGTAATTTCTGCAATAACTGGTATATTTGGAAATTTAGAAACTTTAAATAGAACTTGGTGCTAATTGGAATTTAGATCAATATTGTAAACCTCCAGGGGAAAAAAATACCATCATTTATTCTGCGAGGATTCTCCAAAAAGTTATTGGGAGTTGCGTGAAGTCTTGCTGATATCATAACTCAAGGACAGAATTTCAATTTAATACGTTTATCCCCAATAATAATAATAATAATAATAATAATAATAATAATAATAATAATAATAATAACAACAACAACAGTAAAAAAAAAAAAAAAAAAAAAAAAAACAACTGATGTAGACAGATCCCTTTCCCCGTAGTGCAGGGTTAAAACCTAAAATGGGAGGTTTTATTTTTGCAGTACCGGACCAATGCTTAATAACTAGAAATTACCAAACGCACAAATTGAAAAATTGTGTTAATACAAAATGCAGATTGTGCGATAAATATGCAGATATTTGTTATAAATATCCAGAAACAATTGACCTTCGTGTGTCATGTTGCATGGT
>OZ010588.1:89378794-89396294 GCA_963932145.1 Acanthosepion lycidas | reverse complement strand
TTTATTATAAGTTATATACAAATAAAGCAATCCATTTTTTCTTTGCAAATTGAAATGTTTATATTAGGATAAAACTGAGCAATGTTTATATAAAGAGCCAGCGAAAAAAACTACGTTTAAAGGCACTACTCATATATATACATATATATATATATATATATATATATATATATATATATATATATACATTAAATTTTACATTTTATCATATTATGAATTTTATTTTCATACTTGTAATTTTTTTATCTTCTTTCTTTTCTTTTGCTTATTTTCGGTAATTTTATAATTTTAAGATTCATTATTCATTATTAAAAACATGTAACATTAAATATTACCAGAGCAGCATCTTCATAGTTAAATATTTTGATTCAAAACAGTCATTTGAATTCTGCATCCGAAAACTGCGTCGTCCATGAAACTCAGACACGTGCTAGAGGTATGAGATTGTATATATATATATATATATATATATATATATATATATATATATATATATATATATATATATATACGCGCGTGTGTGTGTGTATAAATTAAACAATTGAGAAAGAAACAATCATTTTTATTTTTACTGGTTCATCAGGTCACATTTCTAGTTACAAAAGAATATTCTTTTATTATGGAAACATTTATAGCAATAACACCAACTTTTAACACATGTTTAAAATATACATCATGTCACCATTTTTCTCGAGATACCTTATTTTGGAAGCTAACTTTTTTCTTCCTAATACATAAGAATTAATAAAGATATATATATATATATATATATATATATATATATATATATATATATATATATATGGTTCAATAAAATATCCTTTTATAAAATATATACAAAATATCTTTTCATAAAAAAACAAAACAAAAAACAGACCAAAACAAAATTTTTCAAAACATCCTGCTGCGTCTCACTTTTACACAAATTAACATCCAAGATTTTTCTCGCATATAATTTGATATTATCTATTACTTCATTTCCCGTGACACGTATCTAACCCAAAAGAAATAATCAACCAAAACATGCTATTGCGTTTCACTAACTTTTACACACTTTAGCCTCCGGAATCCTTCTCATACGTAATTTGAATAACATCTGTTATTCATTATACGTGACACGTATCTAAACAATAAGAAATTATTATCATTTCTATCTTGATCTCGGAACAATCTTTATTAAAGTGAAACATGTTAGATTGAAATCTGTTTCCTTCTTGTTCTTTATCTTACCCTATCATATATATATATATATATATATATATATATATATATATATATATATATATATATATATTAAGATAAAGAAAATTACGAAACGTTAATCAATCTAACATATCTCACTTTCATTAAAGTTTCAACAGAAGTGAAACATGTTTGATTAATATCTGTTTCCTTCCTGTACTTTTTCCTATACTACCTTATCACACACACACATACATACATACATACATACGTACGTACATACATACATACATATATATATATATATATATATATATACTAAGATGAATAATAATTAGAGAAGTGTTAATAAATGTGCAATATAAATAAACATTTTCTGTGTGAAAATATTATAGAAAATAGGAAAGAAACTGGTTTGGTAAATAATCCAAAAATTTTTTTTTTAACATAAACAGAGCAAGTAAAAAAATAACTGATAAATTAAAAATTAGTGATAGAGTAGGCAAACTTGCAGAAAAGGAATGTTACGTAACCCTTAAGGACCATAAGCCTAACTTTCTGGAAAACCCGACCACTAGGATAATTAACCCTACCCGACCCGATATAGGAAAGATCAGCAAAAGGATCCTGGAAAAAATTACTTACCAAATAAAAAAACAACTTAAATTAAAATTATGGATCAATACTAAAGATGTCATCAATTGGTTCAACCATATTGACGATAAAACAAATTGCACCTTACTACAGTTCGATATCGTGGACTATTACCCATCAATTTCGAAGGATCTTTTTACGACAGCCCTGGACTGCCCTGGACTTTGCTGCTGTATATTCTAACCGGACAAAGGATGAAACCGACATAATCCTCAGCGCAAAAAAATCCGTCCTCATTCATAATGGGGAGCAATGGATAAAAAACAATAACGACCTGTTTGACATCACTATGGGATCATTAGACTCTGCATGGTCTTCTGATCTGGTTGGTCTTTTAATATTGTACAACCTAACGGCACACCGCGAGATTGATATCCAGGACATTGGACTGTATAGAGATGACGGGCTCATGGTGGTGAGGAGTTCCACTAGCTTTAAGATAGAGAAGATCAGAAAAATTATGTTTAGTGAATTTAAAAATCTAAACTTAGAGAGTCTCTTCTAAATTGAAAAAGGTAAACTTCCTCGACGTAACCTTAGACTTACCGGGCAACACGTACCAACCTTATAGAAAACCAAATGCGATTATGCATGAAATCTGTGGTATACCAATGCACTATATTATCCACTGAGAACCCTAACAATAATATGATATACATTGGGTCCACGAAAAATGCTTTTAAAACCAGATGGAGGCAGCATAAATGCTCCTTCAACAACATAAAGGACACCTAAAGTAAAATGGAAAATCATTAACAGGACTAGAACTTGCAAAACTTGGGATGACTCATGCCCTTTGTGTCTCCATGAGAAACTACACATTTTTAAGCTTCTAAACAATAAAAATCTATTAAACAACAGGAATGAATTAACGTTTTTCTGCCGACACTACCAAACTTACGCTCTGAATAACTAGCTAAAAACACGCATACAATAAAATAAACTTTAAAATCCATAGCCCATATACATAGTTTTAATACCCTACAAAAATTGATAACCCTTTATGAAGTCGTCAAATAACAAACGTTACGGCTTTTTTATATACACAAATCCCTTTCATAAAGAGATATAATAAAATAATAAAAAAAAAATAAATAAATAAATCTCCATAGACGCTCAAGCCAGACTTTGCGAAAACTTCCTCCGTCGTTAATTTAGCCACCCCCACCTTACCCTGATCCGGCATCTATGAAAGTAACTCTATACTGATACAAATTATTAACACCCCACCCCTGCCTATTCTAAACAATCCGCCCTTGATGTTACCATGGAAATTTTGACTTCAATTCTGAATATACTATTAAAACTCGTAAATTTCAGAGATAAGTTATTCCAAAAAAAGATTTCGCTTGAAGATGGAACAGAGCCTACTTTAACTCAAGTTAATTCAAATATTATTTTGTAGTTTTCGGCTCTTGTTTTGAAACATGAGACCTCTTATGTAGCGAGTTGGAATCATATTTTTAAATAAATAATATAATATATATATATATATATATATATATATATATATATATATATATATATATGTATGTATGTATGTATGTATGTGTGTGTGAACATAAAATATTGCGGATGGAGTGCTGTTGCTAATAAAATAGTGCTCAATGTATTGGCCCTGATCTGGTGTGTGGGCTTCACTCACTTTCCCACTGGCTTCAGGTTACCTCCCTCTGTCTTTTCTGTAAAAACTTACATGATAATTGTTCCGGTCAGCTCTTCGCTATGGTACTTAGCCTTTTTTTTTTAAATTTAAGCACGGATCCCCTTAATTTACACTTGAGCTTGGCTAGATGTAGCCGTAAATTCTAAGTTTCTTTTCTTGCACTTGTAGAGCTCATTTCCGTCTTTATGCTTTCCATACTGCTTACTGCAAACATTTAAATACAATGTCAATCGCTATCTACTCTCTTCTCTTTCTGCTCATGATAAATGTTTCTGTTCCTAATTCTTCCACATCCTGTTACCCCTTGTATTTTAGTGGCATTACTGCTTGTGTGGGGTGATACCTATTAAAAAAATATATATCAATAATAAATATGAATTTTTATGATTCCTGAGCATATCCACGCATTATTAACACTTAGAGATTTTTTTTTTAGTTTTAAAAAATGCCATTTGTACAATAATTTTTCTTTCGTTAATTTTTCATTATCATTCCATGATTTCACTAAAAGATTTCTGCATATTTTGCAATGTCATCCTCAGTTTGCATACGCTAAAATCAACTTTATTGGGTCACGCTCATTTCTGCTAGTTTTAAATCAATTAAAGACATTTGCTTAATCAGATTAAACGCCGTATCGATTTCTTTTTAAAAATAAAACTTCTATCGAAATCGGTACGAAAGAACTTGTCCTGATCGTTTTGTGTGCGTCGTCTACCCCGAGGGTGAGTCACGATCATTTTACGTTTGTTTGAGCGGAGACAGGTCGGTAGATTTTGATCGGAGTCGTTGAATCAGATAGATAGCAGGTCTTGTTAACGTTTCGTGTGCTAGAAACATTTCCGATGGCGGTTTACCTTTATTTAAGTTGGTGATACACATGGAAGGCACTTAAAAAACAATTTATCTAAGTGCTTACGAGTTTTTAGCCTCAGACATTGAAAGTAGGAAACGTTTAGAGAGTGTTCTAGTAATGTGTACATCGTAGAATCACAAGATAGATAAATCGATAGATAGATAACGGAGAGAGAGAGAAAAAAGAGAAAAATGGTGATAGAGAGAGTGAGAGAAAGAGAGAGAGAGAGAAAGAGAGGAAGAAAAAGAGAAAGGAAGAGAGGGAAAAGAAGGGATAGATAGATATATAAAAAGAAAGAAATAAGCATAGATAGGTAAATCGATAGATAGATAGATAACGGAGAGACAGAGAAAGAGAGAGAAAGAAAAAAAACGAGAGAAAGGGTGATACGGAGACATTTTACGACTTATCAAGCCATTGTAGGTTATTTAAAGCTGAAAAATATTTCGGATTTTGTGAGGTTGTTTGCATAGGCATAGATAGATAGATAGATAGATAGATAGATAGATAGATAAGAAACAGAAATGTGGGAATGATAGAGAAATAGAGAGAGGATAGAGAGAAAGAAAGCGAAAAGACATAGAAAAAGCTAGAGAGAGAGAAAAATGGAGATAAAACATATAGAGAGAAAGATCGGAAGAAGGTGATAGGGAAAGTTACATATATAGAGAGCCAGTGACAGATACTGGTTGATTGATACAGTGTGAGAAAACGCTCGTGAGCGCATGTGTGAATGTGTCTGTGTGAGAGAGAAAATGGAAGAGAGAAAGAGGGAAACAGCATCCTTCTTACACGGGCTTTGAGATCAAAATTCGTTTAATTCACATTTATAAACATTAGAAACCTGAAAATGAAATTAAATCGAATGATGTCTGCGGATGCAAAACGAGTCTTGTTGAAATAAGGAAATAATTGGTTTGTTTATCTGATTCTGAAACACGAAGCTTAGACCGATATATTATGACACTTTATCGATATCAAATGAAGATTAGGCCGCGCCAAATTTACAAGTAAAATTTTCCCCATTTATAACAGTATGGTCGAGGAGAAACTCACCTGAATGCGATAAGTGTATGTAGAAAACAAAAAAAAAAACAAAAAAAAAAACACAAACACATAAAATACAAAACAATCAAAAAAAAAATGTTGGGGAGTATTTTTCGTTAATTTCAATGTAACCTGTTTACCAGTTGATTGACCATAAAAGAAACGCCATTTGGAGAGTAGAAACATTCACTCGGTAGTGATTTTCAGTCAGTAGAGACTTTGTCAATACAGTTCGTCAATCAATACAGACATTCAGTCGGTCGTGACCTTCAGTCAAAAGAGATATTCAGTCATTATAAGCCTTCATTCAGTAGAAACCTTCATTCATTTCAATAGAGGGCATCAGTCAGTAGTGGTCTTCATGCAGTAAAGACATTCAATCAATCGAAACATTCATTCAGTATCGTCCTTCAGTAAGAAGAGACCTTCATTTAGTACAGACCTTCAGGCAATAGAAACCTTCAATTAATAGAGACCTCCAGTTAGTAGAAGTCTTCTATCAGTAGTGACCTACCGTTAATAGAGATCTTTATTTCATAGAACCCTTCAGTGTGTAGAGACATTCATTCTGTATTGAAATTCAGTCACAAGATACTTTCAATAGGTAGAGCCCTTCACTCAAAAAATATCTTCTGTTGATAGAGACCTACATGTAATAAATACTTTCAGTCAGTAGAGCTTTTCAGTAAGAAATCTTCACCCAGTAGAGACCGTTATTCAATAGTTCAGTCAGCATAGACCTTGAGTTAAAGGAAGTGTTTAGTCAATATAGGCCTTCACTCAGTAGAAACCTTCATTCAATTCAATTGAGGGCTTCAGTCAGTAGAGACCCTAATGTGATAGAGACTCTCCGTAGCGTCCTTCAGTAAGTAAAAACCGTCAACAGAGATCTTCAAGCAGTGGAGAACCTAATTCCATAGAGGCCATCAGTCAGTAGAGACCTTCATTTTATAGAGATCTTCAGTTATTGGAGGCCTTAAATTAGTAGAGGCATTCCGTCGGTAGTGACCTTAAGTGAGTAGATACCTTCAGTCAGTAGAGACAATAATTCAGTAGAGAACTTAGATCAGTAGATAACTTCAATTAATAGAGACCTTGAGTCAGTAGAGAGTTTGTCAATAGAGGTCTTCAGTCAAGCGGGCATTCACTCGGTAAAGATCTTAATTCAGTAGAGAACTTCACTTAATAGAGGCCTTCAGTTTAAAGAGATGTTCAATAACTGTTCAATAGCATTCATGCCAATAATCCCTGGACGTTAAGGCAGAACTTTAACTATGTCTAGGGTTCAATCATGATACGAATCTATCGCTATAATCACTTCCAGATAATATGTTTCATTATACGTCTACATTAGTTGATGTTACCAAACTCGTCTTGAATTTGAAACACATAAAATCAATAGAATCATATGAGTTCACTTTACAAATTGCTTTAAAAAGATAATGAAAGCTTTTATTTTATCCTAGAATATTGGTTCTGTTACAGACAAACGTGAAGAAACTATTTTTGCTTTTCCTTTACAAAGATTGACAGAAACAAAAACCAGATAAAACAATTACAGAAGAGAAAAAGAAATTTCAATCTGATATATATATATATATATATATATATATATATATATATATATATATATATATATATAACACGTCCCACCTCACCTAGGTCAAGCACTCTCTGCTCACGTCTCTACTATTACTACTTCTTCAAAACTAAGCATTTGTCTTTATCTACTCTGATGATGACTTAAGAAAGAAAATGAACCAAAAATGAACTTTGGACAAATTCTGGCGTAATTTCCTTCTTAAATGAAAAGGATATCTGAGATGGATTATCTGAGAAAGATTATTCGTAATTTGGAAAAGTCGATCAATATAATTGAAGCAAACGTCTATTGTCTTTAATAACATTTGTCTTTAAAAAACATTTGCAGCCTAAATACACACACGCAATATATATATATATATATATATAAATATATATATATATATATATATATATATATATACACACACACACACACACACATATATATATATATATATATATATATATATATATATATATATTGAACAATAAAAAATATTAAAAAATTAAAATCTTCAAACACTGGGTTGTAGATGATTCGAGGATTTTTTATATATTTATTTTTTATATTTATATATATTCATTTGAAGATGATATATATATATATATATATATATATATATATATAGAGAGAGAGAGAGAGAGAGATAGATAGATAGATAGATAGATAGATAGATAGATAGATAGATAGATAGATAGAGTCAGAGAGTGAAAAAATAATTTGGAAAGGCAACTTATATTTTTATGTATTAATATGTAATATTTATAATACATTTTTTTTCAGAGAAATATTAAAATTAATATTGTTTTATTTTTACTGGTTTCCTATGTAGCTTTTCAAAAAGTTTGTAAATGTTTATATTTCCAAATGTTGATGCTTATATATATATATATATATATATATATATATATATATATATATATATATATATATATATGTACACATATACGTGTGTGTGCGTGCGTGTGTGTAAAGGCTTACTCCACTCGTTGCAGACTGCGCATCTAAATGAGATATTATTCTCGTGTTAATTTTATGATCCTGCTTTTCCAGGCTGGCTCAAGGCATGTTGAAAGAGAGCATTCGAAGATTTTCCCAGACTAGTTTGTCAATCCTTTCTACGGTCGATATATGTCATTTTACATAACTATATCGATATCTGTCATTTTACATAACTATATCGATATATGTCATTTTACATAAGTAGAATAGGTCAATGTTTCAATCAAGAAATATTCCAATGTCCGTTGCATAATTGAATTCTATTCACAAATTTCCAAACTGAACACATATTACCTCAGTCCATGTTTGAACTTACTTCGCTGATTTTATATTCGGTGCAACTAACCACGTTACCATTCACACCTCTGCTACAAACATATTCTTTTTCAAAGAAAGCAATGATTACATTTACGTGTCATTATTAGACTTCTTTCTGTCTATTCAACTGTGGCAACTTCTAACAATCTCAGAAGGAAGCGGTGTCTTTCTTCTCTTCGTCAGTTTGTTAAGCTACACTGATAGATTAATTACCAGTCTCCATATATTTGGTCCATCTTAAGGCATAGATATTCCCACAATGGATGGCTTTTAGTAACAACTGAATACTTACACATCGAAATTAATGAGCTTAGATGGCTGTGAATCCGCACTGAATTAAATATATTCAGGTTAGTGTAATTTATTTATAACGATCGAGGAAACACACAAACACACACACATATTTTAATTTTTAAAAAAATATAATTCCAATCGCGACACCGAAATTACTATGTTTCGAAATTGGTCAGCAGTATTTAAGTTTAATTTCAATATTAAAACTTAACTACTGGTTGGCAGTTTTATCCTCAAGCGTTCAAAACAATGCTTGAGGATGATACTGACACCCAGTGGTTAAGGTTCAATATTGGAATTAAACTCAAAAACTGCTGAACAGTTTCGAATCAAAGTAATTTCTTTCTCGCGATGGAATCATGTTTTTTTTTTTAAAAAAGTAATTATAACCTAGGCTCTGCTTATATATCGAGCACTGTTTTTTAAAAAAATAAAAACAAAAATACTAACGAAATTCGGGTCACCAATCTAACAGTTCTTTCTTATTATATCAATATATTTGCACACACACACGCACTTATATATATATATATATATATATATATATATATATATATATATATATATATATATATATATATATATATATATATATATCTTACTTTTTATGAAACGCAGATTGTGTGTCTGTACGTTTATATATTGGATCGGATTTCCTACATTTTTCAACCGATTTCAACAAAACTTCACTTTTTTTGACAGGTAGTGTTTCTTATTGTCTTGCACACTTTTTTCTTTATTCAGAATGCTTTAAAAATTCCATTTACAAGACAATTGTTTATAATAAAATTCTATTCAATCGGTAGACTCATAACGATTGAAAACAATGTTTTTGTTTGAGTTTGGGTTTGACCAATTCGTAAAAAAACAAAACAAAAAAACAAAACAAAACAAAAAAAATAATTAAGACATGCGTGCCCGTCAACCTTAAACAATAATCTTTATCAATTTTAATTTTCAGTCTTTATGATGGTTGATACTTGAGCTATCTCTTACTGTTACATCCCCGGAAAACGCCGGGTGCTACTGCTAGTATATATATATATATATATATATATATATATATATATATATATATATATATATATATATATATGTATGTATGTAATGAAAAACAAACCACTTTAAGGTACCATTACGATAATTTATTTCACCTAAATCCTTTTTTAAGGATTCAGAATCATCAGGTAAAACTTCCAACAACAAATTGAGAGGAAAAATCTGATGATCCTGAATCCTTAAAGAAGGATTTAGGTGAAATAAATTATGGTAATGGTACCTTAAAGTGGTTTGTTTTTCATTACATATTAGCCCTGTCCTCACATTGAGCTCTCAGGATTTCATCCTCTTTGGATTTACCAATTCGGTTTACCAAGTTCCTTATAACTTAAATATATATATATATATATATATATATATATATATATATATATATATATATATATATATATATATATATATAAATAGCGTAGAGTGAATGATGATAGCAATAATAAAACAGTGCTGGGACGGTTTTTATTTGTACCTGACTATTGCATAAAAAGTCGAATGTCATCGATCTATGTGGAAATATAAATATTCTAAGAATATATATATATATATATATATATATATATATATATATATATATATATATATATATATATATATATGTGTGTGTGTGTGTGTGTGTGTATGTGTGTGTGTGTGGCACGATAAAATTCAAATAGGAAACGTTTATCAATCTAACAGATAACAATTTTTATTAAAGCTTCATTAGAGAATGAGTTATGGAGAAAAATTATAGTATGTTTATTTTTGTGCTGTTCGATTTTTCACTGGTTAAGCAGGATTCACGTGCATTTGACATGTTAAGCATCGTATTTTCATTCCTTTGAATGACGATAACAGAGTCATGAAATATAATGCCGCTTGGAATCGACCTAATTTTACTGAATTCTTTAGTAAGGATATGAGGCTAGCTCTCATCTGACGAGTTTCGGCGTCAGTGTAGATGGTATTTAGACAAGTCCAAGCCATATTCTGGAGAGATGTTTTCACCTCCACAACTCAGCATTAGTATAATTTATAACATTCTGAACTTTAGGATAGATTGTCCTTTCGAAGATCCAAAAAATTATTTTACAATATTTTACAAATAATACGGCAATTAAAAAAAGAAAATAATTCTTTCCGTCGAAAATACTTCGAGGGAATGCAGATAAATATTTTACCAACTATAAACACGCGTCAAAAACAATATATTATATTAACTTTGTTAAATCCATTCTTAAAGAATCTAAAGTATGTTTATCGATCACTAACACAACCGGTGTTTAGGAAAAAAACATCCCCAAATCATTATGGCAAACATACGTCACATCCCTCCACCCACGCGAATATGCATGGTCATACAAATCCCACATGGATAAATTAGAATTATGATACACTTACATACATAAAATAATATTTACTTTTTTTTAGTTAGGCTTCGAATTCGTTAAATTTTAGGAATTTCAAAAAGACCCGGTATCTCTTCTTGAGTTCACAACGCCATAAATTATATTAACGTTGCATACAAAGTTAATGATTGATCAATAAAAATCAAACGGCACAAAAATAAAAGTTCTAGAACGTCTTTTTTTTCCATATCTCATTCTATGACGAAGCTTTGATAAAAGTGAAAGACGTTAAATTGATAAACATTACCTATTTCTTCTTTATTCTATGATTTTATAAAATTCTGGTCCATATATCAACTGTATCTGATCCCAGTTCATATATATATATATATATATATATATATATATATATATATATATTGATAATATTAGTGGTTAATACATACATATATATATATATATATATATATATATATATATATAGTGTAACCCGGATATAAGAGAGTTGTCGGGACCCGATAAAAAGTCTCTTATATCCGGGTTTCTCTTATATCCGGGTTTGGTCTATTTTGTTTAGGTAAGTATGAGAACACTTCATATAACGCTTTTTGCGTACAGAACACTAGTTTATTTAACAGTTATAGACATAAAAAACACAGGCAAAAATACATTTTCAATCAGTTTTCAAAATAATTCAATCAAAAATTACTTTTTCTTAAAAAAAAGTCAGTCATTTTTGATTGTACAGAAATCTTTGTTAACATCATGAACACTTTCATACAGTCCGTAAATCATTTTCAATGCGCCATCAGGATTACTGCTTTTTGCTTCAAAGTAGGCTGTCAGAGTTTCAAGCGCATTCAATGCAGCCAGAGAATTTGGCACTGGTTTGTCACTTTCAGAAACTTCAGAACTTACGCTTTCAGCATCGTCATCTTCGTCAAAATCTTGATCATCCGATTTTATACCACGTGTGATGTCCGTGTCAATCAGTTCTCCATAGCATTGTGTACGGTCGTCGAAGCTGATAAATTCGTCAAAATCTGTTTGCTCCATGCCCGATGGTGGAGAAACTTGATCATTTTCGTCGAGTATTTCTTCCACTTCAGCCTGTGATTCAATGACAAAGCCGACCTTTTTAAAACAATTTTGAATTGTTGACGGTTTGACCATGAAAAGTTCTTGCTTCATCATGTGCATGTCCTTCAAAACAGTTATCTGCTTGTCCACCTCGGACAGCGGCACTGGCGGTGTAGCATCGATCGCTGCGATTTGCATTCGAACAAGTTCCCGACGATAATACGCTTTGAATGAACGAATGATGCCTTGATCCAAAGGTTGAATGAGACTGGTGGTGTTTGGTGGTATGAACGATAATTTGTTGTTTGACAGATTTGTACCCGGCAGTAAGTTATGACAAGTTGAATTGTCCAAAAAAAGAATAATCTTTCGAATTTGAGCAATCATTTTTCGACCAAGCGTTTTCATAACGTCAGTAAACAGCTGACTAGTCATCCAGGATTTACGATTAGCGAAGTAAGAAAACGGCAGAGTTTTGACATTTTTAAAACAGCGTGGTTTTGCCGACTTATCAACAACTACAGCTTGCTTTTCACTGCCGTCCATGTTTGTGAACTGAAGCATCGTCAGTCTGTCTTTGGGAACTTTTGTCCCATTTGACTGTTCGTCGCTGGCTAATCGATCCAGACGGCATGGTTTTGTAGAAAATTCCCGTTTCATCACAGTTCCAAACATCTTTTGGATCGTATCCACGAAAATGTTGCGGCAAAACGTTTGTCACCCATTCGTTGGCAGAACCGTGATCTGCTGACGTTGGTTCGCCGTGAAATTTTTTGAACAAAACGTTATTGGCCTGCTTCCAGCGCATGAGCCAGCCATTGCTCGGTTCAAAATCAACTTCAAGGTTTTCGGCCAGTTGTGATGCTTTCTGCCTGATGACGTGATCGGTGACGGTAGCTCCATGAGCACATGCTTGCGTAAACCATTGTGTAAGCGCTTCGTTAACGTCCTTGTGCACGGATTGGCGCTTTAGTTTGCGATTAGTGTTTCCGTTCATTTGCATGCAAGATCGGAGATCGTCTTCTTTCTTGAGAATTTTTGCTGCTGTTGAATAACCGATTCCGTACTTTTTGGCTGCAGCAGCCAGTTTGAGTTTCTTCACTTGGACATCGTCGATGAGCTCCAACTGTTCCGAAATGCACAGAGTTTTAGTTGAGACGCCGACGCCGACATAACTAATGGCAATGATCGCAAGCAAGCGGTTTTCAGTGGCAAAATTAACAAACAGACAAACTTCTGACTCAACAGAACAGTGGGTAAAGTGAAAGTGCTGTCCAGTAAATGCAACGACAAGCAAAGTCGGCAAAAAAGCGGGCGGCGCTACACTTAGGCACACAAAGCAAAATCATAAGGTAGAGGGTGTCTCCTACAGACACAGATTGGACACACCGTGTCTATAGACTAGTCAAGATTAAGTCATTGAACTTCACTCTCTCTCTCTCTAACTGACCTCTGTTTGACCGATTTACGACATCACACTGTCACTCAAAACGAACTCTCTTATATCGAGTAGGACGGGACCAGAAAAAATCTATCTTATATCCGGGTTTCTCTTATATCCGGGTCTAATTTATATACATTAGCACAGGCTCTAATTTGAGACCAAGTGAAAATATCTCTTATATACGGGTTCTCTTATACCCGGGTCTCTTATATCCGGGTTACACTGTGTATATATATATATATATATATATATATATATATATATATATATATATATAAAAGGCTCAAACACTAATATCCCATGTTTATAATTTTTTTACATTAGAATCTTAATCACGATCCAATTCATCAGACCTACTAATTCAATTTTGATTTTTGAATTTCTAGGTCTGATGAATTGGATCGTAATTACGATTCCAATGTACTAAATGTTAACCATGGAATATTAGTGTTTTAGCCTTTTATATATATATATATATATATATATATATATATATATATATATATATATATATATATAAAGATAGATAGATAGAGACATAGACATTAGGTTGAAAAAAAAATGTTTAGAAACCAGATCCTACGAAGTATAGCGAAAAAGTTTTCAAAAGTATAGCCATTTTTCTAAACATTTTTAGGAAAATTTAGTAAGTTCCATTAATTATCTTCGAAGTTGATCGCATTGGACATTTGTCAATATTCATTTCCCCAGTGATTTAACTTACAGAAACTTAAAACAGATGTCAAAATTGTACGCATAATTGCCGATACAAAAATTGTGGAAATTTTGCACCAGAATTACAAATACTATTTCCATGCCTTTTTTTTCTTTCTTTTGTTCCTGAAAAGAAATGTTGAGAAAAAGTGAAAAGTTGATGATGGATTAAATAAGAAACGGAAAAGAACAACAATTTCCATTAAAATTGCCAGCGACAATAAAATTACAAGATAATTAAAGTGACAGATTTTTCTCGTAAACCTGGACGGAAAATTAATCGATTCTCAGTCAAATTTTAAGTTAAGAGTAATTATGTACTAACAAGTATTTCCATCCACTATATATGCAGAGAGGCGTAAAATTATCCACCTAGTTCAATCATATTTATTTAAAATGTTTCGAATTGATTTTTCAAATAGTGGAATATTTTTTTTTATATTTGAAAGAATGTTATCTTTGTAGCAAAAAATAAAATAAAATAAAAAAAAATAAAATAAATAAATAAATGTTTCAATAAATGAAACTGAATGAAAATTTCAATGAAATGGATTCAACTCTAAGAATAATTTTACCCCAAACTGTATATGATGATATTTTTTGTTAAAATCAACTTCAAGGGAATAAAGCTACTGAGACACAACGGGTTACTCGGCGTGAAAGAGTTAAAAACAGAAACATTGCTATGGAGCGAGATCAAATGAAGATTAATCAAAAGGACAGCAGATAGCGTTTGACATTGCATTTCAGTTTTTGCAGATTTCACTTGGTTCGAAAGCCTGGAGCCGGGAGAAGCGAGAAGTGCGAGAAAATAAACTTTTAGCACAGAAATTACAGCTAGATTTAACCAACTCAACGGTAAATTGGTGGGACCTCGTCACCAGTTTAATACAAAACTTAACTTCAAAGATTTTAGGCAATATAGTGATGAGCTTATCCGAACAATCAGCATGAAATTATTTCGAGAAAAGGCAAAGAGAGGCAACCTTACTGGGGAAGGAAACTGATTGAAGACATGACGCCATAATGGAATGTCGAAGTCACTGACTGGTGTGATTACCAGAAACTTAACACAGTTAAATCATTGGGGCAAAGAAAGAAGAGAGAACCATTATCTTGAAGAGTAAACAAGAGATGATCCTCTACCCCTGTTCAATAAACTTGCAATGAGTGTGGGCTGGATGATAGGTGAGCCTACGTACCGTACTCTGTCTAATTCAAATAAGATGTATGAATTGCGCAAGAATTGTCTGTGGGCACACATATTTATCTGAAACCATATGATATTTCTCTTCCTGTTGGACTTTCTTTTGCTCTCTGGTGAGCATATGAGTTTTACATATTCTACCGAGTTCAGCCCTAAAAAATAGTGGATTCCCGAAAAGCCAACAGGAAGAGAAATATCATATGGTTCAAACGTAGGGAAAATATTCTTCAAACTCTTAAACAAACACTTCCTGGAATCAAGAATTCCATACAAAATATTCAATAAAAAAACTGTAAAAATCAGCTACAGTTGCACCGGGAACATTACACAAATAATAAAAAAGTACACCAGGAAAACTATCAACAATCCACCCGAACAAATTAAAACCACGTGTAACTGTAGAATAAAGAATGAAAGTCCCTTAAACGGTAATTGCTTTTAAAACAACGTAATATACCAAACCACGATAAAATCAGCAGATAATGAAGAAAAAGTATACATAGGAGTAACTGAAGGACACTGGAAACAAAGAAACTATGCACATAAAATATATTCCACCAAATACGCGAACAGCAAAATGCTTTCCGAGTATATCTGGGAAATTAAAAACAAAGCACAACTAAAACCAAAAATATCATGGAAAATAAGGAAAAGATCATCAGCCTAGAACAATCAATCAAAAACCTGCAAACTTTGCCTGGAGGAAAAAATAGCTATTATTACCTTCCCAGACAAAGTAAATTACTAAATAAACGATCTGAGCTCATCTCAAAATGCACACACGAAAACAAATTTTTACTACGTTACATAAAAATAGAAAACTGAAATGAATAAATACAAATAAACAAAATAATATAAAAAACAAGTAAAATAAATGAACCCAAACAAATAATAAACAAATTAAGAAACCACCCCCGTCAGAATAGACGAAATAGAATAAATAAAAATAGAATATACAAACAAACAAGTAAAAATAATCAAGCCAAATAAATAAACAAAGCAAATAATAATAAACAAATTAATAAAACCAATCCCGCCAAAATAACCGGTAGAATAAACTACAATAAACAATCGAAATATTAGACGTAAAAATAGCTATAACAGCTATATAACGATTAATAAAACATTACCACGTTACTCAAAATTCGAAAAAGAAATAGAGTAAATAAAGATATACAAAATAAAAATAAATAAAAAAAAAACAAATAAAAATTAATCCAAATAAATAAATAAAAGAACAAATTAACAAATAGCCACCGCTAAAATAACCATTAGAACTAATAAAAATAAGCACAAATATGCAAAAAAGTAAAAATAATCAATCAGAATAAAAAATAAATAAATTAAAAACTCCCCACCCCCGCCAAAATAGCAGAATAGACTACGGCAAGCAATCTAAACATTGGACGAATAACTGGCTTTATCTTGCCATACGAAAATAAACAATTAAATAAGTGACCTAAGTATATCCCCCCAATTTTTTACTAGGTTAATAAAACATCAAAAACCGGAAAGAATAAATAATACAAAATGATAAAGAAAAACAAGTAAAATAAATTAGGCCAAACAAATAAACAAACAAGCGACGCAAACAAAAGTAACCGCCATAATAGATTACCCACAATTCACCACTGACCCATATATATAAATAGTCGAGAAAATGTTCACTTTCATATTTATATTTACATACAATCCATCTCTGATATTGAGCACTTTATCTCCTAAATACAGCACACCTTAAAACTATATTTCTCATATATATATATACATACATATATACATATATATATATATATATATATATATATATATATATATATATATATACGCACAAACGTACATATATATAGGCATATAATTTTACATACAGACATATATATATATATATATATATATATATATACATAATATCATATATATATATACATATATATATGTATGTGTACATATATATGCATACATACAAATACATACATACATATATATATATATATATATATATATATATATATATATATATACGCACAAACGTACATATATATAGGCATATAATTTTAAATACAGACATAT
>OZ010588.1:89368794-89373794 GCA_963932145.1 Acanthosepion lycidas | reverse complement strand
CTTCAAAAATTTCAATGTAACGTCAATCGCCATCTTATTTCATCCTGAAAACTGTTTTTTTTTTTATTATTGTTCTTTCTCCTAACCAAAATATTCTTATTCTTTTTCTCTCCGAGTAATGTCTTGCGTCTTATCGCCTTTTCGGGGTGAAATGATTAAAAAAATTAAATTCATACAGCATTTTGACCGGTAAAACCACCCTCTCTCTATTCTTCTTTTTTTTCTTACCTTCCGCCCACTTTATCTCACCTTTCACACACACACACGCACACACACACACACACACACACACACAGACGCACACACACAGAGACGCGCAAGCGCACACACGCACACACGCACACACGCAAGCGCGAGCACCTGACGCGCAGACACACGATAAATTTATACGAAATGATTAAAACAAAGTAATCATCTCCCGTATATAATGACGCTTCATTCAACAAAGTGGCCTAGATTTAGTTTAAACATTTCTGTCAGGATATGCATCATTAAAGTTCATGGTACAGACGATAGTGAGGATCATGTCCGCCATGTTGCGATATGCGTACAATCATTACACTAACATGTCAGCTATTTAGTCTGTGTCGGAAAGGACAGTCATTAGACATAAATGCTAGAGACAGTTTCTTTCTGTGCCTTGTCATTTCAGGACGTAAGTGATCATGGCTCTCCACCTCCCTCTATCTCTTGCAGCTCTCAACAACTACCTTCCCTCTGCTTCCTCCCCCAGATCACGTTCTGCTAACCACTTGCTTAAACCCGCTAGGTATGTCATGCGTTGTTTAACACTTGTCTTTCTTTCCCTCTATTCAACCCATATCAGATTCTTCAGGCCCTCCTTGCTCATTATATGTCCAAGGAACTTCAGCTGCCTCTTTCTGATGTTAATTATAAGCCTCCTCCTTGTTTGCATCCTCTCTAAGACCTCATCATTGCTCACACGCTCGGTCCCTGATATCCGTAACATCCTTCTGTAGAACCTCATCTCCGTCGCTTCGAGTCTCTTCTTCATCTTTGAGGAAATCGTCCAATATTCGCTGCCGAAAAGAAGAAAAGATGTCACGTAACAGTTCAATATTCTTTTCTTTGTTATCAAAGAAATCCTCCTGTTTCACAATACTCTGCCTAGCTTTTAGAATGCGTCCTTGCCTATCCCAATAGGTCTACGGATCTCATTGTCGCACTTACCGTTCTCTGTCAAAACGCCTCTCAGATATTTAAACTTCCGCGTCTGCTTGATTCTAGTGTTGTGGGCCTGCAAATCGCCTTTCGGGCTTATCCTTTTGGCCATGCATTCTGTCTTGTAGTTTACGCTTAGTTCCTTCTTCTCACTCTCCGTCGCTACCTTCTACCTTCTGTAGAAGATTTATTAACAAGTATTAAAAATTAGGACTCCGGTCACTTTTGATAAGCCGTGATCTAGAAGACCAATCATTTTGCTGAATAACCTTGCGAAGCTATAGACTCAAGCCGATCCTTTCAAAATCACAAGAGATTTAGCTAATTGCACAATACCCCATGTTTAATTATATACGAACACGTGAGGCAAATTGCAGTTAAATCTGAGGAGGGAATATAGTTGATCCACGTCCTCCAACCGATAGGGTTGTAAAAACCAATTTTGAATACAGCAGTAAGGAAAAGGTGTTATTCGCTATAAATTATTTTTATTTCTTTTATGCACTATTTCAGAACGTACGCAGTCATGGCTCTCCATAACTGCCTATCATCTGCAACACTAAGCAATCCTTATCCTCTTAATGTAATTCTGAATCTAGTTTCGTTCTGATATCCGTTGCAGTCACTTTCTCACTTTTCTAACGTAGCTTCCCTGAGGATTTTTCTATAAATATTTCGATGGTAAATGTTCTGCTAAATTTTTGTCTATTGTAAATTTGTTATTTTATTCTCATAGATAATTTGTATATATAGGAACTAGTCCGAACTTCATAGAGACTTTAGGTATTATAGTGAGTGTAGTAACAATGCTAAGTAAGAATGTCTTGCTTTGGTGTAAGGAATACTGTGGTATGTTTAGGTCAGTAATAATGGCTAGGTAAGTTTAAAATAAGACAGATTGGAGACCAGCTTTCTCCCTATCCTTCCTCTTGGCCTTGTGCCACATTTTTGCATTTTCAAAATAAATATTACTGCTGTCTATTGTAACAAGACTTTATGCATTTAAGTGAACTACTTGATTGGTGGTTAGGTCCCATCATTTAACTTTTGAAATGCTTAGATATAACCTTAAGTTTTTTGTTAACAGTTCTTTCTCTCGCTTGTACATCACTTTTCCGTATTCTTGCTCTTCGGTTAACTTTTTTCTCTAAAAAAATGCTATACAATTTAAATCGTTATCATTTGTCTTCTTAATACTTCGTCTTTTATTGTTCGCTCTCCATAATAATGTTTTTTCTCGTATTCTCTCACACTCAGTACCCTCTTGAGTCTTGTATTTAGGTGAAATTATTTTTTAAAATTGCCTAAGTCAAAATATTCGCTGTTTTCTCCTGCTATTCTTGCTTTCATTATGTCTTGTGTGTTAAGATCTCCAGACTATCTTTCCTCGTTATATATTCAGAAATTGCAATTGCGGATATCTGTCCTCGTCTTTGTTTTTATAAGCAAAGCGTTTCATCTGCTATACCTGCCGAATTTCTTTGGTTGTCTGTCGACCCGGTTAAAATTTTGTAAATTTCGAAATTAAAATTCTTTTCAATCTCCAGTAGCAGATTGTTCTCGTTTAAAAGTCTTTGAAAGCAATATAGCTTTCGCTTCTCTAGGTCAACTGCCTATGTATAACGATTATTCCTGAAAGAGTCTGTCAATCTTTAGAGATGGATGCTGAAGCTCGAGCTGTTGGACATCTCGAAAGGGTTTCACATGGTTTGGCATACCGGTTTTCTCGACAAGTTTAGAGGTTATGTTATTTATGGGCGAATATTGATCCAGTCCACACTTCTAGATTATTTTGTACTAATGCAGATGTTCACCTAGGACACTAGTCTTGAATCTACACCCTTGTGCAAATTAATTGAAACAAAACGAATAATTCCGTTATTCATTACTTTTTTTCGTATTTTTCCAATGAAACATAACCCAGTACACATGTTAGTAATTCGTATGTCCATTCCACGAAGTCTCTCTTTGCAGATTGGCCACAGATTCTCGATTGGATTTAAATCAAGAGATTTTCCGCTCCAGTATATAGTACTTTAATTTGCTCACTGGTAAGGCTTGCCAGTGCATTCGTGCCGCGTTACACTTTTCGTACGCTTCTTTGTTCATCACAGACAATGGCCTTAGGACAGATAATCGACAGTCGTGACAATAGTGTCTGGGCCTAATAAAAATCTGATTCAATTACGGATGATACAATATTTTTCATGGCCAATCAAATTTTGTCACACACCTCAAAAATAGATTCCTATTACCGCACATCACTGCCAATGACCTAATCTGATAAAAATATATAAATCGATTACACCCTGTCATACCAGTGGGTCTAAAACTGACCTGTAAGGTGAGACCAAGAAAACGAAAGTGGTTGTTTCTCTTACTTTGCACAAGAGTGTACGTTGTTCATTTTTTTTTTCAATGGCCTGCCTGATGACATCAGTTTTCAATTTCGTATCTATGCTGACAGAAAACCAATTTCTCATGTCTCGATAGTAAGTCTGCTCGGTTGGATAAGAGTAAATTGGCAACTGATCTACAAATGAGATATAGTCGTTGTTAACTGGTAGGAAGGATTAGCATGTTAAAATTAACTACTCCAAAATAAAACTCTCTTAATGATATGCAAGACCCTTATTTATTTCCATAAGCATAGCTGATGCTAACAGCCAGGAGAGTGACTCCTTTGCTGCTACTCGGGCTAACATTCTCGGTTGAAATGAAACCGAAATATTGTATTAAATCAATTGCTCTACATGCTGCTAAGAAAGTTCGTTCACTGTATCGGGATAAAACATTTTCTTGTTCTTGAATTTATCTTACATATTTATAAGTCTACCATTCGTCCATGCTTTGAATATTGCTGCCACTTCTGGTCGGCTGCATTTGCTTTATATTTAGAAATTCTTGTTAAAACCCAAAGAAGAATCATTAAAATTATTAGTCCTGACCAGATTCATATCGGGAGACACCTTTTTTGTTAAGATCTGTTTCTCGATTACTAGCCTGATTAAATATTTCATTTAAAATAAATGAGATTTCTCGTACACTCAATAAAAATAATAGTGAAAATAAGAAGAAAAAATTGCCGGATTATATATATATATATATATATATATATATATGGGGCGAGAGAAAGAGAGACGGGGGAGTGAGAGAGAGAGTGGGAGTAGAGAGGGGGAGTAACAGAGAGAGGGACACACAGAGAGAAACAAAGAGGGAGAGAAAGAGAGAGAGAGAATTATATATATATATATATATATATATATATATATATATATATATATATCGACCTGGCGATTGCATCTAGCATGAAACAGCCTGTCGTCTCTCAGTGTTGAATTCAATGTTCACTTTTATATTGATATTTACATACGCTCTATCTCTGATATTGAGCACTTCACCCCATAAATATAGAAAACTTTAAAACTATATTTCTGAATATATATATATATATATATACATACATACATACATATATATATATATATATATATATATATATATATATATATATATACCAAATTTATATCAGCTAATATGCACACATAACGACAAATATATACACATATATATTTATCACACACACATGTATGTATGAATATTTGTTAAAAATATTCAAGCTTTTTCTTCATCTGTTAAATAATTTCTCAGCAGTCGCACGTGTTTTTTATACTTGTATATAAAATAATGGTTTATGTCAATTTATCCCACCCCTCTCCCTCTCCCTCTCTCTCTCTCTCTCTCTCTCTCTCTCTCTCTCTATATATATATATATATATATATATATATATATATATATATATATGTATTAAATTTCA
>OZ010588.1:89326294-89363794 GCA_963932145.1 Acanthosepion lycidas | reverse complement strand
GTTATTTTGAAACCCCTTTTATTTCTGTTTTAATTTCAAATTAACATTTCATTCTTCATATAACCACAAATTAATGTCATAAGATTAATATTCTGGTTTAATTTTAGAAAACCTCTTCTCTTTAAGACAAATACCTTCCACCCTTCCCTGATCTTACTCGTGCCTTTCGTCTGACTGAAACATTGAAATGTATAAATTCTGTATTAGTTTTTCAACTGGTCTTTTTTTTTAGCTTTCATAGTTAGTTTCTATGTCTGACAAGAACTCAGTCCACACCGGGGTTGATAAAACAGACGACAGATATCTTCCCTGGCTGAAATAGGCTATTCCCCATATGAGGTGATTTTAGATTTTATTGTACATTGAACTGTTTTTGCGGATCAATTTTAATATATATATATATATATATTATGAATTATGATCCTGAAAGAGTAATAAATTATTGACAATAGAACAAATGTTCAAGAAAGTATAATGTTTCGAAAAATCATCCGACTGCGTTCTCTGTGTTGACATTATGTTATAAATTTTGGGATATGATCTCGACAGATTTCTAAACATTATACTTTCATCAACGTTTTTTCAATTGTCAATAATTTATAACTGTGTTGGGATCATATACGCAACATACTGTCGACAGGGAGAAGGAAGTGGGATTTTTTTTTTCGAAACATTATACTTTCATGACCGTTTTTCCAGTTGTCAATATTGATCTGATGCCGACAGAATGATAAGATAGAGAACAAATAGGAAACGTTTATCGATCTAACATGTTTCACTTTTATTACAGCTTCAACAGAGAATGATATATGCAGAAAAAAGAAATTTTGGTATTTTTACTTTTGTGCTGTTAAAAGGTAAACATAATAGATTGATAAATGTTTCCTGTTGTTCTTTGTCTTATAACTTTGTCGGATTCCGATCCATATTTGATTTATATTTGATATGATATTCAGGAATTAATCCATCAAACATATATATATATATATATATATATATATATATATATATATATATATATATATATATACGACGTCTGATCGCAAAAGTAGCGAGACTGAGCTAAAGTATGCAGAGTGAAATCTTTTGGCACAAACTGACATGGGACACTGTCCAGCATACACACTGAGTTAAAACGTTGTCGCTCTCTTCCGTTGTTTATAGAAGTGCATGGAGGGAGAGTGTGTAGAGTGTAGTCGTCTAACCACACCAGCAGTTTTGGACCAGCATTCTCCAAATCTCGCCCCTCGCGACTTTTTCCTCTTTAAAAATGAAATATCACACAGAAGATACAAGATTTCAAGACGTTGAGGAAATCCAAGAGATTGTGACAAGACAGCTGCTCGCTATTCCCCCCACCCCGTAAAATAAAGGAGTCCCATCAATCGTAACGAGGCTGGATAAAGTTTATGGCTTCAGAAATTAACTTCTTCGAAGGAGATTAAATGCCGAATGGATATGTGTTGCAGTTTTCTTTTTAGCGCTGATGTTTTTGCTTTATCAGAACTCGCACCCCCCCCATATATATATATATATACATTTCAATTAAAAGGTGTAATTATAATTTATAAACTCATGAATCATTCATACAATATATTTGTTTTTTGTATGAATGATTCATGAATTTATATATATATATATACGAAAGTTGGAAAAGTATAATAAAAAATTATACAGAAATATTTTGTCGGTTTTGTTTTAATCAAAATTATTTGGATGAATAGTTGCTACCAATATATATATATATATATATATATATATATATATATATATATATATATATATATTGTTTTTATTATTATTGTATATGCATTATATTATATCCAACGTCGATAGCAAGACTCGGAGTTTCATGCAGTCTTGCAATCTTCAGATACGGAGCATATTCTGACCGTTATAGATTAAGACTTGTTTATTTAATTATTCTTGCCTAAAATATTATAATTAATTATTTATAATTTATATCATTCAAATTCTTAAGTTCGAAAGGCGAAGAATTAAAGCAAATTTATTTAAATTTCAAATTAAGTAAACAAGATATCAAGTTTATAACTCATTTTTATGCATAATATACCATATTGTAACAATTAAATTAAACTAGTACTCGCAGTGTATATATAATATAAAGGTGTAAATATAAAAATAATAGGTCGGGACTATATATCTAATGTGTTAGGAACCAAGCCTCTTACTTATGCAGGTGAAAATATATATACGCAGGTTATAAATTAATCGAGTACAGTAATATAGGATTATATGTGCATATAGGTATATAAGAAATGTTATTAATGAAGGGTTGTAAGAATATTAACAGTTGTTGCATATTATATCAATATTCGTAAAATCTATTTTTAATCTCTTTTCATCGGAAACAGTCTGCTTGAGCAGGTTTTTTTGTCTTATGTATACTCGTGTCCAGCAACTTAAAGTTATTTAAGTGTTTTAATACAATAAGCTTCTCCAACAAACACAAGTTACAGGTGTCTCCCTTTCCCTTTCGCGATTATCACCCAGCTAATGGTTGGGTTCTTATGTTTGTTTTTAATCGCAAAACATACTTTGAAAGTGTTGTGCAACTTTTGTATTTGATATTGCGTCATTTTGTGGTGACAGAAACGCGATTTCCAGCTGTTCTCAGTGGATCCAAAGTGATATTTAACAGCGTCGTCTGAATTGATCTTAGCTCTGTAGATTATGCTTTTAGTCATGCACTTGCCATTTACTGGGCAAGTTACGTATTTACCGCAGTTGCATTGACTTTTAGTAGGATTATTATTTAGTGTTTTGTTTTGGTTCTTGCTTAATACAACATTATTTTTACGTTGGGATATATAATTACCTATGATTTTTGTATAGGTTACCGTAATATTTTTGTTGAAAATCTTTTTTGTGTGAGAGAAAAATCAAAATGTTCGTGAATTAAATTTAGGAAAGTTCTACCTACATTGGTTTCGACAAAACAGTGGAATGTCAGGTTGAACCATGCTATGTTACGATTGTATCGTTTTAGCTTATTTTTTTCTATCTTTGTTGTTATTTCTTTCTACATAATCCAATTTCACTTTATGGTTTCTGTGTTATATTGCTTTGTTATATCTAGATTCATTGTCGTAGAATAGTTCTTTGTTCGATAACCTATACTGTATCGATTTGTACAAATTCTCAAGTATCATTTTATGGTGGTTGGATCTTCTTTCGACGTACACCTGCGGTTGTATGGATCTTTACTGTATGGTTTATACACGCTCTTACTATTCTATATATATGTATATATATATATATATATATATATATATATATATATATATATATATATATATATATATATATATGATATGATATGTCCCGGAAAGGGATATATTTGGACGAAGTAATTAAGTGGTTTTGGCTACTATAACCGAGTAGAATACGGTAGCAGTAATCGACTGGTACGCGTCGTGGTCGCAGGTAAGAAGTGTAGATCAATGGCGTAGTTCAATGGGCGTCGTTAAGTTCTCAGACTAAGGCTCTCGTCTGACTGCTACACGTCCGTCGGTATTTATGACGGACACCAGCCAATCATATTCCAGTGAGGGGGAACACAGGTTTACGCATATTCCATTATATCAATATATATATATATATATATATATATATATATATATATATATATATATATATATATATGAAGAAATATAGTTTAATGTATGCTATATTTATGAGATAGAGGGTATGCAAATATAAAATAGAACATTGAAATCAACACTCCGTGACGACAGGCTGTTTCATGCTAAACGTAATCATCAGGCCTGATGATTGCGTTTAGCATAAAACATTCTGTTGCGTCTGAGTGTTAACTTCAATGTCCACTTTGATATATATATATTGTGTGGTCATGTGTGACGTCATGAGATGCGGTGCGATTTTCGCTTCTAGCGTCTTATATGCGCGTGTTTATCGTTGCTTATAAATCATCTACGTAAACATTGATAGACTATCATCACTGTCTTGTCCGTATATCGTTTAATATGTTGTAATTTGACATCTTTGATAATGGCTTATGTAAGTCGAAAGCTTAGATTGTATTAAAATAAAAAAAAATATGGATCAGTATTGTGAATTTCTTTCTTCGTTCAGTGATAGTGTTATTAAACTTATCAGATGTTACGAAAAAATTTTACATAAAATAAATCGACAACACTTGTCTATAATATTTAATGAAACGTGTATCAATGAAAAGATGATGCCTAAATACACACAATATATATATATATATATATATATATATATATATATATATTGATTAAAACGAAATAATGTTCACGTATGGTTCTTATAATATGTAAATTTAACATCCGGTTAATGAAATTTTAAAAATAAAATGACAAGAAATTTATAACAGTATTTGCAATAAGATTGATGATATTTATTATATATATAATAGTAGGACTTTTAACTATATTGAAGAACGAAGAAAAATATTTTAAAGTCGAAATTCTTGGACACGCCTGTGTTCTTTATCAACGAGACGAGAAATAAACAGTGCGTCTTTACTCGTCCGGAGAACGTTGTCGATGTTGGTTAGATGACATCTGATGCGTTTTCAGCTTACAACCGACACGAGAGACACAAATCGGAGTTGAAATACAATTTAAAACTAGAATCACATTAAGTATTAAACAGGGATTTTCGTATACTCAGATAATAGAGTTTCCACAGAGAGCCAATATTGTTACCGTTCTGGGTATGACGATAAAATACATGCGCGTCCTGGGTAAGACGATAAACTGCGCCCAACAACAAGGCCTCTGAACAGGAGGTTTTGAGGAGCGTAGAACCACCTCTTAATTGCTGATGTTCCTATGTCCTGTTGGCTTCCCAGCTATGGGTAAATAGTTAAACCCGAAAATGGAGTCAAAACGATATGAAATTATAAAAATTGGTTTTATTACCAGCAATACATATTTGGGGATACAAAAATTACCAGCAATACATTTTTAAAAATAAAAAGTATTACCAGCAATAAAAATCATGACCGATTGAAGTTGATACGGCGTAAAACAAACTAAACCAAACCAATACTGTTATCATTTAGTTGCCTTTTTATTCATCAAATTTCATTAACCGGTCTATTAAATAACCCCCCCCCACACGCACAGAGTGAGACACACACACACATACGGGAGAGTCGAGTGAGTATAAATATATGTATTACGGTTTGTTGGTTTTACATTTTTCCCAAATCAACTTTAGACAAGTTTAGATAGTTGGGGCGTAATGAGATAAAACGTCACACCAAATTTTACATTGTTAGCATTAAATCCCTGTTGAGGAAATGCAATCAAATATCAATATAAATTTTATATTACATGAAAACTAATTCAATCTAAATATTTATATAATCATATCATCAGTGATTTCAGTGTAAGAGCCTTTAGAAACAAAGAAATGTTTTAGCTGACGTGATAAATTTTCTGCAAGAATGTGTTGCTTGCTTGAAAACCGTAAACAACGTGAATATATGGTATAAAAATAGGAAATTAGTTGATTCCGCTACTTTGGTTTCAATTTTCGCTATCTTCAGGTGATTTCCTGGTTTAACTCAAGGCTAACCATTAACTTCTAAACTTCTATATGAACGCAATCGGCTAGATAATTATATTCCGCTAACTTGAAGCTAATTAATTGGATAAGGTCACCAGTCTATTCATCTTCTAGCTATCGTTTAAAAAGCCGGATAGAATTCCTTACCTTGTTTGGCAGCCAGTTTAGGAGAAGAAGGACTAGGAATTCAGACCAAATTTTTAAGAAAAGACTCACATTTAAGTACATATACGATTCTTAGGATTTTACATTATTTCGGAAATGTTAAACTCTTTCTTGTTAAAACTTTCATAAAATTTCAATTCTTCCAAAAAATGTGATTGTTTTTATAAATTACTATCCTCTGGTCATGTGTGTATAAACACGTTGTTCAGTTCTGAATCTATTGATCTCAAATTCTATTCTCATCAGAACAAGAAAAATAAACTACAGAATGATCATCGGATAATATTTAATTTGCAAATCCCACTATTTACATGATTATGAAAAATGCCTTGAAACTCCTTTTCCTGGGCAATGCGAAACAACAATTTTCCATCTAAAAGATGTATCCATGTCTATCTCAAGTAAACGGTGCCAAGTGAAATAAGTAATCTCTGCAGGGATTTGAACTTAGCTCATTGGTTTCATTTTTCCCTGCCAATAGCCTACGTAAACAGAAATTTATTAGTCATCGGTATATATCAGGTGTCTCTTAGGAAATGAAATGTTGTTCTGAATGTTCTTTGAAAGCTTTTCATCTTAAGAAACTTGGACATGTTTATAAAAAAAAAAAAAAAAAAAAAAAACGCAATTAACGATAGAAAAATATGTCTTATGTAATAATAAACGACCGGTGGGAGAAATCGCAGACCCCGGGGGTATAAAAGATGAATAAAACAGAAAAAAGAAATTGTATGGGAAAAACGAAAAACTAAATTGAAAGAGAGAAAGAGATTGATTGCTGGTATGCAAAGTTCATTTTAAGCAGGCGTCATCTTTATATTATCTAATTTCTCTGTATCAAGAACCCTAAATCAAGCTAGACAAGTGAAATTCAAATTATGTCCAAGGCTATCTAATTTCTACGATGAAATATTGTGAGTTTTTGTAGAATTTTTTGTTTAAATGAGCATTATGTTATTTGCTTTTTGGACCGTTTCTTTCAATAAAATGGTTTTGTGGGTCAAAGTATTGCTTAAAAATATCAGTATGTATGAGTTCAATCCATGTGTCCGGTAGTGGTGAGAAAGTTATTTACTGGGTTTAGCGAGAAGGACGGGCACTGGACACGAAGATGAATACGTTCTGTAATTTTTTATCCGATAGCAGAAAGCTATCGAGCACAGAAAGCGAAACGAGAACATTCTACCGACGTGGATTGAATAAACTGTTCAATATACAGGGTGTTTCAAAAAGAATACGCCAAAATCATCACGTGATGTGTCAAAAATGAAAAAAATTACAAACCTCTAGTATGAACACATGTGTTGTATATACATTCAAGTTACATTTCATGTTTTATAAGCGCTCAATGTGGCCACCACCGGCAGCGCGGACAACATCAAGCCGATATGAGAATTCCTCCCAAATGCGCCTCAGCATGTCACGGTCCACCGTGTTGATTGCAGCTGTTATTCGATCTTTCAAGTCATCAATACTTGCTGGAAGTGCTGGAACATAAACTTGGTCTTTAACATACCCCCACAAGAAAAAGTCACACACAGTGAGGTCCGGGGATCTGGCAGGCCAAGCACAGAGAACAAGGTCTTTATCACCTCTCCTCCCAATCCATCGCTGAGGCACGTTTTCATTCAGATAAGCTCTAACCCCGAGATGCCAATGGGGTTGTATTCCATCTTGCTGAAAAATGAAGTGATTCGAATCTGCTTGCAGTAAAGTGAATAGCCAGTTTTGGAGCATTTCGAGATAGGTTTGTCCTGTAACGGTGTTTTCTTCAAAGAAAAGGGGACCATAGACCTTGTCATGAGACACAGCACAGAAGACGTTCACTTTAGAAGAATCTCTTTCATGCTTAACAGTTTCATGTGAGTGCTCTGTTCGTCAAATGCGCACATGGTGACGATTGACCGTGCCTCTCAAATGGAAATTAACTTCGTCACTAAAAACTAAACGTGAAAAGAGAGTTTCATCACCTTGCCCCATCTCCAGCATTGACTCACAGAATGTCCTCCGCATCACCTTGTCATCATTAGTAAGTGCTTGGACGAGGCTTAGTTTGTATGATTTCATGTGTAATCGTCTCTTTAACACATGCCAGACAGTGGTATGAGGGATGGCAAGCTGAAGACTTGCTCGACGTACGGACTTACGTGGGCTGCTCTCAAATGCATCATGAATTCTCTCCACTTGCTCCTTTGTAACATGTCGTCTTCCGGGACTCTTTCCTTTGCACAGGCACCCACTCTCTTTAAACTGTCTAACCCACCGTCGAATGCTCTCACGATGGGGCGGATCAATGCCGAATTCTGTTCTGAAAGCACGCTGCACCATGACAATGGCGTTTGTTTTCGCGAACTCAAGCAAGCAAAACGCCTTCTGCTGAGGAGTCGACATTTTGATTGATCTTCCCATAGTTCAGCTGTACCGGAAGTTATACTAACGACAGCGGTGAAACTGACACCCAATCAAACTTTGATAAGTACTCTATCAAATAACCACTGATTCAGTCCAGTACAATGCTATAGACCTGAAAAAACAGCGTAATGATTTTGGCGTATTCTTTTTGAAACACCCTGTATTTCAAGAGGTTCACTGAGTACGAAGAAAGGTATCTGAAGATGGTCAGAGAGTACAACGACTGAAACGTTGTGAGTCTATGAACCAAGATGGACCTGTTTGTCCGAAAATTGCAGCATAATAAGAAACGTTGTCATTTATTATTTGTAATTTATTTGTCATTCCATTTCACTCCAGTTGAGCTTTACCTTTGTAAATCCATATAAATGATAAAATAATGCATAGACCGAGTAACAAATTGAATGTCCCAATAAAAACAACGGGAATTAAGATGAAGAAATATGAGAAAAAATCGTTTATCTTTTTATTTTTATTTTATTTTATTTTTATTTTCATATTTTTATCTTTATAAATTAAGATGGCGAAATATTAGAAAAATATTTTATCTTTATAAATAGACTGTATAACAATTTGAGTTCTCTAATAAAAAACAACAGGAATTAAGATGAAGAAATATTAGGTTGGTGCAAAAATAATGACGTAATAATGTCGTTTTCCGACGTTATAAATGTCGTCAAAAAACGACCTTATTACGTCATTATTTTTGCACCAACCTAATATCAGAAAGAAAATTTTATCTTTATAATTTTATTTTATTTATTCTTATTTTATTTTATTTTATTTTAACTTTATAAATTAAGATGAAGAAATGGTAGAAAAATATTAGCAGCTAAAATCAATTCTTTGCTATATTACTTCTTAATATTGATATTTATCAATTCAAGCTACACATTTGTGCCATTTAATTGAAACACATCAAATAATTCCGTTATTATTTCCTTTTTCTTTATTTTTTTCAATACAACATGACCAGTGTACATGTTAGTACTTCGTATGCCCATTCCACGAATTCGTTCCTAGCAGACTGACTACAGATTCTCTATTGGACTTAAATCAGGAGAGGTTCCAGGCCAATCTATAGTACTTTGATTTTCTACTGGCAAGGCTTTCCAAAGTTCTCGTGCAACGTTACAATATTCGTACGCTTCTTTGCAGTAACGTCCATCACAGACAATGACCGTATGACAACTAATCGACTGTCGAGACAATAGTGTCTGAGTGTGATAAAATTCTGATGCATTCACGGTTGATGCAATATTTTTTAAGGCCAACTAATTTCCTCAAACACTCCGAAAATAGATTCCTATTACTACATACCACTGCAAATGATCTAAGCCGAGGAAAAAATAGAAATCGTTCACACCTTGTCACTCCAGTGGGTCTAAAACTGACTGTATGGTGAAAGAAAGGAAGCTAAAGCAGTTGTTTCAATTAATTTGCACAAAGGTGTAGATATGACGTTGGTTGAAGAATGTCCAGATGTTTAAGTAGATTAAAAGATTTGTTAGGGCATTTCGTAGTTTGAATTGAATTGAAAGTAAAAAAAAAATAAATAAAAAATAAAAATAAAATAAAATAAACAGGTTACAAAATTTATTGACTTCGATTTCTTATTGTATAAAATGATAATATTGGTTGGTTGGCTGATTGGTTTTCTACGGTTTATGAAACCTTTGCAGGTTATATAAAGCAAGAACTTATGTTTATTATGGTAAGATTTCCTTTTTAGACAATAATGGTTAGTGATATATGTCTTACTAATTAACCCATAGCTGAAGAAGTGAAGAAGATGAGAAGAAGTGGATTCGTTCCTTTCCCAGGGTTATTTGCCCATGAGTAAATAGAACGAACCCGATGGGAATTGGAACACGCCTTTCCGATTAGAATTTCCTTGTCCTTTACACCACCAGCACGCTCAAGCGTACAGCACCTTGTATTCCAAGTGGTTAACTATCTCGGTAATAACCAGGTTCGACGTTGCCTAACTTCGGTGATCGTACGGGAACTGGTGTTACAACGTGATATGGCCGTAAGCCAAAGAATAATATAATTAATATAGCCATTAAAAGTATTTATTTTCTCTTTTATTATTATACTGAATGAGAGAATGATGATATGCGATATGTCGACGAGTATATAATGGTTAGCGATGTCTTCATTTTCAATTTTGATGCTAATTTGACTACAGTAAATGACTATATACTTTGATCAACGGCGTAGCCAGGGCCAGTTCTATATGCGCTAATTCTCTATCTCAAGTATGAAGCGACCCCCTAAAAATTAGCTTTAAAATTAGGTCCTCAAATCTCGCATGATACGCGAGTATGATATTTAGCTCGACTCCGCGTTGAGACATGATGTGACCCAAGGTCGGTTTTATTGTCGTGAACCCGAGCGTGTACACTCCGGCCAAGGAGAAAAATTCCCCGATTCTCCGCTAGCGTCGGTTGCGCAGTCCTCGGTGGCGAGCATCGACCCCTCTCTCTCTATTACAATGCAAGGATGCAGTTCCCAGGGCTGGGCACCTGTCAGTATTATTTTCCACAGTTGCACGTCTGTCCTATGACGGAGCCGCAACTGAGTCGCACTCTACCCGAAGATGCGAATGATACACGAGTCAAAACGGTAAATATCAAAAGCTGCTGGTAATATAGGAGAAATATTTCTTTCTTTCTTAACAGCCGTCTTGAAGTTTTTGTTTAAGTTACGGAATTGAAAAAGAAAATAAAAATAGAAAAAATGAATTTTGATGTGTCAGTTCTCCAGGATATTAGCTTGATGATGGCGTCGGCATTATTGATGCAATAGAATACATATACTAAGTTTATAGATCAGAATATAATCGAATTAGTCTTTCATTATCGACGAGCAAAAGTATAATTGCGCCCTTTAAGTGACAAATATTATAATCTAGCCGTATTTATAATCGTGATTATTTAACTTACATCGCGAATTTCTTAGTTGTTACGACATTGGCAAAGAGCTTATTGCTCTGGTGATAACTTAACAATATAAGACGATCCACATTGCTGTATATTTGCTTTACATACATACTGAAAACAGACAATACTTTATATTTCTTTACATAGTAAATGATGTAATAAATATGCTTACACCTGAGCCACCACTCACAGTAATATGATTGACTGGTGTCAGCCATAAATGCACACTGATGTGGAGGTACAGGACGGCGCCTATTGGCTACGCCTATTGCCTACCACTATGATGAGGATAGTCCATTACCGTTGCCTGCTAGATTGTTCTACCCGGTTACAGTAGTCAACAACCATTTCGAACAAATATATCCCTTTCTGGGACATATCAGTAAAGCGGTCCTTGCTGACAAACGCGACTATCAAAGTATATTGCTCTACCCCCTATCAAAAAATAAAAGAATTATTTAGATTCAACATAAAATTTGTCACAACTACGTCTAAAGCAATAAAATCTTAATTGATACAAAACAAAATAATAAGCTATTATTTGAAGGAGGGATTTATGCTGTTACCTGTAATAATTGCCACAAAGAATATATGGGAGAAACCTCAAGAAATTTAAATTTATATGAACACAAAAGAGAGTGCTTACAAAACAACATATTACATGCATTAATTGGTCATCGTTACGAGACTGACCACAATTTTGCTTTAACAAATATTACTGCAAAGAGAAAAAATTCACTGAGATAAAAATGTTTAGAAAGTGTTTTAATTATTAGATCGGCCACAGTAAATTTTGCGTCCCTGTTTAACCATTCTTGATAGGTATTCTATTATCACAAATGTGGGATATTTAATAAGAAAAGCGTTAAAAACATAAATAAAATGTAAGGAATCCAAATGACGTCAACTAAATAATATACACACAACACATATAAATATAAATTCAAAATAGTCGTCGTCTCTCTTTCATTCGTGTGCTTGCGTAGTCGCATTGACGTAAAGATAACCTTAGTCTGATGAAGTCCTAAAGGAGGAAACGCGTCAAACGAAAACTTTCCCCACTATAATGCTTGAAACTAATATTCATTTATACTGATTGTACTTTTCCCGTTTCATTGTTTAACATGTTGATGAGTAAATACTATTTTATCAAAGGAGACAGAAACATTTTGTCGTTGAACTTTAAAACATTGAATACTGGAAAGATGAAAACGTATTCGCCGAGAAATAATTTTGGAAATTTAATTCTGCGAAGAGTTAATATTGTTTTGCACGTTACAGAAATTCCGCTGTAAAATTGTATTCTTAAAACCCTTGTGGGTTTCCGCGCTCCCCGACTATACTCAGTGAACTGTTCCTGTAAAATGTCACGGTTGGTGTTTAGGGGAGAAATCTATAAAGAAATGAACAGAGTCAGTTAGGATTCTTTGGTGATTCTTAGAGTGTTATCTTTCATCAGAGATAGTTCTCACAAGTGTCAGCTATCGAGATTAACCAAGGGCATCTACTGAGAATGTACGAATCTTAGCAGAATGTCACATACAGTAATGGCAATGGGAAACGTCAACAATTCAGCATAGGTAAAGGTCTTTACACTTCCAATAAAACAACAGAGGAATACAACGAAGCTGAAGCTAAGTTAATATATTTCAAATAGAGATTCACTTAAAAAACGAAGTAATAATAATAATAATAATAATAATAATAATAATAATAATAATAATGAGTACAATATTTTGTATTTCTTTAAGGTATGGGCTACCAGTGCGACTGTTGTTGAAGGAATTCCTGGTAGCCCATACCTTAAAGAAATTTTTAAAAAAATGTACTCACAAGTAGCTCACACATTACGAAGAGCCGTCCTGGGTATGACGATAAAATACAGCCGCGTCCAGGATAAGACGATAAACTACGTCCAACATCAAGGCCACTGATCAGGAGGTTCTGAGGAGCGTAGAACCACCTCTTAATTGCTGGTGTTCCCAGGTCCACCCTGAACCGGGGTGGTAGCACCTGTTAGGGTACCAGGTATGGGCAAATAATTAACCCAGAAACTGAGGGAAAAAAAAGCATTATAAAAGTGTAAAAATAGGTATAAATACCAGAAATACTTTGTAAAAATTATTACCAGAAATAAATTTTTGAAGAAAAAAAAAATATATTACCAGTTATAATTTTTTGAGGAAAAAAATATTAACAGAAATAGATTGACTAAACAAAAATATTGCCAGAAAAAATGTTGTCGGCATTAAATGACCCATCCAGGTGTTGATATGCCGTAAAACAAACCAAACCAAACCAAACATTACGAAGAGATTTATCTATAGAAATATATGTGACCTTAGATCATTTTTTTTTACAAGAAATTATCAGTGGAAAATATCAAGAAGCTTTACTGAATTTTGGACCCTGGTTGGGACTTGGAATTAATGTGTATACAACAGAAACCCACCATCATCATCATCAAGAAGAAGAAGAAGGATAAGGAGGAGTAGGAGGAGAAAGCGAAGGAAGGAGGAGGAGGAGGTGGAGGAGGAGAAGGAGGAGGAGGAGAAAGCGGAAGAAGAAAGAGGAGGAAAGAAGAAGAAGAAGAAGAAGAAGAAGAAGAAGAAGAAGAGGAAGAGGAAGAAGGAGGTCTTAATGCAACACCTGGCATAGTTTAATGGCTTCTGATCTTAACTGGTTGTGGATATTAATATGCATATATCTATCTTGATGAATTATAATGGCAACAGTAAATAACGCGTTCAGTAGGACTGATTTGGTTATCAGTTGCTTCACCGTAGCCAGCAAAGACATGGATTCTTCACACGTCTTCTCACAGAACCCCAATTAATTGATGAACGCTTTGGACTCATCGCAATTTACTGTCGCTCGAAATATTTCTTCCAATGGCTGTTTCAACATTAAAATAATAACCGCCAATGATTTCACTAATTTCAAATATTACAACTAAATACTAAATAGAATCAGAAATGAGCCTGTAACTTTGAATTAATTTATCGCGCACGCACATACACACATACACACAAACATATATACAGGGTTGCGCAAAAGTAAGTAAACCTTAAGATAATATTAAAAGTAATTATCTCTTTTTTTCCAGATAATCAACAAATTTTAATTAAAATATATATTCATTAAGAAAAACATTTATTAGACGAACACAACCTCTTGTCAAGCAGGAATACAAATGTTAATTATAAATTAAGATGTGCAAATGTAAGTGATCCCTTACACTTATCATCTGGTGACTCCTCCTTTTGAGGTCACAACCTCAACCAGTCTTTTTCTATAATTTTAAAGAAGGTCTGGCAGTAGGTAGCATCAACCTTTGTCCATTCTTCTTGTCACACCTGCCACAATTGTTCGATATTAAATGGGTTTCTTGCGTGTATTGCCTTCTTTGACTTGAACCAAAGATTTTCAGTTGGGTTTAAATCAGGACTAAGTCCATTCCAAAACTTGAGATTTCATTTTTCTTTTGCAGATTTCATTTGATACTTAGGACAATTGTCCTGGTGGAAGATCCAGCACCGACCGAAACCCAACTTTCGAACCGAGTGCAAGAAACTTTCGTTCAAAATGGCTTGGCAAATTGCAGCATCTATTGTGCCGTCGATGCGTACTATTTTGTCTGTCCTAGCTGCAGCAAACCACCGCGAAATCATAAGGCTGCCGACACCATGTTTAAATGTTGGCCCCAAATTCTTCTCTTCAAAATCCGTATTAGGAGCTCGCCAGACATAACGTCTTTTGTTCCCCCACAAAAGATCTAGTTTGGTCTCGTCCAACAATAACGTTTCTGGCTTATTAATATGAACTTTGGCATAGTTGAGATTATTTGTGATTTTTCGTAAGTAGTGGCATTATTTTTCTAAGTATTATTCTATGAAGGTTAGATTTGTTCTGATTGTCGTACTGTAGACATATTCACATTGATTCTGACTGTTGTGGGGCTCTCCCTTTTTTACATAAGATAGACTCATCCAAAGTATACTTATACTGACAGAGAGAATACCTGCTATTGAGATACGTGGAGATACGTTGAGATACGTGGAGATACGCTGAGATACGTTGAGTCAGTGTTATGGTGAAACGCACCTATTCTATAGTTAATAGACTCCCCAACCTAATATAAGTAGGAGTAGTAAGAGAAACGAGGGCCAGTCGATGTCGGACGACAGTAGTCGATAGTTAGTCGAATACGAAAGTAGTCAGCGACCACAACAAGTGTACTCTGCGTAATACCTATTATATCAAGTGCCTAACGTTTTGTACGTCGAACCTATTTAGGACCGATTTAGTACAAATACAAACCTCCACTGCGAAATAACTCTACAACAGGCAGGTTGAGGGATACGGAGACAGACATAGGGTGTTCTCAGAGAGAGAGAGAGAGAGAGAGAGAGAGAGAGAGAGAGAGAGAGAGAGATTACGGCTTTACTTACAGAGACTTGTACATATATTTCCTACTATCCCGCATTCCTGGACTACTAATCTTCACTTCAAGTCTGTATACTTATGTTTAATACACTTATTTTTCTATCTCAATTTCTGACGTTGTTTATTTGTTTGTGCAGGACTCCATTCACGGAATCCACAGCACTGACATTGAAGCCTTGGAGAAGCGCAGGGGTCATAGCGTGAATCGCCTGGGCTTGTCGAACCAGATATCTACTTCTTGCCGTTATTCTTCGCCTATAGCACCCCCCATGATTGCGATGCCGTCAACCAAAAGGCCTTCCATGTATATATTATTTGTTGTACAATGGAGTCATGTACTTTAAATCGTTTTGATAGCTATTTTTTAATAATCAATTGTTTTGGGCACCCTCGGCGAGAAAAATAGCACCAGGACGTGATTCACCCCGTCAGAAATTTGGAAACGGCATGATACTGCTTGGCATTTGCACCGGAATTTATAATAAAAAAATTCAGAGTGTTTGGCTTCCAATTTGAGTACAGTGCAGAGGATTCGGAAAGATTTGGATGAGTCTATGCCGTGAGCAGGTAGTGCTGCCTTGAGTCAAGAGAGTAGCTGCTGGAAGACATAATGTCTGATAACAGGACTCTGCACCACGCCACACAAGCAGGAGAAACAAGTCATGGCTGTTAGACAATTTCTGTAAGCATATCGCTCCTTACGTCTGGTAACCTAAGTCCCCAGACTGCAACGCCCTTGATTATTATTTGTGGAGCACAGTTGAGCAAGAGTGCAATAAAATTCGTTGTAATACCAAAGACGAGCTGAAGGAAAGGATTATGGCAACATAATACACTTAATGCAGCAGCCAAAAAAAGGAGATGAAAGTAATGGATAGATTGCAAAAACGATGTCAAGAGAAACCCATTTATTGTCAATACTCTGCCCATACCAAAAAAGCTGATGTAGACAGACTCCATACCACCAGCATTTACGTAGTGTAGGATTAAAATCTGAAATCAAAGGTTTTAATCTTGCTGTACATAACCAATGCTTGTTAACTAGAAATTACCAAGCACACATAGTGAAGATCTGTGTTTACTCCAAATGTAGATTCTATGAATATTGTGGATTCCGTGAATGGAATCCTGTACAAATAAATAAACAACGCCAGAAATTGAGATAGAAAAATAAGTGTATTAAACGTAAGAATACAGACTTGAAGTGAAGATTAGTAGTCCAGGAATGCGGGTTAGTAGAAAGTATATGTACAAGTCTCTGTAAGTAATCATCTTTCTCTCTGGACTCTTGTATATCTCTCTGAGAACAACCTGTGTCTGTCTCCGTATCTCTCAACCTGTCTCAACGTATCTCCACGTATCTCAACGTATCTCAATGTATTTCGATATTTAACAGTACACCCACAAGGAATGTATGTGGCAGTTTTAACGTGGGTTTCTCCGAGCCCGTAGGCTCAGCCAAAAAAGTATCCCCTTTGAACCCGCATAAGCGGGTTCGGGATCTGTCTACCTCCCCGGACGAAACTTTGCCCTTCGGCATATCTTCGTCCGGGTTCCTCTCTGACAAAGGAGAGAGTTCGACAGACGTCGCACACAGTCAGAGACTGTATCTCCACGTATCTCAACGTTTCTAAACAGCAGATATTCTCTCTGTCATTATAAATATACTTTGGACGAGTCCATCTTATGTAAAAAGAGGAGAGCCCCACAACAATGATAAATATCCAGAATCAGTTAAACATCTGTATAAGCATTCACCGGATATAAAATTCGGTATGACGGGATGGGACAATGTGTTCATGAGAAAATATGCAAATTTCATATGCGTGGAAACTGGAAGGAATTGGTACAAACACCACCCAGACCCAACTACAGCGGTAAGACCTGTAACAATTTTGAAGTTCTTTACAATACACAAAGAACAATAAAAGTTAATCGCCCAAACATAGGGATCAGAGTTCACAAAAAAAGAATGTGTTTCCTTATAAACATAACAGTTCCTGCCGACTAATGTACATATGAAGATCTTCAAAAAATCTTTAAAAATAAAAAGGATGTTGAAGAGGAAATCTGAAAAATGTAGCACAGGAAGGCATCAGTAATTACTGTTGGGATTATAAAAGATTCAGAGAAACTCATTGGAAGGATTCCTGACAGGATTTAAAGAAATGCAAGAAATTGTTTACACAAGTACAGGTCATATTTTACGAAAAAAATTATCTATGGAATTTTTGTATGTCCTGATGTTTTATTATTAATATTATTAATTTTATATTTTAACAAAATTGCTCAGTGAAAAATATCATGATATCATTTCTGATCTTAGGTTTCTGGTTGGGACCCGGAAAGAAATATGTATATCACAGAAATCAATGGAAATAGTAATGATGAAATAGTACTGTCGAACCGTTCCTGTAGTAATGATCGCGTTTAGAACTTTTTGATAACCACACCACGCCCTATTCACCATAGGTCAAGATCTGTCGATCTTCTGCTTACTCGTCTGGGCAGCTGACCTGTTATTCATGATTTGGACCACGCATCCAAATTGGTGATAAGTTTTAAAAGCTCTAGAAACACTCATGCGATTTAACTAAATTGCAAAACGTGGCTCCGACCCGACAGGAGGTACATATTGACCTCTTAGCCACGGTTAGGTTGGAATTCCTTGATCCTATTTCGCCACAGAACACCACCTAGAAAGTGGAAAAGATCTTAGAAAGAATTGGTGCTAAGATTAATATTGTAGACCTCTAGTAAACTGCCATTTTTACTCTGTAAGGATTCCCTGCAAGATTCTTGAGTTTTAATGTCTCTTGTTGGTACCGTGTCCCGAGAAGAGAATTTCCATCGAGTCCGTCAATATGTGAGACCAAAATAATAAACATAAATATCATAAATAATAATAATAATAATAATAATAATAATAATAATAATAGTAATAATAATAATAATAATAATAATAATAATAATAATAATATTACTATTATTAAAGGTGATGTTGCGCTATTTTTGATGGGAAATTTTCATATTTCCTTGTTTCGAGTCCTTTTTATTATGACATTCATTAAATGAAAAACGTAAAACAATTTTTCGATTACTTTTTCGTTCTGTGAAATTGCTTCCCATACCATACTATTTATATCTGTTGATTGGCAATTTCGCTTGGCTTGACAGATTTGGTTTTTGATATTAACTTGATAATTACAAGAAGATTGATGTCAGTAACATGACCTCAGGCAAAGTTTTCGATCTTTATTCTTTCTGTTTTACCTTCGCTTTTGATATTGTGGTTTCTACATTAATAATTCTCTTTGTAAGTATCAGGCATATCCATTGGCTAAAAAGGTTTACAATAAAAAATTAAAAAAAACACAAACTAATGTATAAAATATATCAACATATATCAATTTCCAAATTAGGAAAAAAAACAAAAAAACATACTTTAATTTCGCATTTTCGAATAACGTTCATGTTTCTTTAAGAGGACATCTTCACTGTGCCATGTGTCCTTGAGGACACATGGCACAGTGGATAAAGGCGTTGGTTAAATCCAGTGACAGGACCCAAAGAGTGTGAGTTCAATACCCAGTTAAGGCATAACAAGAGATAACTGATAACTGACATCCATTAGACATGGCACGTGGAACTAGAACAGTCTGCCCCAGTGAGCGAAATAAAGGGTGCAATTCGACATTCCAACAAGTTGAAGAAGGCCGGAGCTTACAACTAAATAATAAATATGGTGACAAAGATGAGGACAATAGTCCGAATAATGTAAATAGTGTACATAATACCTCATCTCAGAAATATAGACAGATCACACACGCGTGTCTCGGTCAACAAAGGCGAGGGCGTGACGTATATCGTTGAAAGAGCCCATGTTTTGTCGGCTAATCAGCGCGTAAGGAGAGTGCGTTATGCATATCACTGGAAGAGCCCATGTTTTGTCGGCCAATCAGCGCGTGTGAACATTCAATTTGCCTCCTTCACGTGAATTGCCGTAAAATTTTGAATATGTAAGAATTAAATATTACAGGCGGGGGGGGGGCAGCAGAATTTTAGAAGTACCAAAATGAGGCATACTTCAAAATCGGTTGGTAACCCCTGCTTTAGACTATGAAGCAATAGAAAACGTCAGATCTCAAGAAGATTCAATTACCCTGTTAAGGAATGCGCATCAGATCTCGAAAGCCCGTGTCTGCCTCAAATGTTTACATCTACCGATAATTTTTTTTTTTTTGCATCCGAAATGTAAACAAAGTAATTTCTAAGGAATCAACGTATTTTAGTTTTAATCCGAAATTAGATCTTGTTATTCTAAACTACCTTTTAGTGGAATATTTTTAGATTCCTGGGATTAAAACAAAATCCTTTAATTCTCTAGAAATTGCGACTAGATTAGCTAAGTGACACGTCTTCTGTCGGATTACAACGTTGGTTAAAACATATCTGGTTCCTATGGCAATTGGGAATTTAATATTCGAGTCGCCATTTGTGGAAAAATTACAGATTCTGCTTCGACTCATCATAGATTATGGTTCAGTGGTTCGTTGCTTGGTTGATTTTATCTTGCGATTTATCAACCTCTATGGATAATTTAATGCTGAAATCTAAATATTTTTTAACGCAGGTCTTTTTATGGAGATAATGGTTTTAGTTATACAAGTATTAATAATTAACCCATAGCAAGGGGAACAGATGGATTCATATTTCTACCAAGTGCATTTGTTCGTAAGCGAATATAACGAACACGGCTTTTCGATTAAAAATTCTGAACCATCATCCATTACACCACCCGCACATCTAAACTTACAGCACCTGGTATTACTCAACATGTCACCCATCTAGGCACTGACCAGGCCCGAGATTGCTTAACTTCACTGATCTTACGGGAAACGGTATTTCGATCTGATGCGTCCTTAAACCCGGGCTCTGTGGAAGAAATGGGCAAGATACATAAAAAGACAAGAGAGAATTGATACGAATTGTCTTTTAAATATGGGAACCCAAATAAAAATAATATAACAGAAGAATTTACTAATTGGTTCTATTAAGAACTTCGAGATATTGACAGCGAAGAAGGCAGGCGGACACACCGGCTAAAAATGTCGTGTCTATCACAACTAAAAGAGTAATTGTAATAGAGATGCCGGCACACACATACATACATACATACATACATACATATATATATATATATATATATATATATATATATATATATATATATATATATATATATATATATATATATATATATATATATATATATATATTAGGTTGGTGCAAAATATTCAAATATAATAATAATATAAATAGTTATGCTTGTTTGGAAAAACCTTGGGTATTTGGGCTTGTAATTAAACAAAATAATGCCGAAGGGAAAATAAGGGATAAAACAAAAAGAAAGAACTAAGACCATGTAATTGAGGCGAAAACAATCGTCCAGAATCCAAGCTCAGAGTCCAAAGAAAAAAAAAACTCCAAAACGAATAAGGCAAAAGTAACTATGTAAAGTGCTCAATACACTAAGTAGAGCAAACCTAAATATAACCTAAAGAGCCAGGTAAACCTACCTAGGTTTCACCTACACGGATCGTCGGGGTAATCTGCTCAGACGATCCGTGTAGGTGAAACCTAGGTAGGTTTACTTGACTCTCTAGGTCATATTTATATTCCAATATATATTGTTAAATATAACACATAATGAATGTATATTATTAGGTTGGTGCAAAAATAATGACGTAATAATGTCGTTTTTTGACGTATTTTTTAACGTCAAAAACGACATTATTACGTCATTATTTTTGCACCAACCTAATATGTTTGTTCATGAGCCGTTCTAAACTCCGTATATTTGCTTTATTTAGGGAGTTTGGTTTTGGTTTGGTTTTGGTTTGGTCTTTGTTTTACGGCATATCAACCTCAATGGGTTATTTATTGCCGACAAAATTTTTTATTGCTGGTAATATGTTTTTCTTCAAAAATCTTTTTCTGGGAATATTTTTCTTTGAAGAAATCTATAGCTGGTCATATTTTTTTTCAAAGAATGTATAACTGTTGGTATTGCTGGTATTTTTTTTTTAATGTATTGCTGATAATTTTTCCTTAAAAAATTATTGCTGGTAATAATTTTTTTTATTACAAAGTATTTCTGGTATGAAAACTTTTTTTTTACCAAAGTTTGGGTGTTGACTATTTGTACATAGCTGGGACCCTAACAGGTGCTACCACCCTAAGTCAGGGTGGACCTGGGAACACCAGCAATTAAGAGGTGGTTCCACGCTCCTCAAAACCTCCTGATCAGAGGCCTTGCTGTTGGACGTAGTTTATCGTCTTACCCAAGACGCGGATGTCGTTTATCGTCTTACCCAGGAAACGGATGTAGTTTATCGTCATACCCAGGACGATTAATTTAGGGAGAAAATAAAGATAAAAAATGTACAACATTTAGATATTCCGCGAGCGTTATCGTCGCATAGCAATCTTCTATGTCTGCTTAGCATAATATCATCTTTGATGGTGAATATCTTTGTTTAAATGTTTATTATGAGATAACGATATATATTTTGATATATGAAGAACAGTACTGGGGAAATTCTATGACAAAATTGGGAAAAGTTTACTTGTGACGCATTTCGTCCTTCAGGAACACATCAGAAAAAAAACGGCCCCTACTAAGAAACCCAATGACGCAAAAAATATATTATCCTGCCGACTAATTCTATCACATCTACAATGGAAAAAAAATATCTAACCTTAAAATAACAGTTGTTAGTACTACATCGAAAACAATAAAAAATTAGTTAATACTTATAAAAAGCAAAAAAAAAAAAACAAACAAAAAGTTAAAACCTGGAGGAGGAGTTTACTCCGTCGCCTGTAATAATTGTCCTAAAAAATACATAGGAGAAACCCCAAAAAATCTAAATAAAAGATCATATGAATAAAAAATTTATATTTTACAATATATCAAATGCGTTGTTTGCCCACCGTAACGAGACTGACCACAACTTTGACATAAAAAATGTTACACTCATCAAAGGGCAAAATAATTCGTTAGGACGAAAATATCTAGAGAGTGCCTTAATCGCAAGGTCATCTAGCGTAAATTTGCGTCCTTGCTCTTACAGTATTTCACCATTCCTGGAAGATCTTTTAATATCACAGTGTAGAAAACCTACTTACAAAAGTGATGGAAAGAAAAAAAAAACTCTAAGTGAATTTGACTAGATAAAGATAAAAATTCTACAATTCCCAGCACCATACGCATGCCATATGCATGTGTAGTCCTACTAACATGACAAAGTTAGTTCGATGAAATCCTGAACGATGAAACGCGTCCTAAATAAATTATTTCCACTTTCAAACACGTTCCCCAGTATCTATATCTATATCTATCTATCTATCTATCTATCTATCTATCTATCTATCTATCTATCTATCTATCTATCTATCTATCTATCTATCTATCTATATATATATATGTGTGTGTGTGTGTGTGTGTGGCCTCCTTTGTAAATCACTAGCGGGTCTTAAATGCCACTTAAGATTATCGCAGAAACTTTCATAACTGAATCAGTAAGCTGTCAGATCCTCATACGTCGAAACCGGCGGGAGAGTCCATTATATATATATATATATATATATATATATATAACAGGAGGAAAAAATTCTAAAAAGACACATAAACACTAATCTATCCCCACTGATGTAATTAAAAAAATAAAATTAATTATATACTATACTAAATTTAATACAACCAACCTAGTCATTCATAACAACTCTTCTCCGTCAACTAGCGTCTTACAAAAGACCAACATCGTATATCAATTTAAATGTCCTTCGGAAGATTGCATCTCTGATGAAAATGTTAATACGTATTTTGGTTTTACAACAACTATAATGACGAGAAGGCTTACGATTCACTTGAACAATCATAGGAACACTCTTATCCACCTTATCAGTTTAGAGAGATGTTAGACGAAAATACATCAGTGATCCATTATGATAATAATAAGCAAAAACTTGAAATTCTGGATGTCCTTTTATATAAGAGAATTACAACCAAATTTAAAGTTAACAACGAGTATAGTAAAAAAAGTTCTTAATATTTGTAGTAGCAAACTTTATATAAAAATACTAAATTAAAATACTACAATTAAAAAAAATCTTAAATATTTATTTTTAAGTCTTTAAAAAAAATCATATAATTTACTTTCCTTGCATAAAGGTAAAAATATTATGAATTTACGGTATTAACGCATAACACATCTCTGAAGATGGTCTCAGATGAGATTGAAAGTACTTGCGGAAATAAAAGCTAGTTGAAAAAAAAATTTAGAATTTTTCGTAATCAATTTTCTACAGGCACCAAGAAATTGATTCGTGATAATAAAAGGATTATAACTAAAATAGACATAAGTCTAAATTATTTAACCAAACATACTTGAATGAAAACATGCTGCCTAATTATACACACAAACATATAATGAAATGGACAATGTCCGGCAATTATTTTAACACATTTTTATGTTTATATATTCTTTTTTATAGATACAAATATTTAAGTAAATTCTCTGTTTATAATAAACAGTATTAACAACATTTATCGGCCTGAATGTCCGAGAAATAATTAAAATAATTGTCGGACTTTGTCCCTTTCATATTGTGTGATGTCATTTGTTTACATTTTGATACGCATCGAGCAGATATGAATGTACGTGAGAAAATCATGGAAAATTGTAGTTTAAAAACAGTAAAATCGACTTTGCTAACCAAAACGTTCCGCAATGGCGAAATCGGTAAAATCATGTCAGGCTATATGACGGTTCCGTATAGGATACAGTTTCGATTCCTGTCGGAGGAAGCATATTTTCTATGACAATTTCTTGGACATTCAGGCCAGCAAATGTTGTTTAATACTGTTTATTATAAACAGAGCATTTACCTAAATATTCGTATCTATAAAAAAGAAAGTATAAACATAAAATGTCTTAAAATATATATATATATATCTAGAGAGAGAGAGAGATACAGCGAGAAAATGATCATTTATGTGTTTGCTCTTGCCTCACAAATTTTTTCCCTCTCGAGTGTCTACTTGAAAAATGACTCTCCAATGAAAGTCTTACAATTCTCAAAAAGGAAATGAAATGAAATATTCATTTCTAATCAAAATTACTGATATTTCTGTTATATGAAAACTATCGTAAGCTTCTGTTTACAAAATTGCTATATTTTTCGTGTTACTTTTTATTCAGTTCAAGAACAGATCTATTCCAGTTGAGTTCATGACGTTCACTTACGCTCTATTAACCCTGGGAAAGGTATAGATCTCTTCCTCCACTCCATGGCTATGGGTAAATAGAAGGATAAACTGGGTTCTATAGCCTTGGGTCGCAACTGGTATAAGAGTATAAAAACTCTGAATTCAAAGCAGCCTGGAGAAACTTGGGATCCATCAGGCTATGTTGCCCAGGAAACCCAACTTCACCCGCGTTTTCGGTACATGTGGTGCCCCTACGACTCAAAAGAGTTACGGGATTTGTGATCGTGATTTGTACTTACTGTCAGAAAGATCTGACCTTTCTTGGACACAAAATGCGGGAGTTTTGAAGTATCCAACGCTAACAAGACCTTTCGAAGGCACCACGTGCAGAGAGAAACATTCGGAGAAGTTCCTAAATTGTTCGCGCTAATGGACGGCAGTGCGGGCACAAAGAAGTAGAAAAAGAGTCAAAAATTTGCTCAAAACTACACCAGATAGAAAGATACGCAGATCAATGATCGTCCACGTCCTGAAGAAGGAAGAAGGCTGATAAAAGAATTAAGAAAAGCATGCATAAGTGTGTGCAATTTGGAGTAATGGATATCAGCTCAGAAGGAGAAATCGGAGAGCTGCGTTCGAATTCTAGTCGAGTACTCTGCATTCACTTACGCACAAACATCCTTGGTAAAGGTATGAATCACCTTCTTCTTCCAGCTACGGCTTGAATAGAAAGTCAGACAGGGTTTTATAGCACTGGTTGGTCTACTGCTGGAAGAAATGGCAGCCGACTGCGGGAAAATGTTCTGCCGATTCAGCCATGACTCCAAAGAAACTAGCGTGTAGCACTTAACTGAAGACGAACATTGTAATATCTTATTTGTTGTAAAAGCTGAAATTTCTATTCCAGAACAGCATTATCGATTTTAATTTCAACAATTATTTAGTTAAAAATAGGAATGTTTAAGTGTACATAAGGAATAATTGATTTCTTTGTCAGAAAATATATCCTTCAGAATTTTTTTTTTTTGTTCATTCCTTGAACAAAGTCACTACTATTCAATTAAAAAGTTGTTCAACTGTAAAGTAGTCTTAATTCAGTCAAGGATTTGAGCAACTCTCTCATTTCATTACTTAACAAGGTTAACATAACAATAAAGTGTTTTTCACGATGTATTTTTCTTAACAAAATCAAATTGAATTTATCAGTACACACCATTGACGATCTTCGAGACAATGGTGCAGTGGATTAAAGAGTTGTTTTTAAACAAATGTCATGTACTAATCTTTAGATCAATTCTTGGAACAGATTCCTGAAATGCTGCTTCCCCGATCATTACGATCTTAGCCTCTTCAAATCTAGTTATATACCCTACATATCCTCATAAAACTCACTTCTTACTTCCTCCCTTTATGCCCTCATCTTGATTCAACCGCGTTGAATAACTCTCTAGCTTGAGTGCCCCTTTAGCATGGTATTGGGCGAACAATAGTATAAAATGGTAGTGAAACGCTAGCATGCACGAACAATAACTTGCATCAAAGGACAAAATAAAATTATAAACAGATATCCCGTATTAGCCAAAACAATGCATACCTGATGATGGCCAGTGGATTCCTCGGCGAAACGTCGTGTTTATAACAACATCTATAATAATCAAGATGAGAAGTTCGAAAACTGAAATGAGCAACTACTCAGTTCAAAACTGAAATACTGAATAACTAAAAATTCTAAGTCTGTTTCTTTTTTGGCGTGTGATATTCTATTTCTTCCTATTTTCATATACACTCTTCTGACGATGACGGTAGTAAGCGTCGAAATACCGCCAAAGCAGACTATTGTAAATAACGAATAATTAACTAATGATTGCTCATTAGTATGTTATACCAAACATTTTCCTGTAAATTACTGTCTGTTTGTTGACATATTTTGTGGGTGGATAAAAGGATAATTATTGCAGTAAAAGCAAACATGTTATACACAACAAATAAACTAAAAGGAAGAAAAAATTATTTGCATGAATCAGGTAAAACTCCACAAGAAAAATATTAATATGCCAATGCAAGTCTAAGGCTGCCAGCATCTTTATTACAATTACATATTGCCATGCTGCCTTGTTTCTGTTCAATTTGGTCAGTAATTCAGGTTTTAATATTCTTGGTCCTTCGATAGTTCTGTGCATTGCCAGTTATTCGTTTTCGCTGTGGAAAAGTTCTGCAAAATATTCGTTCGATCTCTGAGGTATTTTTCTTTCTCTAATAACAGCATTCCGTCCTTAGATTTTGTGCATCCATTTGATGAGCATGTCTTTTGTCCTATTAGTTCTCAATATATTAATAAAAAAAACTAATTGATTGTCTGTTCTCAAACCTCAGATCTAAATCGACGTATATGAAGAACATGCACAACGATAAATATAAGTTAAATTAGAAAAGCAAACACAGGGGATACCATATATATATATATATATATATATATATATATATATATATATATATATATATATATATATGTTAAGACATGTCTCTGAATATTTTAAACAAATTTTGTGTACTTATTTTCAAAAGTATCCTGTCATAATTACGAATAAATTACTTATTAACCTTATTAGAAAAAGAGAGAAAATTACCATGTTGATACGTATTCATCTATTCTGAGTACTTTCGACATTAGCACAATGCCATCATCAGGGTATTATTTTATTCTTCACTCAAAATTGTTGTGTTCATCTGAACGTTAATTTTTTTTTTATTGAGAATTAGAAAAACGTTAAGGTTATATATCGTACGATTTAAATTAACGATGTAAACGTCAAGGGAAAAAACTAAGTTTTGAATTGTCCATATGTTTTTTTTTTAATGTTAGTTACAATCTAGATATTTTTCATAGTATTCTAAAATATTAAAACTGATCCCAAAAAAGAGCTCAATGTATTTATCATTACAGAGGAAATAATTAATAGACAATAAAATCCAAAATGACTTCAAATGGGGAATAGTCTATATCGATAGCAAAGATGTCGGTTCTTCTGTCTTATTAACCCCGGTGTGGACTGAGTTCGCGTCAGAAATTTAACTGAGAAAGCTAAAATAAAATAAAATAAAATCACCAGTCAAAAAACTAATACAAAATATATCCATTTCAATGTTTCAGTCAGACGAAAGGCACGGGAGAAGTAGAGGAGGGTGTAAGGTATTTGTCTTAAACGGAAACGTTTTATAGAATTAAACCCGAATATTAACCTTATGACATTCATATGGAGTTATATATATATATATATATATATATATATATATATATATATATATATATATATATATATGTATGTGTGTGTGTATGTGTGTGTGTGTAGAGACAAAAGGAAAATATAATATTAGAGACATGTTCCGACATCTGATTGACTTTATAAGGATTTTATTTTGTAAGAAATATTTATAAGCAAAAGTCAAAATCATTTCAAACATAAGAATGCTCAGAAATTAAATCCGGTTAGCTGAAAGTCAAGGAAGTAAGTTATGGAGGACCCTAGGTGTTAAAATTTAATGTCTAATCAATGACAGTGTGCAAATGGTGTTCGTTTTGCTGACTTTTGTCTAATGTAATTATTATTATTTCATTTATTTTACTTTATTATTTATTTACACGTTATATACGAGGGTCATTCAATAAGGTGACTTTTTCGGTATAAAGAATTCTAATACAGATAGAAGCTTACTTTTTTATTATTTTTTTTGTTTTACTTCTTTTTCACATGGATTTAATTTCTTTTGCAGATTTAAAAAAAAACTTTGAGAGTTTTGGCGATCAACAAATATGGCCGTCCAAGATGCATGATCCAGGATTGAACAGCAGTCAGTTATCAAGTTTTTGGTTGCTGAAGGGTGCAAACCAGTTGAAATTCATAGGAGAATGTCAACTGTGTATGGTGCCACATGTTTCAGCCAAAAAATGTCTACAAGTGGGCTAAATTGTTTAAAGAAGGACGGAGTAGTGTTGAGGATGAAGACAGGCCTGGGAGGCCTACAGAAGTGAGGTCTCCTGAGATGATCGAATCAGTCAATGACCTCATTCAGTCTGACAGAAGAACTACTGTGAACTGCTGAGGTAGGTCAAGAAAGACATAAAGAACAAACTCGGGGGTCATCAGTCAGAAGGAGTCATCTTGCATCATGACAACGCAAGGCCTCACACAGCATCAACGAGCTGGGCTGAGAACTGCTCCCTCATCCCCCTTACAGCCCAGACCTTGCCCCTTCATATTGTTCGGTCCCTTAAAAGCGTTCACGAGAGGCACGAAGTTTAAAAGTAACGATGAAGTCAAAAGTGTTGTGAGCGACTGTCTGAGACATCAGCCCAAGGATTTTTACGGTGAGGGAATGCGGAAGGTTGTGCACATGGAAAAAGTGTGTGACAGTGCTGGGAGACTACGTTAAAAAAAAACAAGTAAGCTTCTATTTTTATTAGAAGTCCTTATACCGAAAAATTCACCTTATTTATTGAATGACCCTCGCATTTTAAATAAAAGGTTTTGAATTTAACCGTTTTCTTTTAATTTTAAAAAATTTTTTTTTTTTATGTTGAGAAGGAAGTAGTTCTTATAGGAAAAGAGATATTTGAAAAAATCTTTAAAATTAACAGCATTTTTATTTCTGATTATATACAGGTCGTCCATAAAGTTCGTGTGCACTTTAAAAAATTTATAACTTTATTTGTATTTGCAATAGAAATAATTTGTAAAACGGATTAGAAAGAAATAAATCTGTATTTTTTTACGGTTTTATTGAAATTTTATTTAAGTTTCCACATGTCCTCCATCATTAGAAATAATACGATTTTCCAGTTCACGGGAAACATTTGCCAACTGATTTACAGTAATACCTGAAATCTCATTAGTTATTTCAGCTTTCAAATCTTCTAATGAGCTAGGTTTGGTTGTATATACAATTGTTTTCACATGTCCCCATAAAAAATCTAATGGAGTCAAATCTGGCGAACGTGGAGGCCAATAAAATGGTCCACCCCTTCCGATCCATCAGCTAAGAAATTCCTGATTTAGAAACTCTCTAACACGCAAAACAAAGTGACAAGGAGCTCCATCTTGTTGAAACACTGTATTATAACATTTTTTACAGATTATTTCTATCGCAAATACAAATAAAGTTATAAATCTTTTAAGGTGCACATGAACTTTATGGACACCCTGTATATTCTTCTTCCAAGTTTCGTCAGTTTTCAGCAACCATGTACTCCGACTTCTTACAAATGATAGTTAGTCTTTTCTTCTCGCGTTCCTTCAACGATTTCAGTAGGTGTTCTTGTAGTTTATTTTTGTATCTACTATCAATAATGTGTCGCCTGCATATCTTATGTTGTTAAGATTATGGGTACTATTAATAAATTCTGGTAGAAATTATAATTCTCTCAGAATCGCTGCCAGTATAGGCTCTGGATTATTCTAATATCCTTCTCAAATTAGATATACTGTGTTCGGATCCTTCCGCATCGACTATAGAGTCTCGATGATGCTCCGAGTGACGATGGCCTATTACGCTGAATGGCACACTTACTCCGCGGCCAGCGATTCAAAAATCTTGATGAAGTGAAGGATGATTTTTTTTTTACAGTTTTTTTTTTAATTCAAAGCCAGCGGACTGGTATCTGGGGTAGATTCGGATGCTGGGTGTTTGCTTGTAGCAGATCATCGAGAATGATGAACTTTATTTTGAAGAATACATTTTAGTATTGCTCCATAAAACTTTCTTTCTGTTCCGCTTCTTAAGTGAGTCAGATCATTCTGACTAACCTAATATATATATATATATATATATATATATATATATATATATATATATATATATATATATATATATATAATAACAAGGCTTAAACACTAATATTCCATGGTCATAATTTATTCCATTGGAATCGTAAATACGATCCAATTCATCACACCTACAAATTCAAAAAAAACACTAACCACTAATATTATCAATATATATATATATATATATATATATATATATATATATATATATATATACTACGTTGGCCAGAAAGTACTGAAAACAACAAATTTTGATGTCTGGTGGAATTTACAAGTTGTACTGCATTTCAAGCTTCTTCCATACGACCATCAACGCTAAATTCTACTGGCAACAGCTAGACCGCGTTTACCACAAACTAAAGAAAGAGTATCCTGCTTCGGTCAATCGAGGTCGGTTTTTTTTCAGCAAGACGATGCCAGGTTGACTTAGGAGAACTTCAAACAAATGGACGATATTGAGATGCTTCCATATCTACCATTCAGTCCCGATGCTGCTCCGAGTGACTATGGCTTATTCCTGTCAGTGGCACATATCCTCCGCAACCAGCGATTCAACAATCTTGATGAAGCGAAGTAAGCTTTTTTTTTACAGATTTTTTTTTATTCAAAGCCAGCGGACTGGTATCTGGGATAGATTCGGATGCTGGGTGTTTGCTTATAGTAGATCGTCGAGAATGTTGAATTTTATTTTGAAGAATAAATTTTAGTGTTGCTCCATAAAACTTTTTCCTTTTCGCGTCTTAAGTAGGTCAGGTTATTCTAACTAACCTAATTTTCTGACTAACCTAATATATACCGTTTTCGAGACTTTTAAATTGACATTCTCTGGATTATTCGACTATCCTTCGCAAATATGTCAAAGTTACTTAGCAGTACCAGCAGTTCTTAGTACGTACTTTATCAAACTCTTTTGCGTAATCTATAAAATGATATCTACCAACTGTCCCACGCAGTCAGATGCGGCACAAGTCCGAATATAATGTGGGGTTCCCGAGACCGTAGGTTCAGCCAAAAATTCCCCATAAACCACGTATAAAACGGGGTCTGAGAGGTGTTTCCCGAGTCGAGCATCTACCCCTCGGCATAGCCTCGTCTGGGGATCCTCTCTGCTCGGAAGCAAAGAGTTTAACCATCCCAGATGAAGACGAATCTCCAACTTCGGGCCGGAAAACACAGGTAAGCATCCTTATGTATTTTTTATTGAGCTTCCTGATATCATTCTGCATATAAATATCACATTCCGTGTTCTATCGTCTTTAACGAACCTGCACTGTTCTTGTCCTATTTGCGTTTTAATTCTGCTACACTCTCTATTCCTAAGAATTTATATAAGTTTTGTTATATGCTACATATTGTCTGATGGAGTTTGCACTCGTCTTAGGCATTGCTATGGAAATTGATCTTCTTATGTCTTCCAGTATATCACCACTCATGTATATTTTATTTATTATGTCTGTAAACTTGCCAATGCAAGTCTAAGGCTGCCAGCATATTTATTACAATTACATATTGTCATGCTGCCTTGTTTCTGTTCAATTTGGTCAGTAATTCAGGTTTTAATATTCTTGGTCCTTCGATGGTTCTGTGCATTTCCAGTTATTCGCTTTCGCTTTCGCTGTGGAAGAGTTCTGCAAAATATTCGTTCGATCTCTGAGGTATTTTTCTTTCTCTGATAACAGCATTCCGTCCTTGGATTTTATGCATCCTGTTGATGAGCTTGTCTTTTGTCCTATTAGTTCTCTTAATTTTTTATGTATATTGTTCTGGCCTCCTGTTTAGGGGCCAGAAAGAAAGACACGGAAGACGAAGGTAGGTTGAAAACAATATTGAAGATATATACAAAACAATAGTGTTAGTAATAAGTAGATTAGCATGGCGTCTACTACTCTACTTCACTCTGCTCCGTCCGACTCTTGCAGTTTGTATTTATGAGAGAAGGAAGAGTTCATTATACTGTAAGAGGGTTTTGGTATTCCTTCCTATTTCTGCACATCTTTAATTGAGTCATTCCTCTTTAGCCTGCCTGCATTTGTTCCTAATGTTTTTATGCACTGTCCTATATTCTGTGCCGTACCTTGGTATTGTTTTTGTCTCTTTTTTCATGTCGAGAATTTCATCTGTCATCCATTCTTTTTTTCTTTGTTTATTCTTCTTTGGGATGATTTCGATTTCTAATGTTCCAAAGCTTCTCTTAATGTGTCCCACATCGAGTTTTTCTTTTTCTTTTGTCCATTGCATTTGCATTTAAAACTTTCCCCATATTTTTCCTTCACAAGCCATTCAGGAGTCTGTCGTGTTGCAGTTTAGCTGCTGCCATAGTCGTCTTGAATTTATATTTACTTATAACTGGAAGTGGGGTCACACCCGCCGCCAGCGCCGGACTAAGTGACAAATTTATAGATACTGTTCTTCCTATACATTAAAATATCGATATTTTTTATGAAGTGTGAAGTGACGCTTCCGGGATAGTAACTGAAAATGCGTTGCTGTACAAATCCAACCGTACAATTATTTTTTAAAAAGCAGTATGGTTTGAAACCAGCCGAGGAAATACCATATTTTATCTTGACAAATAGACAAGTAAAACTTACGATAGATATTGAGATATTTTAAATCTCTCATTGAATTCACATAAAAAAAAAAAAAAATCATGGATTTCATTAGAATGAATCATATAATTCTCATTTAGTGTTTATATACATCACGTATATAATGTGTTGAAAGATTCCCCTTTTCTGCCGTCCGCCGATAGATTAGGGGTAGAGTCTCTGACTAACTGATGTTGAGTTTCGATTCTTGCTTTAAGCAATCGTATGTCTAGTACTTTGATGCGCTGTGATACAGCGCAACAGGCTGTATATATATATATATATATATATATATATATATATATATATACATATATATATATATATATATATATATATACATATATATATATATATATATATATATATATATAATTCTTTTTAATGAATTTTATATATATATATAATTCTTATTAATGAATTATATATATATATATATATATATATATATATATATATATATATAGGTATGTATTTTTTATTTTAGAAAATAGTGCTCAATGTAAATTTACAGAGCATTAATATTATAGATTAACTATTTTAAAATATGTTTTTTCGCTACATAGTAATAACCATGTTTCAAAAATGGAAGCTAAAAGCTTCATAATTCGCTTGAAGATGAAATGGAACTAATGTTCTTAATTTAATTACAAAATTAAATTTGAAGCTTTTAGCTTCCATTTTTGAGAAATGCTTATTACTGTGTAGCGAAAAAACATGTTTTAAACTAGTTCATTTATAATATATATATATTTATAGATATATATATATATAATTCCTTTTAATGAAATACATGAAAATTTTACAGGTATCTTAATTTCAATCGTGATCTTATTAATTGTGTATTCCATGACCTTTTCATAAGCTACATAAAGAATACGTTTTTTTTATTCAGAATTGACTTTCTACTAGAGTGATAACCAACCAAGCCTGAAGACTTAATTCAGCTCTACTATTTAACCCATAGTTGTGGAGAGACATAGAGCCATAAACATTTTTTAAGTGTAATTGCGCGTAAATCAATGTAAAAGAACTCGACTGAAATTCGATCTCGGATTTCTGATTTATGGTTCCAAGACGCTACACATTACATAGATTGGGTGTCAAAATTTGAACAGTGCTCTATTCAAGTAAGGTTTATATTTTCCTTACGTTAATTTTGCATATTGACCCAAATCATTTCTACAAGGAAGCAGCTGCTAAAGTGTCTACGTTTTCAGTTTGTTAAAATCTGCACTTGACGCGCTGGTCGTATTTCGAATGAAAACCAACGCGCAGGATGGATTAATTTATATGAGACGGAGATAACACGTTGACTAGTAAGAAATGGGTTTTGTGTGGCATCCAATAAGTGGTTCATTAAGATGCTGTCGAATGAAAGTCAACAGCTTCTAAATTGCCACTGGGATGCATTGAGATAGACAGAGAGTAAGCGAGTCAGACAGAGAGATAGATAAATAGATAGATAGAGAGAGAGAAAAAACAACGGAAGTGAGAAGTAGAAGTATATGTAGAAAAAGGGAAAGAAAGAAAGAGAGATATGAAAGACAGCAAGACAGAGAAGGAAAGTGAGAAGAAAAAAAAAAATAGAAATATATAGAGAAAAAAAGAGAGAAGAGAAATCGCATTATTCGTTTGAAAATTCATTGGTGTTATGTACGGTACGAACCAAAACAGGAACTGATGCATCTGATTTCGTTGCCGTTAATTAAGACATAAGTAAAACCAGGAAATTAATTTGAGAAATTAATTGAATTCATTTCTTCGTTTTATTTACAAATAAAAAAAAAAAAAAAAAATACTTTGAGGCATTGTAAGTCATTGCAAGACGAAAACATTTTTTTCTAATACTTGAATATTCTGGCTTATACCGTTATTCTAACAGCATATTTATTTGTGAAAGGATCTTTTAGAAAACGGTAAGAGGGGTTTATTCAGGATCCATTGATAATCACTTACCCCAAACACATGATAAGAACTCATTATATGGAACTAGCAGAATGGCCCAGCGTTGCCCGTGCTTGATTCAAAAATCGTACGACTCATACAGCAATCGCTATCATTTGACTTAAAATATTTTTGGCCTTCCTTGCCTTTAAAGAAGTGCCCTTTTCCGTGCTGATGTTGCTACATGCCTTACTTCTTGCCTATCTCACACTGCGAATTTTTTCTAAGCTCTATACTAAACATTAAATCTGTTACGAAAAAAGAACTAAACAAAATGAACACAAAACGATCAGCTTTAATTAAGGACTCGTAATTGGAAAAACCGAATGAAAAAAGAATGTTAACAACAAATACTTTTTCACGCCCAACCCAGTTCTGCGGAATCAGAATCAACGTTGAGTTTAAGTAACGGAATGTGCTAATTGGAGTAAAGTGCCATGCAGATTTAAATTTTTCCCACTTGTGACGAATGCAGCTATCGATATTTTTTGCATGCTAGCATGCTAGTTAACATTCGTGTCAGTCAGCTGTTGGCACTCACGCTGGCCAATAGAATCTTCCTGCCTATTCATGGAAGCCAGCTATAGGTTCTCATTCTGGCCAGTACAAAAACTACATGAAAACTGCCGTAGAAGCACGAACAAATCGATTATTTCCACTATCGGTGGGAGTTGGAAAATGCATAGTCGGTCTTGGCCTTCCCACTAACTTAGAGTATGTGCATGTAAATTTTGTGCAAATCTGTCGAAAATTGCGTCCGTGCATTCGTTACACACACACACACACACACATCCTGCCTTTTATAGATAGAGATTAGTAAATGCTAAACAATTCCAATACCTTGGTTTATGGATAAGTTATAACAAATTTAGTATAGAGAATAAAGGAATATATCATAGGTAAAGGAGGTGGAGTGATCGGCGGGTAAAGATGACCCTGTTGATCTTGACTCTAGTCCGATCGGCGGCCGACAGTTGCCGGGGATGTCGGCTCTTCGGCTAGAGGTTGTATTACCTAACACCGCCAATTGCTAAAAGACAAAATATTAACCTGAAAACGTACTTAAATAGCCTCGTCATGCACGGCGGCCATTCTCGTTTAGAAATATTTAAACTGTCAGCTGTTTAAGATCAATGATTAAAATCACTTTGAGCGAGTGTAACCTATGGGTCTTGGTGAAGACAACTCTTCCTCGAATCTTGGGGACTACCGCTACAGAATCCCAAACAAAGAACTGTATAAGATAACAGAAACTAAATTACTTGGGGACACTCAACAAAAGCTAAGACGTATAGCTCATGTAAGTCGAAGATAAGGTCACATTCCACACTACTTCAAACAAAAGGTTAGGAAGGAAACCTCCATTAATACTGGGTTGAGTGATAAGAGCAACTGGACTTAAGAAACCTATTGCCCTGAAAAATGTAAGAGAGAGATTTAATGAATTTCAACTTCAGTAGTACTGGTTGCTAGGTCATTAAATGCTGAAGGTTTCCTTATAAGGAAACGGCTAATATTGCAGTTACTATTGACATTAACGTGAACACCCAGACACACGTTATTAAAACTAATCAGACGCACATTTATTAATTACATCTGCTAATCATGTTATACTACTGTAAGTCGTTGGGCACCTCGAGGCGGTGTAATGGTTCGATCCTCACTGGGTGCCCCATATTTTCAGCCTTGTACCACATCTAAGCTACGCTTCGAAAATCACTATACTACTGCAAGTCGTAGAAATGGTTTTATTACTGACAGGCAATCAATTCAATTTAACCAAATGTAAGCAAAAAAAAAAAAAGCATAAAATTTATGTTTACATTATTTGCATTCAAACTAATGTCCTCATCTTTCTTTCTTTCCTTTTTTTTAAATCAATTCACCCCAAGCAAGGCAGGAATGCGACGAGTACCCGGGTGGTTATAGAGAGGGAAAGTGAAACTTAGTATAGGGGCATGAGGAAAGGATAAACGATGAACGGGGCTCAAGAAGACATAGATAGCGATTGACGTTACATTTAAATTAGTGAAGATTGTAGTTCTCAGGGAAGCAAGTAAACTGAAGTTAGTTTCACATGCTGGAAGTGCGAGAAAAGTAAATTTATAATAGAAGTGTCGGTTACCTTTAGCTATTTCAACAGTGAAAGGGTAGGACCTAAATGCCAATCTAGTAGAAGGCTTAAATTCATGCAGTCGGTAAACCAGGGGAAAATACCGTCAAAGTAGTTGCCATAAAAAAAAATTGTAGAAAAGTCAAATGGAAGCCACGTTACGTCGGTTAGAAAGTGACTGAAGTCGATATGTCAAGTCAGGATC
>OZ010588.1:89221294-89321294 GCA_963932145.1 Acanthosepion lycidas | reverse complement strand
TAAAATAAGGGGGTGACATTCCAAGTGTAGGTGAATATATGCACTAGCATGTTTGTTTCCTTATCATTCTTCTTGGCTGGGCCGATAACTTTTTACCTTTACCCAACTTAGAGACAGGGATAGAGATTTTACAGTATTCCCCAATTCTCGAATGTCTTGTGTAATCTTTCTAAAACAGATTTTTACCTTGGTCCTATGTTTTGACTGAATTTTATTGGATTGGTGCATAATTACCAGGCTTTTTTGTAGGCGAGATAGCTGTTAATAAAAAATGCTGTTTTGTTTACTTTTTTAATAAAAATATTTTCTGGTTATAAAAATGCCTGTCTATAATCATACTCATTTAAAATTATTATTGTTGAATTGTTAATTGTTATTGTTTAAAAACGCCTGATAATTATGCACCAACCCAATAAAATTCACTTTTAATTGTTCATTCAAGACAAGGACCCAAAACCACTCAACATAATTGAGGCTGTTGAATGAGGAGTAGTCGGAGGCGGAGAAGGAAGTGGTGGTAAGAAGTGCAGATTCTGAGGATACGCAGGAATCGGGCAAGTTGATTTTTGACTTCTTTAGAAAATCAACATTACACTCAATCTTTTAGTTTTAAAAATCTGAAAAATATACAGAAATTCCTAATTTCCTCAGTTTTTTGCTGACAAACTGACTTCAAAATCGTACTATTTCAAGGATAAATCCAAATAAAGTTGATATCTTATGCTTTAGATGCATTGAATGGAAAATATATTCAAATAAAAATTCTAATTATGAATCACTACAAGAAAGTTTTTTTTTTCTCTATTCGATAAGTAAAAACTAAAACAGTTTTAAGAAAGAATACAAAAAAGGCTACTCTATAAATAACATTTGTTATATCATTTGTTAGATCCTAATTAATAAAAACAAAAATAGATTAAAGGGATTAGAACACCATAATACCGCTGGGTACAAGTTATAAAAAATATTTTTAAATGTGCATTGTTTATTGAAAATCGAATTAAAACTACTGTACTGTATAATATATTATACTAGCTTAAAAACCGCCCAATCGGGCGGCATTTAAGCTAGCTCCTGTGGAGGACTCTTGGTATGGCCATCGTCACAACAGCTAGTTTCGGTAAGCATGAATAACCTACAGAAGAATTGATCATAAGTATTGAATTAATGTTTAAGCTTACCTTTTAAAAGTTCGCCGATAATTCTTCTGTTGCCATTTAATTTAAAGACGATTTAATGTACGTAGATCCTTTTTTTCCGTACAAACAATTATTTTTATTTCATGGGTGACAGAACAGGGGACAATTTATAAGATAAAATTAATACAGTGTAAAGAGAGGAAAATAAAAATTGGAATTAGGTATACTTTAGACATTTGAAGAGTTAGAGAAACATAATAGCTAATTAAGTAAAATCTATATTATGGAATATAATATATCAATATATATTTTAACCTCACATAATCTGACAACCCTGAATCTGAGCTCAACGAAAATCGTTCCCTGCGCCTAACTTTTCTAGAACCTTTGAATGAGCTATGAATGAGTGTGAGTGGAGGAGTTGTTTGAACACACACACGCACAAACATACACTGTACTTTATATATATGATTCATAATTATTATTCATAATATAAATAAATTATTCAGTATAATTTCCCTTTGAGGTAAATGAAAGTCTTATTTGATAGCACAATGATTCAGTAATAATGTGCATCTTGTCCATATACAATTTGTAAAGCCTCGGTAAATTATAAATGTTATAAGGCCGTACTAGAAAACTTTTACTGATCACTGGAATTAAATTCTAATGCTACGATTTTGAACCTAAACACACTCTTTAAACTCATTTCCTCAAAAAAACGGTATACAATTGGAGAAAACCTATTATGTGTCGTTATTTGTTAAGTCAAACAAAAACTTTAAAATTGAATGCAATCGACTTCCAAAATCGACCTGCCCTAATGTCAGAAATATTACGCTTAAACCTGAACTTAAATATTGTAGTAAATCATCCTCTCGAGAAATTCTTCAAAAACTAATGATTTAAGGGAAGACGTTTTTCGAGTGTAAATTTCTTCTGACTAACAGAATTCGAAGAGAATGGTAATGAATCTTCCCAGTGTATTTAGCATGGCGGCTTTTATCTGTGAAGGCCTGAACTGGTGAAACGTATTGATTAATTCTGTTAAGAAAGTGATAGCTAAGTGTTTTGGGTTTTGTATGCTTACTTTTGGGTCCTTCAACCTGTCACGGATTTATTTGGGGTCTAAGGATTTCACACAACTGATGTAAAGAAAAAAAAACAAACTTTGTTGCTTTCTGAAAAAATAAATGATTCTCAGGCGGGTTTTACTCGATATACACAAGACATGACTGGATATATAGAATTATGATTTCTTGTAAAAATATCTGACTTCTGTGTGATATGAATCTGGAGACAGATGAAAAGTAGAAGATTTAAATAGTATCATCGATCGTGGGTATTGGGTACGAGCGAGATATCGATTCGTTGTTTTTGTACGTCGCGCTGAATATCAAACTTGACACTGTGTCAGTGTTCGAGGATTATTTTTTGTAATGATGCGCTTACATTGTATACGGCACATAAGCATCACCACCAAGACGAGACTAAGCGAAAAAGTGAAATGATGAAAAAAAAAAAAATGTTGTCCAACAAAAAGGAAACAAATCGATTGCTGAAATACCAGAAAAGTTGACTATTTGTCATGTCTTGTTTTCTTAGCTTGTTAACAATGATGGATAAAGAACTCAATCATTGTTGGAATTGACTGAAAAGCGTTTCGCCGAACACGCAACAGGTGTTAGGTCTTGAGATACTCGTCGCTTTGTTGGCATTCCATCTCATTAAATGTTTTGTATTTCGTCACGTTTTCATTTATTATATTGTCTCACTGGCTTTGGTTTCGTCAAGACTAGATTGGAAGCTAAGATGCTGAGTGTAGAGGTTTGTGAATAAATCCAAATAAAATTGATATCTTATGCATTGAATAGAAAATATGTTCAAATAAGAATTCTAATTATGAATCACTACAAGCAAGTTTTTTTTCTGTATTCGATAAGTAAAAACTAAAATAGTTTTAAGGAAAAGAATACAGAAAAAAGACTACACTATGAATAACAATTGTTATATCATTTATTAGATCGTAATTAATAAAAACAAAAATAGATAAAACCATAATACCGCTGGGCACAAGTTATTAAAAAAATATTTCAAATGTGCATTGTTTATTGAAAATCGAACTAAAACTACTGCACTGTATAATAAATTATACTAGCTTAAAAACCGCACAAAATATGCTGAGTGTAGCGGTTTGTGAATGTTTTTGCAGACTTTGAAATCGTTTGAGAGGACGAACCGCGTAGCGATAAATAACCAGAATTTGCAAGCGATAGCTTGTTAACTATGATAGATAATACGCCTACTCAATCGCTGAAAAGCTTTTTCACGATCACGCAACAGCTGTTAGACATTTCTTCAAATCTAGGGAAAATTAAAAAAGCGACAATAGCATTGGACAGATTTCTACCATCTGAATTAAACCTCTTGCCAAGACAATAACAAATACTTTTGAGATAGATTTCAATGGAGCGTTGAAAATCAAATAAGCCATTCAAGTCATCCTATAGAATCAATAACACAACCTAGCCTTTCTGGAAAAAAGGACCGAAACTTTGCCGTGCGAATGTATAGGTTTTCATACGCCTGTGCTAACCCTAGAGGAACGTTAACTATGTCAGAAAGTATTGCTGTATTCTATGTAAATTGTAGAGATTTATTTCAGGTACAATAAATATATCCTTGACGCCGGTAAATACGGTATTTCTATGCTTTTGGTCGGTTTGTTAGGGCCAGAAATAAAGACACAATAGTGGAATTGAGTTAAAGAAATATATTAACAGAAAAAGTAATACAAACACATACAAACGGGAGTGTTACAACAAGAATGTTCGGCCTGATTGTCAGAGCTCACTGCTGGAAACTTCACCATGAAAAAGGAAGTACCTGCTCCTATTTATAGCTGGAAGAGTCCATGCGTGTGTACGCAAACTACCGTAGTAGATATGAAAGACGAACTGATTTCTCTCCGAATTTTTTTAGATAAGGAATTAATAATATTAAATATTTTTTTTGATATATTCGGCTCAGTTTTCCAATTTTGGTTTGTTGTACTAACAAAGTTTCGGTCAGTTAAAAACATCTAGTTCCATGGTAGTTGTGAATTCAATTTCTGGATTATGTCGTGCTAAAATGTCATGTCTTCTGCTACAGTGGAAGAGACGGTAAGGCGATAAACGGGCAAAAGAATGGAGATAATTAACTGATAGAAAAATATCCGCTAAACATGCGAACTTCATCTAATATACGATACTCATCAAGCTTCTGAGATTATTACCCAAAACAACAGACTTTGTAACTGTTTGAAGGTAAATGAGCTGGAATGTATTTAATATATCGGAAAAATTGAAAGTTGACGCCTGCGATCTCGAACGTTTACGGGACTATAATACGAGACCCTTCACCAGAAAAAAAAAAAATCACGTCCGATATGATGGTAAATAATTTAAACAAAGACAGTAAAGGAAACAAACGATAAAATGTTCGATATGCATAGAAATAAGAAAAATAATTTTTATTTACGATATAAACATCAGTTAGGTGTAAACGGAAATTAATAATACTTGAACTGTAGTAATAGTTGGTTTAAGTGATATGGGATGATTCCCAGCAATTTAACATGAAACATTTAAAAAAAAATGAAAATCGATGGCTGAAATACCAAAGAAGTTGATTGTTTGTCACTCCTTTGCTTCTCTGTCTACAAAAAGAGCCGTTTTATTTTTAATAAATGGCAAAGAACGATTGTCCTGCTGTAAGCATGGGCTATAGTTGACCATCTCCATTAGATAATTACAAGACGATATACCTGATGTCCTGTGCCGTTAAGAATGCATAGCTTGTGTTAGTAGTAGTAGTTGGCAGATCAAGGATTAAGATGAGTAGTAAGGGGGCAATATGAGTATAAAGGATTGAAAGTTGTGGAGATCCATGATCGCCGTACATAACATAAAAGAATAAAAGTGTCTATATATTGAAAGGTTTGTATATATATATATATATATATATATATATATATATATATATATATATATATATATATATTACGAGACCCCTCACCAAAATATATATATATATATATATATATATATATATATATATATATACTTGTGTATTTAGGCAGCAATCCTTCTTTCATGCATATTTCATTGAATACAACAGAAAAGGTATTTTTATTTAGTTTTTTTTATACAATTTATCATGCGATCTAATATTTTTTTCTTTTCGGATAATAAATTATATAAAAATGTCCGAATGTTCTTTTTATCCGAGCGCTTTGAACATGGACACAATATATTGACCGTGTTTTGAAACATAAAAACAATTTATAAAACATACATTCAACAAACTATTTCTTATTTAACAATTAAAATATTTCATGCTTGAAAATGGGTAAATGTATAGCCGAAATCGCTTGAATAAAAAGAACATTCGGACAGTTTTTATATAATTTATCATCCGAAAAGAAAAAAAAAATATAAGATCGCATGAGAAATTGTATAAAAAACTAAAAAGTACCTTGTTAGTCGTATTCAATGAATATATATATATATATATATATATATATATATATATATATATATATATATATATATATATATATATATATATGCGTATGTGTGTGAAAAGGGTGTTGCAATAACTTGAACCAATTTTAAATGTGAATTAATTTTAATCACTTCATTTTTTCCTTTCAGATTTAATTTAAATCCTCGGCAATTTCAACCATGTAAAGATTAACAATCAAACAACGTGTTAAAGTGTCAAGAATGCAATTGAAAAAAAATTTCGTAAATTCAAACAAACTTGGTCGGTGACCGATGTGAAAAAAAAACAAAACCATTCCCTGCTCGTTTACGACGTTCAGCTGAAAACATTGCTGCAGTGCACAAGAATCTGGCTCCAAAATCCAGACCCCTCGATTTGTCATCGCGCGCAGGAATTGAACCTCTCCACAACAACGTTACCTCGTTTTCAATTGAACTCTGTTAGTCAATTATGTTGACCCCAAAAATCGCGAAATGCGCTAAATGCATTTCTGTTTGAACGTCCATTTTCGTAATCGGCTTCGATAACTTTAACACTTTGTTTGATTGTTAATCTTTGGTTGAAATTGACGAAGACTTAGGTTGTTAAATCTGAAAGAAAAAGAAAAAAAATCATTAGACGCTTAAACTTAATTCAAATTTAAAATCGTTCCAACTTATTGGGACACTCTTAATATATATATAAATATATATATAATATATATATATATATATATATATATATATATATATATATGTATGTGTGTGTGTGTGTGTGTACGTATATGCAATTGATTGAAACATGTATACATATATCTGTGAACAGTTACTATATGCAATATAATACACCGCAGTCCCAAGGAATAGCAATGAGATCAACGTTGAGGAAATATATGGTTATCAGTAAAAGGGGCAGCCGAATATTGAAATTAGAAATTGGAGACGCAAAAATGTAAATATCGAGAAACTGTTTTAATAGAGGAGGCAGGTTGTGACACTGAAATCCGAAGCCCCATTGGAACAGAGAAAGAAGTCTTCCAAAAGCTAAGCTAATTATAAAGAAAAAAGAAATTTTCGTTAGAAATAAATAAATGTCTACTGAACAGTTATTTGGTATCGGTCTTCGTTATAGCAAGGAATGCTGGACAATCTTTCCACTGATGAAGAATAGACTTGAGGCAGCAAAAATGTAGTTTTACAGAAGAGAATGCAATGGAATGAACATGTGAGTAACGACGAGGTTTTAGGGAAAATGGAAACAATAAAGACACTTAGTATCAGTAAGATATATTTGTCATTTTTGGGATAGAGTAAAGATGGCTTGGAAAATTTGACACTCACAGGAGATATTGGTGGAAATATCAAAAAGACAAACTTTACTAAGAGCTTCAAAGAACAAGAAATTGTGGATAACCGTCATCGAAGGGACATGGCACATAGAAGAAGAAGAAGAAGAAGAAGAAGAAGAAGAAGAAGAAGAAACCTGCTTTCATCCAATTAATGAGATTTCGATTAAATTTCAAGTCACATTTCAAGGAAAAAATCCATTTTAAAATCAGGCAAATAATTTTTATCGTGAAACGTTCATATCTTTTGACAACACATTCGTTAATTTACCTTGGAGCCATGCACGTGTTTAGTGGTTTCATTAAGTCCTGTCTGTAATTTTTTAGACTCCTGAAAAAAAGAAAATAAATTTATAACCCCAACAAATGGGTATCAATGTTTGCACAGATAAAAGTAAAGCGAATAAAATCATTCCATTGATTTGATTTATCCACTCAAGGATCGCGCGATGCAGTCGAGGCAACAAGATGCGTGAGAGAAAATCAAACAATAATTAAATTTTTTCAAAATAATGTAAACATGAAATACCAAACGCTATAGCTAAATGGCCCTAATTTTTTAAATCATAGAAAGAAAATTGATTCAAGTTTAGTTCTAATCATCAGCGAAAATAATCTCGTTGTTGACACGAAACTTTCTACTTACCGAAAAACTGGCGTTTTATGGAATGATTGTTGAAAAAGAGGTTTAGCATGATTTGAACCAACCCAATTTTGCTTGACAGAATTGCAAGAAATACAATTACAGGAATGAAAATCATGTAGACGATAAAAATAGATTAAATAACCCTGAAGAATAATAGAGAAGATTATCCTTCATCGGATCAGTGCTTCTCAAACTATCTGATACGGCGGTCCGGCATTTTTTTCTTATTGAGTCACGTGGTACAATTACCATATTTGACGGCATATAAGATGCATCGTTGTGTAAGACGCATCTCAATTTCCGTAGGGAAAATCAAGAAAAAATACTAATTAGAAAAATTAGGAATAAATGGTACAACCTAGGCTATATTTATGAGGTATTATTTGGTTAAACAAGCCATGATTACAATTAATAATAATAGGAAAAAGAACACGGGGCTATAAAATCTTTATTATATCCAAAGGTAAGAAAACAAAATAAAAATCAAGCAATTATTACAATTGAGCAAAACAGTATTCATCTTTAAATCCATAAAATTCGTCGTCTGTTTTATCAAAACTCTGATAGTCAAAATCAGTACTACTATTATCGTCGTTAAATAATCAGTCATCTTCTGTTCCATTGAGAGCATTTCTAATGCCAAACTTTTTCAAAGATTTCACAACAGTTTCTGGTCTAATATTATCCCAAGCTTGCTTCACCCATTCGCAGACGTGTGTAATGCTGGGTCTTTTTTACTTCCTGTACGTGTAAGGTCGTGATCAAGCATTGCCATCCACGTGTTTCATTGCTCTTTCATATTTAAGTCTAAGCTAATAGGAGTTGCCAAATTTCGACCGACTATCACGAAATTTAAACCTACATATAGCATATAAGATGCAGGGGAATTTTAAAAGATATTTTTAGTTAAAACAAATGCAGCTTATATGCCGTCAAATTTATTCGGGAAACGATATATATATATAATGAATATAATAAAAGCTGACTATTTTTTATCTTCCATTTATTTTGCAAGAAATAATTCTATATCAAAACATATCAAGACACATAAATCAAAATTATTATAATTATATTGTAGCTAAATAATCTATTTCGAAAAATACCAAAATTAAATAATTTATTTCAGATGGCACCAAATATTTTAAGTTTCAGCAAAAGTTGTACCGATCGTCCCAAAACCTTTATTTGAAAGCAAAAAGTACCAAGTTTGTTACTAGAGTACAGATTCTGACGGTCCTGGCTCTGGCGGTGTAGTGTTTAGTTGGTATCTACCAATTCTTCAAATGATTCCTTGGCATAGCCTGAATACTGACCGCGTACAGAGAGCTGATGGTTCGCGTAACGGTACCGGTCTGCGGACCACCACTTTGAGTAGCACTGCTGTAGACTAGCCTTACAAAATCACAAAACCCTTTACCAAATAATAAAGAACAGATCAGGTGTACACTTAAAACAGCAGCAACAACTTAAAGAGTAAATGATGATATAATGCAGCTGTTAATTTCCTCACCACGAATTGAAAATGTTTACCAAGCTATTCCTATGAATATAAGAAAGAACTATAACATTTAGTTGACTTGAGGAGAATAATTCTGCGAGGAAACTTTTCTAAGAAAACGATTTTATGACTTTCAAATGTCAATAATGATAACTGTTTGGTTAATGAATGCTAAATGCTTGCTATATGTAAACAGCAAATTTCATTATTAACATTACCAAGACATAAGACGATTGATTGATTCGTTGATTGATACTTTGATTTTTACGTCTTATCAACCCTTTGCAGGTTATTTAAAGCCAGGAAATATTTTTAGATTGCAAGAATGTTTTTGGGGAGATAATGATTTAATAATACAAGTATTAATAATTACCCAGTGGAAAGAATAGTTGGGCTCATAACTTTCTGCGCGTAATTAATTATAACGAACCCAACGGGAATTAGAACTTAGCTTTCCGATTAACAATTCCGAGCTATTAAACATTACACCAGCCGCAAATCCAAGCTTACAGCACCTAGCATTCACAGGCGCTCACCAATATAGGTACTGACCAGGCTCGATCTTGCTTAACTTTGGTGATTGTACGGTAACAAGAGTTTAATTGGAATGTGTTGTAAAGTAGGATTGAGCGGATTTCCTACTCTTTCCTACTACTGTAACAATGGACTGCTCCTAATTATTAATATGACAAGTAGACGCATTAGAGTAGGGTTTTGAGTAGTATTTAATTAACTCATTTTTTTTTCTATTCTATGTATGAGTATTTGATAAAGCTATTCTTCTTTGCTTCTACCTAGTCTTCTGTTCCTTCGACACTCTATCTAACTTGTTTTTGTTTTTTTAAAGAGAACTTTAAGCAATGCTAGTATAAGACGATATATTAGACGAAAAACTAAAAAATTTTGGGTATTTAAGAAAACATTGACAATTTAGTAAAATAAATTCTATGGTTTGGATGGAATGAAAAAAGTTTTTTTTTCCAAAATCTAAAAAATTGAATCAAGATTAAAAATAAATTTATAACATTCAATTTGATCTTCAAAGACAAAAAAAAAACAAAAAAACAAGTATAAATTATACCTCAGTAAGGCAATATAAGTCAGCAATGCAAAAATTATTGTTGTGGATTCCGGGATGAAATCCGGTAGCAATAAATAACAAACGCCAAGAATGAATAACGTAATAATACAATCTGGTAATGCAGGTTAGTAGTTCCAGGAATACGGGATAGTAGCAAAATATCTATACTGTCTTTGGCATTGAAGTATCTCTGTATGACTTCTTACTGAGTCACTGTGACTCTTGCTCGCTACGTTCTTTCTGTCTGTCTGTCTGTCTGTCTGTCTGTCTGTCTGTCTGTTACCTTCACCCTCTGTTGCTCTCGTCTTTTCGGTCTGACTCTGGTCTTCACGTAGCAGTACTATATGTATATACTGGGTGAGTCCACTTTGTGTAAAAAGGGGAGAACCCCTTAACAATTATGATAGTGAACTAGAAGCAAATGCGATACGAAATGCAATTTTATTTTTAATATTATTACTGCTGCTACTACTATTCAATTACGAGTTATGGGGGATACAGGTTTCAATGGCTAATATTAATACTAATAATACTACTACTATTATTACCACAACTACTACTAATAATAACGTGAAAAATAGATATCCACATAGATAGATAGAGAGAGAGAGAGAGAGAGAGAGAGAGAGAGAGAGAGAGAGAGAGAGAGAGAGAGAGAGAGAAAGAGTATAAACATACTAGCCGCACTTGGTTGGGCTTTTCTCATGTTCAAGAGTTAAGTCTTTGCATATTTTCAGCATCGGGAGCTCGCCTGGCTGCCGTTTGGTCTGAGTTTTAATTTGCACGGGACTTTCTTTTGCAAAAAAAAAAAAGAAAAAAAGAAAGTCCCGCTGCCTTCTTGGCTCTTTTAATTAAAATCAGGTCATTTGTTGGAGGAGATTTCATTTTGCGAGGTATACTGCTGCCGTAGGCGATAGGCATCAATAAACTACAGAATAACTCAAAATCGATCACTGCATTTAATATTGCATTAATATTTAATTAATATTTAAGTTTACCATTTAAAAGCCCAACGATAATTCTTCTATCGCCACTTAATTTAAAGAAAATTTGATGTATGTAGGTCCTTACTTTCCGTACAAAAAATTATTTTTATTTCATGGCTGATATTCAATGGATTTCGCAATTAATTTTGATTATACCCAAATTTATTTCCAAGTTTGAAAAATGGTTATCGCACAAAAGAATTCGCCGAAAATTACATAAAAATCACAGAAAACAATCACACTAATGAAACTTCATAATTCAAAATTTTTGTAACAAGAGCTATTGAAACTTAGAGAGTTTTGTCCCTTTAATAGAAAACATGTGACACAGTGGCACACTAACATACGCATTTATTATATAGAAGGAGATGAGCTATTGAGAGTTGTGTCCTTTTAATTGAAAAAGTGTGACACACTAACATTGGCATTTATTATATAGATATAAGTAATCGTAAAAATATAAATATACATTATATAATTTGTAAATTCACATATACTGATTCCAACTCATTTTCTCTGACTAAATTTCCTTCCACAAACAAGCTTTTTTTTTCCTCACGACCCTTGAAAGCCGAAGAAATACACATTGTTTTAAACATTTAACCTGTTAGAAAATCACTCTATTTACATTATTCGGACTATTGTCCTCATCTTTGTCGCTATATTTATTGCAATGTTTCGGCCGTTGTACGCCCCGTCCTTTTTTAGGTGGTTGGAATGTCGAACTGAACACTTTAAATCGCTCACTGGGGTAGACTGCTCTGGTTCCACGTGCCATATTTAATGAGCGAAATAAAGGGTTCAGTTCGATATTCCAACCATCTGAAGATGGCCGCAGCGTACAAAGGTCGAAACCTTGTAATAAATATGGCGACAAAGATGAAGCCAGACATCACTGTGTTCATTATTTCAATGATCATTCAAAAACTGGCATCACATCAAGTACTTTAGTTGAAGCTGATTTCCCGCTGAAGGCTCACTAGTTTGTTGTCATATTCTATCTAAGTTGCATGGAAACTTTAATAAAAGACGAAATAATTAGCCTGTCAAAAGTTTTGGGATGGGTGCCTAATGACGTGAAGGACTTCCTCGGTGCCGACGATGTAGAGCAAATCGACGTGTTATCGATTTTACAAGTGGTCGGAAGACCTCTAGAGAGATGTCGACTTGCCCCGTTTCGATGGCTGCTCACAGATATCTGATATTTGTTAGAATCGAATCTTGCGTGTAAATAGATCTGTCCAGCATAAATGCTTGATTGGGCTCATGTCAGCCGGAAATGGTGTCCAAAATAATCCGGGTCATCTTGCGTCCAATAACCGCAGGAACAACATATTTTTGTGAATAAATGCAGCCCACGAACATACGAGGTCTGGTCAAAAAATGTTTAACTATTGAAATAATTATAAAGATTTAAAATACCCAAACCTTTATTTAACCTTAGTTTATATGTATTTAAATTTAAAATCCAGTATTTTTCTTTTTTTCTGCGTGAGTATGTGGAACTGAAATCAGAATCTATCAATAAACATTTACAGTTTTCTAATGAGTGTCTTGATTGATTAAAGTGACAGCTATGGGGGAATAAGGATTGTTTTGACGTATGGTTTGTTTATGATTGTTGAAGCGATTTCTAAAATTATTTCCAGATTAACCAATATATCCACTATTGGGACATATTGTGCAGAATAAATAGTAGATTATGTTATGGCTATCACAAGTGAGGCGAGGTGGGTGTATCTTGATATTATTGTTGAATATTAAAGACGAAAAGCCGCAAGCGGCGTGATCTGCGAAAATGCGTTAATTGCGAAATGTTAGAGTTTGTCTGACTTGGAGAATGGTGTGCTTGTTCATACAATGCTGCACAAGCCATGGAAACTGATGAAAACTCTCTGGTGTAGGGATACGACCACATTCTACACACGTTCCTTCCATCCACAGGTACAAAACAAGGAAAGTTGGGGGAAAACGTTATATCTTTGTGTGTATGCGCAACACTGTTCCGGGCCAACCTTTTCCAAGCGTCTTCACTAACCGTACTTTAGCCCCGTTACCATAGAAACAGATCAAATACATTTCTTATCAGACCTCATAGGTGGAAATGGTCACGTATCAGGGCAACGAAGGGGTTAGATTTTCCGCATATAAGAACTTATATATATATATATATATATATATATATATATATATAGGAGTGCGTGTTTTTACACACGAACACACAGACACACAGTTATCCTTTTTTTATTCATGACGTCACCCATGACCACGCGTGGTCATGTGTAACATCATGAGGTGCGATGTGATTTTCGCTTCCAGCGTCTCATATGCACGAAATTGGTAGAGGGCGTATGTAAATATAAAAGTGGATGTTGCAGTAAACAGCCAGCGGCGACAATCAGCCTGTTTCATGGCTTGATGATTGCGTATAACCATGAAACACATTGTCGATGTACAGAAAGGAAACACGGTTCATTTAAAGATTTACAAGTTCTATTCTTTTTTAAATATTTTACATTTTAAATATTTTTACATTTTACCGATTTTTTTTAACTTCTTTTAAGTTCCAAAAATATTTAGAAAGTGACATACTATTTCTGTACGCGTTGTTGTTGAAAGATAATATATGTTCAACAAGAACGCGTACAGAAATGGGACATCCCTTTCTAATATTTGTAAACTTAAAAGAAGTGAAAAAATCCTTACTTTAAAGTTTAAAATATTAAAAAAACAAACAAACTAGAACTTGAAAATCTTTAAATGAACCGTGTTTCCTATGTTTACAGGAGATTTTTCAAATAATCCAATTTGCTAAGAAAAAGTACTGTTAAGCTAAAAGAGTGAATTTAAAGTAAACTGCCTACATAGTACATCATATACTTTAAAATATAGTTAAAATATTTCATAAAAAAACAATTACTTATTGCAATTTTATAGGTATAATTTTATTAGTATATAATGGTCGACCGTCTAAGGGTAATTATCTTATGGGGTTTATTGAACTTATATATCGCTATTTTTTGCCGTCTATTCAATATTATTAGCATCGTATATAGATGTTCCACATTTTTATTTTTTTCTACAGGCGCCTTTCAGAAGTTACCTTAATATCTAATCTTTTTTTTAAATTTTTTCTTTTAATTTTACGTGCGATTACCCTACCCCACCACTTGTCGCTGCGATATTCTCCACAATCAATGACGCCATGTCTATGTGCCATTTATCGTGATAAATGAAAATAACTCACAAACCTCTCTCCTCCAACTTTTTTTCCTATTTAACGTAGATCTGACATTTAATTGGTTACTTGAGGTATATCCACAAGTGTATTTTTAATTCTGATCTTATGCCCCCCCCCACCCTCTTAAACTCGGAAAAGAGGTAACGATTTGGTTTTAAATTTCCCTTAAAAATCGTTTATACCACCAATTAGCAACCATCGACAGAGGAAGTACAATCATAGTATTGAAACATGAAAGCTTTTGTGCAGCGATTTAACGTGTTTTTACTATAATCTCTTATAATACACACACACACACACACACACACACACACACACACACATATATATATATATATATATATATATATATATATATATATATATATATATATACTATGAAATGGACTAAGTCCGAAAATATATTAAAATAATTGTTGGACTTTTTCCATTTCATAATATATTGTCATTTGTTTACATTAAGATACGCTTCGGGCAAATATAATCAGTAGAGAAAAATCTTGGCACTTTTGTAGATTAAAAACAGTTATTGGACATTGCTAACCGGATACTGGCTCTGTAGCTAAGTGGTTTAGCAAGTTAGCCTTTATGATAGTGCTCTATAGGATACAGTTTCGATTCCTCTCGCAGGTCATATATTTCCTATGAAATATCTCGGACATTCAGGCTGGTAAATGTAGTTAATACTGTTTATTATAAACAAAATATTTACTTAAACCTTTTTATTTATAAAAATAACGTGTGTGTGTGCATGCATGCATGCATGCATGCATGCATGCATATATATATATATATATATATATATATATATATATATATATATATATATATATATATATATATATATGACTGATTTGATTTTTCCGGTTTCACATTATTTTTTTTACAAATTATTTAAAGCCTGAAGTAATACGTTTTAGGAAGGTATAACTTACTGATAAAGTTCCTCCTCTAGACACTTAAACTGATTCGACGTTGCTGAACTTCAGTGGTCGTACAATAATCGGTGTTTTAGTGTGATATGGCCGTTAACCCGTGTTCATGAATAATGTGCACAGACAGACAATAATTCTTTCTATTTTATATATACAAACAATTCTGAAGAAAAATATTAGGTTGGTGCAAAAATAATGACGTAATAATGTCGTTTTTTGACGTATTTTTAACGTCAAAAAACGACATTATTACGCCATTATGTTTGCACCAACCTAATACTTTGCTTACCTTACCTTACGTTTTACATGAAATAAGACCATGCTTCGACGTTGCTTAGATTCGTGGATCGTACAAGAATTGGCGATTCAACGTAATATAGCCGTAAGCCTATCCGTGTGCGTGTATGAGTGCGTGCGTGTGTAGTATGGGAGAGAGAGAGGGGAAGAGAGAGTGAGGGAGAGAGAGAAACAAAAACACAGAGAGAGAAAGATTAGCTCCATTATAAATATTCCTATCTCCTATTTCCCCCTGATTTTTACCAAGATTTACCGCTATAAATATCAGTAAAAGACGGGATTAACATTTATGGCGTAGATTGTGTAATCAGGTAAAAGAAATGCCACAATCTGATTATTGATTTTGTCTAGACGACGCGTATCTGTGGCGGAAACAACATAGACTATTCGCCTTGCCGTTCCGAGGAGTGGGTTCTGATTTTAAAGGGAATTTTAATCGATACTGTCATAAGTTGGCGGTCTGTATATCGCTCTCTTATATTTCTATGCCTTTTTTCCTACATTGTAATCTGAAAGAACGTTTAATACATACAAAAATGAAGTTTTTCCATATTTGAAAACATATTTTACACTTAGAATTATGTATATTAAGTAGTAGTATAATGAATTCTGAAAATCTTCAGGCCAGTAAATGTAGTTAATACTGTTTATTTTTCTTTTTAAAGCGTTTCACCCCAAGCAAGGCGGGAAACCACTAGTGCACAAGGGGTTTGAGCTAGAGCAAATAGGAGTGATAGAGGAAAGGATGAAGAGAAGGATAGGGGATAGATCAGCGCATCTGGAGACATCGATTGACATTACATTTGAATAGTTGGAGATTATAGCTATCGGGGAAACAAGAAGAGGGGAGGGAGTTTCACAGGCGAGAGGTGCGAGACATGAAGCTATTGGAGTCGAAGAGACGGCTACATTTAACAGTTTCGACAGTGAAAGGGTGTGAGCAAGATGCCAGCCTAGTAGAACGCTTAAATTCATGAAGTTTGGGAACCAGCGAAAGCAGCTCCTCGGAGCAGTTACCATGAAAGTATTTGTAAAAAAACAGACAGGAATGCGACGGCATGTCTGTGAAAGAACGACTGAAGAAGGGTTGCCAGATTATTATAAATAAACGTATCAATTTGTATAGCAAAAAAAAAAAAAAATAATGATTGCAGAGATGGCATGTTCTTCTGCATCCTCCATGCTAATCCGAATCAGCACCTCCAGATTTTCATTTGTTTTGATTACTAGAATATATAATTGGCGACAGAACATTCAGAAACAAGGAAAGCAGGCTTTCAAACATTTTTCAGAGAAAAAAAATAAACAGATTACTTTAAGTATGGAATTGGTAATTTACTTTTTGATTGCAGTCGTTGAAAATGACTATGTTTACATCTTTGATAAATAACATATGACTAAATATTATCCTGTATTTATTTTTATTTTCTGGTAAAACACAATTACTTTCGAAGCGCTATCATATTTTTCGAGGCATCACGACGTTCTTAACAAGTGATTCTAACGTAATTCTCGCTCGACTCGTTTGAAACCTCGAGAGATTGCGTTATTGGAAAAAACAATATCTTGAGAAAAGGACTGAAGACATGACAGATTATTTATTATTATTATTATTATTATTATTATTATTATTATTATTATTATTATGAGGAATATTTGAGTACAAATTAAGACTATTCAGTACTCAATTATTTTTAGAATACAAATTTGATGAATCATTATTCTGTTGGGATTTACTTACATAGGATAAAAAATGTCGACATATAAATTAATTTTAGCTTTGCATCTTGCTCTTTCCCCCGTGAATTTTTTTTTTACGTCCGGAAACATTGCAATACATTTTTTTAAGACTAGTGATGTAGAAATATACAGCAGGTGCATATCAACTCTGCTGGTTACTTAAGCATCGCTAGAGAGAGTCAATGACCTTTATCAATGGCACTTCAATAAAAACCTGTTAATGTAAGTAATTCTTAGTTCCAAAATCTCCCAGAATATACCACAATTTCTTTGCCGGCAGTTACAATTACAGATATACATAACGGGTTTAACAGCAAAATTGTTCAACTGTAAGATAAGCGTTGAACCGCTCTTACTTAGAAATGATTAAAGATATCTTACTGTAATTCTCCAAGGTCTTTTTTAAAACACTACTGATCTATAATTTGAACAATAAGAATGAATAATTACTCTCTAAGCTTAATAGAAGTATTGTGATGAAATCGCTGATAAATGAAAATGACGTTCATCATTAATTAATCATATCTAATGATCAGAAGCTAATGAAGGATTGAAATAAAGTTCATATATATATATATATATATATATATATATATATATATATATATATATATATATATATATATTTATAATTTCAGGATCATTTTCCAACGTATTCAAGATGATCTTACCCCTCTCTAACATTCTAACTTTCTGTCTTGGAGCGAAAGTTTCCTCAAAGATTTCACGTACGATTTCATTTTCAAGTTTTTTTTCACTGAAACTTTGGACTGTCGTACCTGAAAATCCTCTCTCAGGTGCGAAACGTCTTTTGGATCGAGTTGGATCTTTTCTAATTGATCTCTTCAGCACTAAGTTGAAATGATGATCATTCTTGCTGTTGTAACCTCCCGATCCATTTTTTCTCTCTACTGTTCCCTCTTTTTTTAAACTTATTCAACGTTCTCTTGATAGTTCATGAATGGACAGAGTATGAAATTCATACCACTACTGGAGGCATTAATGATTTTTTCCTCTCACCATTGCTCAGTTGAGAAAACAGTGGGTCTCACGCAAAACGGGTATAAGCTGTTCTGTTTCTAGCTGAACAACTCAAAGTGTTTTCAGTTATTATTACGAAAAATTGTATCAAGATGGCTAAACACCTTATTTGAAAACCTGGAAAAAATAATCTAAATTAGTTTAGTGGGTTTTATTGTCCGATGAATAGTTATGCTGTTATACGATTTGAGCAGATTTTTGCTGTAACACGCTGTATATGCACACACACACATACGCAGACACACACAGATATATATATATATATATATATATATATATATATATATATATGCTCAAATAAATCAATTTAAATAAATATATGTATAAGTGTCCAAATATAAATACATGTATAACATCCTTAGGTGTAAGAAAACAGTACTCCATGCTAAATAACAGCTATTAATTTTGTGTTAATAAATATACATAAAATCGCATCGGGTACCTGATCATTGCATAATGTATGAAACCTCGAATTGTACTGTTGGCTTGAGGTATTCTATATATATATATATATATATAGATATATAGATATATAGATGCGTGTGTGTGTGTGTGTTTATGGTTTAAGATATGGTTTTAATGTATACTGTGTTCATGGATTAAAATGCTCATTATCAAGGATATGGCATATGTAAATATAGAAGTAGACAAAAGTGCAACACCCAGCAGCAACAGTCTGCTTCATGCTTAAACGCAATCTTAGCCTGAATATTGCGTTTAAACATGAAACAGACATGCCAATGTATGTTTCGCACGCGCGGATGCGCTCACACACGCACTCACACACACACATACACAATATATATATATATATATATATATATATATATATATATATATATATATATATATATATATGAAACGAATGTCCGTTAAAGGTAAATTGCTTACAAAACTTGCAATATACCAAGCTACGTTAAAATCATCAGACAACGAAGAAAAACTATACATAGGATTAACTATATATATATATATATATATATATATATATATATATATATATATATATTAAAGACATTTTCATGTTTAACGTTTTTATAGATACAAGTATTTAAGTAAATGCTTTGTTTATAATAAACAGTATTAAATAACATTTACCGGCCTGAATGTCCGAGAAATTTTCATAGAAAATATTCGTCCTTTTAATATATGACGTCATTTGTTTAAATTTGATACGCCATGAGCAGTTATGAATGTACGAGATTCATGGAAGATTGAAGTTTATAAGCAGTAAATTCTACCTTGCCAACCGAACGATCCTTTGTGGCCGAATCGGTTAGGCACGCCCGGATAAATGGCGGTTCCGTATAGGATGCAGGTTCGAATCCTGTCAAAGGACGAATATTTTCTATGAAAATTTCTCGGACATTCAGGCCGGTAAATGTTATTTAATACTGTTTATTATAAACAGAGCATTTACTTAAATACTTGTATCTATAAAAAGAACGTTAAACCTAAAAATATCTTTAATAAATAAATTGTCGGACTTTGCCCATTTCTTAATGTATATATATATATATGTGTGTGTATGTTTCTGTGTGTGTGCATCTTTCATTGAAAACGGCCTACTATCAGTGTCCAATATAGTGTACCAATTGCATTGCGCTGTGACGGACTGCAGTGACCTATCTCGGGCCGTACGATTACCTCACAGAGTAGATTTTGTACCTGCCACTTGTCGCGGCAGATTTCGATTAATAAACATTTATTAACTCGTAACTTCGAAGAACTTTTATGAGAAATTCGAGTTGATAATACAAGAATCATTTTCCGATCACATAGTTGTACACAACTCTTCATTAGGTTGACTCTGCTTATTAAACTTTATTCTCCCACTATCAATCTCATTCTATTTACGATTTACAGCGTTCTAAATGTGTTCTAAAAGTAGAAGTCTTGCCCCGGTCAACTGGCCGAGTATAGTACGTGACAGCCAAAAAGCATACAAAACGCTCAAACTCCACACTGTAAAATTACTATGTAGCAGCCAGACACAGAATTTCACCACCCAAAAACAAATTCTTGTTAATAGCTAGATAATTAGCCGAAAGCGCTTGGAACAATTATAACTTTGGAAATTCTTATATTTTTTAACCGGTGAAAAACGAAAAAAATATTCCATTATTGAAAAAAACATAATAAAAGATTAATTAAATTTTCTTTGCCGTCTTGCGTGTTAGTGGCATTATCGATTTGCTTGAGGTGAATTGATTAAAAAACAAATAATTATTATGATTATGTCCCTTAAAAACGTAATTGTGCATAGATCTTCACAGGTTCCTTTTCCTGTCTCATCAGTACATGTGTAAAGTGGTGTATCTTGTGGCCTTCTCAACTCTTTTGCATCCAGAATTGTCCTTCTCGTAGACTGGTTGTCAGCCAAAATCTAGAGAACTCAGTCTATTAGACTTTTTGATTTGTTGCTGGGAACGTTATAGAAATTGAAATTAGAGATTTGACGATGACGTGCTCTGCTGAAGTATTTGATTGGTCTGAGGCGGATGCTGAGAGGAGAATTCTCCCGAGTGTAGTAATCAAATGAAGGTTGGTAATGAACGATAATACTTAGGACAAGAACAACAAATATAAGATTCGCCAGCGGCGCGTAGAAGAAGTAGGTAACTGCTAGAAGTAAGTCAAGTGAATTCCACAATGAATGTCAAACTGCATGATATCTACTAACAGCTCCAAGCGGTCAAATGTGGCACAAAGCCGAATTTAATGTAGTGTATCCGAGCCCGTAGGCTCGACCAAACGTTCCCCATAGACCCCATATAAAACGACGTTAGGTAGCTGTTTCCCGAGACGAGACTGCCCTTCGACACAGCCTCGTTTGGGGATCATCTCTGCTCGGAGGCAGAGAGATTGACCAGCACAGTTGGAGACGAATCCTCAACTGCAGGATATCTATCAACCGCCCCACGCGGTCAGACGGGGCACAAAGCCAAATTTATTGTAGGGTATCCGAGCCCATAGGCACAGCCAAAAATTCCCCGTTGACCCTGTATAAAATGAAATCGGGTAGCTGTTTCTCGAGACGAGACTCTGCCCTTCGTCTTAGCCCCGCCTGGTGGTTCTCTCTGCCCGGAGGCAGAGAGTTTGACCAGCACAGCTGGAGACGAATATCCAACTGAAGACCAACATACAGTATTTACTACTGTATTTATGTGGATGGAGACATACCCATTATCGTCCGTAGGTATGCTACAACATCGAGAATAGAAGAAACAGGCCTAGGGGTTGATTTTTTTTTCATTATTGATACTTCCCTATATCTCATTTTAGGTTTCTAGTTTGTAGCAATATGCAAAAGCAAAAAGAGACTAGTATACCGGTCGGTGTTATACCGTAATTCCCCATGTATATTACGCCTTCATCCATAATGTGCACCCCTAAAAATTGTGCCGAAGGTGTTGGGAAAAGCTTCTGCTCACGCATAATACGCACGCCTAGTTTGGTAATAAAAACTTATAAATTGTACCGCTCTAATTTCCTTACAACCAGCGTTTCCTACTCTTATTAAAAAATGATTTTAAAAATAGAATAATATTATTCGAATTTAGTTTTATGATAATTTTTATTTTATTTTACATTTGTAAGTATTGTTAGATATATATGATTGTATTTGACATCCTTATGGGGTCGCAATCACTGAATATTACTCTCAAATTGTCGTATGTTTGTGGTGAGTAGTCATTACGCAACTGAAATCGACCAATGAAACGGCAATGTTTTTAAGATTTTTTGTAGCTGTGCATAATACGCACCCCTAATTTTTTTGAGAAAAAAATGCGTATTTTACACTACCTAGGGAAGTGCGGTATATCATCTTTTTCTTTTTTTTTTATTAAGCTTTAGTAAAGAATAATCAGTGATAAGACGACCGAGGTTTCGCTATGAGTTAGCAAAATAAGAATAACACATTTTTGTTGGGTTGGGGTTGGGTGCTGATATTTCGCAGATCCTTTGACCTTTCTTCTTACGACAATGTGCTAATTTAATGTCATTTTCGGGTGAGTTGATAAGATTGAAAGACCGAGCTTGCAAAATTATCATGAACACAATATTTGGCAGATGATGGAACATGTGATTACAAACGGTGTCTGATATTATTCCATTAAATAAGATTAAAACATTATCAAATTCACATGAAGAAAGAGAGTAATTGGTTTTCAGTATATCAGATCGTAATAGATATCAGATGAGTGTATACAATAGTAACATTCTAGCTAAAAAGATATACAAACATACACATTTCCAAATATATTATTATTATTATTATTATTATTATTATTGGCATATCCTTTCAAATGATAGTGCGATCATTACTTTCCAGAGATTCTTGATCACTGAATGCCATAAGGTCTTTGTGGATGATTGTGGAATGGCTTAGCAAGTCTTTTATTAGATCCAAAGGGTGAGCCGAAATGGCTGGCGGATAGTATAGTGGCCCATTATATATGTACAGCAAAAAATCCAAAATTACCTCAAGTGGTAATTTTAAATTTTTACTGTATCATATATGCTCTATTATAATAAATACACTGAGCTCTATCTCTCGATCAGTTTTAATATCTGATATTAGTAGGATCCACATGGATTATATACCAACGGATCAATTACCTGTACTATATATATATATATATATATATATATATATATATATATATATAGTTAAATTCCCAGATCTAGGATTTTAACTATATTGTCGACGTGGAAAAAAAATCCCTTACTATAAAGGTAATTTACATTAACCAGAAAAAAAGGCTTAGACAGAAGTGTCTATCTTTTTAAATTTGGAGTTTTAATGTAACTATAACAACAAAAAAATTTCGATTTAATTTTTGTCTTGATATATATATATAGCACCTATATATAGCACCTACTGCATAATAGTCTAGTGGATTACATTGCTGGTTCCTGAAATTGTTGACATACTAATTTCGAGTTCAATCCCTGGGTCTTACAGTGTGTATTTGGACTCAGTTGGAATGGGGCAAGGAATACCTGTTCAGTACAAGAAAAAACAATTATGATCCGTGAAACGACTCCAATCTACCTCTGTAGATTAAATAAGAAGTTTCACTTCAGAATTCTCTTTAGATTATTCAGATCGATATCATGAAGACTCCGGAGGGCAGAACACACGAAACGTCATCATAACAACAACAAAGATGAGGATAATTGTCCGAATGTTAATAGTGTAAATGAAAACAGCATTGTTCCTATTAAACGAGAAGAGACAGTTGTATACTGTTATATTAAGAAAGTGCGAATGGTAGTCTGAAAACAGATTCTCATTGACTCGTAAGATCCAAATTACTACGCGGTAAAGAGATCAATAGATATTGACGCATAAACATTCAGTAGAGATACGAGCATTATAAAATCTTAAGACGCACAGCAATCATATTTGTTCTGAGTACTTTTACAGGATTTCTAAGATCGATGCTAGAGAATTAGTAATTTGAATAAAACCGAGTAACTACGAGATAATACATATAAAGGAAGGCAGGCAAATCTGGCACAGAAGAAAATTTTTCTAGATGCTGTCTGATATTCAAATGTCCAATCAACGAAGAAGATCGATTTTGCGTAGTGTTGTTGATTGCCTGTCTTTTGAAATTTATATGGCACTACGCCAAAGTTAACATTATGGAAACAACATTTATGTAAGTCTTTGCTGAGAACACAAATTATACTCTTCGTCTAAGTGATTGGCTTAGTTTTAAAGAAGCAGTAGTTTCCCACGGACATATGACACAGTGGATAAAAGCGTTGGTTGAAGTAACCTACTGACTTAACCCAAAGAGTTGTGAATTCAATTCCTAGCCACAGCAGAGGTAAACAAAAAAATAGAGAGTTGAGTCAATATAGGAAAATAACTGAAACTGAGATATCCAGAAAAGACATGGAACGTGGAACTAGAACAATCTATCCTAGTGGGCTAAATAAAGGGTTCGATCTAAAGTCCAACATATATCACCTGAAGAAGGCCGGAAATCACAACGTCCGAAACGTCATAAATATAGGAATAAAGATGAGAACTACAGTTGGAACAAAGTAATTAGTTTAAATACTTACAATATCTCATCTTAGAAATATGGACAAAAACAGAAGGAAATTGTGACATTTTATAAATTATTAGGTTGGTGCAAAAATAATGACGTTTTTGACGTATTTTTTCACGTCAAAAAACGTCATTATTTTTGCACCAACCTAATAGTATTCAGACCAAAATATTTAAAAGACGGATTTTTCTCATATTTTTTAAGAGGATAATTGAGATTTAAAACTAGCATCAATTTGCTTACCACAAATTTGCTTCGATGTGAATATAACGAAATTTTATTTGCTTAGTTCAATAAGTGCTATATAATATATATATATATAGTTAAACCTAAAGAGCCAGACAAACCTACCAAGGTTTCACCTAAGCGGATCGTCAGGTGCCACCCTTCCCTGAGGATCTGCTTAGGTGAAACCTTAGTAGGTTTGTCTGGCTCTTTAGGTTTAACTAGGTCTGCTCTACTCACCGTATCGAGCATTTTAGTTAGTTATTTTGTCTGCTCGTATCGGTCTTTTTTTTCTTTGGGATTCGGACTTGCATGCTAGACGATTATTTTCGGCTAACGTACATGTTCTTTGTTCTTTCTTTTTCATACCTTTTTTTCCTCTTTGGTATTGGTTTGATTACTTGCAAATCAAAACAATATAGGTTTTCCGAACGAGTATAGTTTCTTATACTTATAAGATTTCTATTAATAATGATAATAATAATAATAATAATAATAATATATATATATATATATATATATATATATATATATATATATATATATGCCTTATTTTACGATATTACTTCGAAAAACATGCCAAATTCACTACACAATTACAGTCGTGTTTCGATGCGTATCAATGCATCTCATCAAGCGATTATAAACTACTGGTGAGCGAACGATTTATTCAGAATTAAATGCAAAATTCAGCCTCTTTGTACGAAAAAAGAAAAAAATGGGATGATTATATATATATATATATATATATATATATATATATATATATATATATATATATATATATATTTAGTTTCCCTTTTATTCGGTTATCAAAACCATCAAGAATTGTTTTATTTGTTTACAGGTACATAAGTAAGAAAACAATGATGTTTGATTTGTTGGGTTACCGCCCCCAGATGATAATCACTGACTGTAATTACAGGCAGCGCGACATTTGAAGACTCGATATCTTTCACGGTAACTTTTCATCGCGAAAAGACGTATTTATTTCGTTTCTGCAAAATGTAAGTATTCAACTACAGACACTTAAAGTTGCTTTAACTTTTCACATATCATTTCATTTCTCATGTCTTCTTTTGTTAAATGCTCTGTCAAAATATTTCTTAATATTTCTTTGTTCAAACTCTATGTCTTGTTTTTCTTTTGGATTTATAAGAGTCCACCAAAATTGTTAGCAAGAGATTATAAAATCTCATGAAAAGTGTTTATACCCGTAACAGATACATTTTATTTTGTGATACTCCATAAGTGGCCCATAAAGAGCTCAGCAAAATACATAAACCTCTCAACCTATCTTTCTCCAAATAGCGCTATTCGTACCAAGTTTTCCAGTGTGGAATCATTCCTCTTCCAACAATCTCCGGACATCCTAACTCTCTGCGAAAATAATATAAAATCTGCAATCCCCTCCTCTAAATTCTCGACTCCTGGCAACCATCCTCTGTTTAGGAATGACTTTAATGTACACATGCATGGCCTGGGAGTTTATGTCCGCGAACATCCTCCACTGGCTAGGGAATTCTCTATTGAATCTCCTGACGATTCTTACATGTGTCTCCGTCTCTCTCTTTCTCTCTCTCTCTCTCTACTAAACTCAGTCAGCTATTTCTTCTTTATCTACCGTATCCCTTCCTCTCATTATTGTGGCGTGCTATATACTATTTCTGATAATATAGATCAGTTCATCTCTATACAGCATTTTATAAATATATTTGTGTTCGGTGTCTTTAATGATCACCATGCCATTCTATCACTGACCTAGCTGGCATCAAAACCCTTAACTTTTCAATCACTCAATCTCACGCAAGTGGTGAAATACCCCAGTAACCCTGACTGACACGGTTCCTTTCTCGATCTCTTTTTCCCCTGTGTCCCCCACCCGTATCGTACTACGCAGCTCTGCCCTCTTGGCAACTCTGATCATGCAGTAGTGTCTGTAAACATCTTTTTCCGCTCCCACACCAGCCAAGAATCCCCTGCCAACAGAACATCTTTCTGTTATCAGCGAGCTGATTAGGACGTGTTCGTTGACTTAATTCGTGAATGAAGTCTTTAAGCATCCTGTTAGAAAACGCGCCTCTGAGGTCTTCTGAGCGAAGGCTGGGATCGAAGATTTCATTCCATCACGTTCATCATGGTTCTCAGCTGCAAGTTCGGCCGCTATAGGCCACAGGAATCACTTCTTCCGGCTGTACCATAGCGACACCTCTGATTGCAACAGATGCCTCTTTGTCTCTTCTCGTAATGTTTGCAAGCGTCTTCTTAAAGAAATGAAGTTACTGTTTGCTGTTAGAATGAAATATACGTATAGCCTCCCAGAAGTATCGGCTCTAGAGATTATTCGGGGGATCTCCAAGAGTGTGCTGAATAACAGCAAACTTTCAGTTCCACCTATATTTAATTAATTCCAAGTCCTGACATCTACAACTGATAAGGTTGAATGTTTTGCTCGTACATCCTCTTCCAATTCCACGCTTGACTCATCTGGAGTAGCCATACTTATCCCTCCTATTCAGTGATATGCGCATAAATCGACCGATGGTCACAGACATCATTTCCATACTAAACGCCGACAACATCTCAGCTGTCGTTCTAAAGAAATGTGCTCCCGAAAGGGCTTCAGTTCTCTCGAAATTTTACAATTGCCTCGCTGCTTCCTGATTCACAGTTTGTACGAAGTGCTCTTCTGTAGTTCCTGTTTTATTCCCCTTACCATGAAACTATTGCCGTATTAGTCTCTTACCGCCTTTTGGCGACAATCAATGCTGAACTGGTTAACCATCTTACTTCTCACGACCTACTCTCTGACAAACAATATGGCTTCCCTTTTGCCAGGTTTACCGCTGATATATTAATGGCCATCTCTTAATAATCTTGATAATAACGAAGAAACTCGAACTGTGACTCTAGATATCTCGAAGGCGTTTGACGGCTTTGCATGTTCCAGGGCTACGGTATTACATGACGAGTATTTGATTTGATCCAACCGTTCCTATCAAATAGTGAAATGGTCGTTTTTAACGGGCTTGCTTCCAGCTCCTTTGACACGAACGTGGGTGTCTATCAAGGTTCTATCCTGGATACTGCGCTGTTTCTAATCTTCGTAAATGATCTTCCTGATGTCATCAGTTCCCAAGTAGGTGCTTATATATATATGATCCTAACATTTATGCCTGCCTCGATAGCAAATTCATCAGAGCTGACAAAGTTAACCTGGGTGCTGCTCATGAAAAGGCTATTCAATAAGTGGTTAACTGGGGTGAGGGATGCCTTGCAAATGTTAATACCTCCAAAACAGAAGTGCTCTCATTCAACGACTATAGAGAAATTTTCTGGTTGCCATTAGGATGGCCGATAGTAGACTTCTGGAGAGCAACACACTGCGCTTTCTCGGCCTCACATCTTAAATTGACTTGACATGGGACGATTATATCGAATAGATTACTGTATCTACTCTAAGGAATGCTGGGACGCTGTGTCCTACCAGAAACATTTTCTCGTTAGAGTCGAGTTTGCACATTTATAAATCTAGCATTCACCTGTGCATTGAATATTGCTGCCATATTGTTATAGTGGAACACACCTATTCTATAGTTAATAGACTCTCCCACCTATAATAAGTAGGAGTAGGAAGGAGTCGCTCAGGGTGTCGGTCAGTCAGTCGATGCCGGACGACCATGACCAGGATACTAAAGTATCAGCGACCACAACTAGATTTCTCTGCGCCATTACCTATTATATCAAGTTCTTAACATTTTGTACGTCGAACCTATTTTAGGACCGATTTAGTACAAATACAAGCCTCCACTGTGAAACCACTCCATAACACATATCTGGTCTGGTTCCCCTGCTGTTCATCTCGAAGGTTCTTGACAAAATCCAAAGTATTTGTGATGTTATCGATTCTGACTTGGTATATCAACTTCAGCCACATTCTCACCGACGCGTCTGACTTCTTCTCTGCTTTTTCCACAAATAATTTCATGGCTGCTGTACTGACGAGATCTTTTTTCCACGTGCCCCGACAACATGCATTTAAGTGTTCTACTAGATTGGAATCTAGGTCCACTCATTCACCGTTATTAAATGCAACCGCCACTTCCACCCCAAGAGTTTATTTGTCGTACTTCCCGCCTGTGGAGCTCACATCCGTATACTTGCTTCCCTGGTGAATACAATCTTCAAAAATTTAAACACCATCTTCTATCCACTTGAATCCTGTTCAACTTTTATCCTTTCCTTAATCCTCCCTATACTCAGTCTACTCTTACTTTCACTCTCTCTCTCTACTAGTAGCGTTTCCGACATATTTGGAGTGAAATGATTAAAAACATTCAACTAGAGATATCACTGGTTTACTTTTCTGTATTTAGTCTTAACCATTAAATTCTAAATCGACTATGAAGCACTAAACTTTCCATTATATCTACACGTTGTATTTTCTCAAACGTTAGTAAAATATTCTGTCAAATGCTTACTACCGCCCCTATCCTTTTCTAAAAACTCAAAGAAAAGGGTTAAATAAATATAGAAAACAAATTAGGGAGATTTATGGTTTATAAGTTGTATCTTCATATTATTTACCATGACCCTAAAAACGTTCTGTTCAATGAATTCGCACTGATGTGTCTAATCGAAAAAGGTGAGAAATCTGTTTACACGTCAAAATTATACATCAAATAAAGACATCTTGCCAAATACATTTTTGTATCTTTTTTCATTTATATTTTCAGTCAGCATCCTTATACATTGGTCTGTAACCTTATCCTTGCTTCATCTAATAAAGATACGAGAGTAATTTTTCCCTATGTAAAATAATTCTTTATTCACTTGTGGTCTTCGTCCAACGGATGTCGGTGTGAAGGTGTGTGATTCGGATGACTTTCTTCAAACCTAATTTTTTTCTTTCGTCTATATGAGAGACTACTTTTTCACTAACGATGAGAATTTATATAGTTTTCTGTCATATGGTTGTTCTTTTGTGCCTATATCATAAGTTCAGTCTGGTTGACTTCCGTAGTGACGCCTACTGGCATCATTTGAAATCAGATTTTGCACTTGGTGGCTATGATGTCACCTAGATCAACCCTCTGTGCTGGTGTGACATTGAGTTGCAACCATAAGTTGGTATCCCTTAAGGTGCATCCAGAATATATCGTGTCGCTACACATTAACTCCTCTTAGGGTAAAAGTTCTTTACCGAGAGTAAAATCGATTCCGAACGCTGCCATCTAGTCGGCCGAATCGCACAAACTTTTCATTTGCCTCTCTTTCCCATCCGGCCTGGCTGAATCGCAAGACTGAGTATTACGGTTTTGGGTTCGTAATCTGAATGCGAGAACATTAATAAATAAAAAGTCGTTTTTGATGTCATTAAAGGATGAGCCTTGTTTTTTTTTTCCTCTCTTATGGAAATCAGATATACTGACAGTTTGTAGCAATACTGCATTTTCCAAAAAAATCCACTCGACAATTTTCCTTAATCCACTCTGTGTTGTACTTAATTCATGCACAAACAATCTCTGATTACGCGACCGTCAAACAAAGCGGTCAGCTAATATCAAAACAATAATTTTTATCTGATAACAACTTTTCTGCTTAAAAATGATTTCCATTTTTCTAACGTCATATAATTGCCGATAATTAGGTTCTGGTTATAAAAAAGATAATAAGTATTATATCTATTTTTCTGGCTGCATTTACGTAACATCTTTTTTACTCGTCTAATTCTCCAGTTCCTATACGGGCTTTTCACATGAAACCTTTTAATCCTATTTTCATACTACCAGTGTCAAAATAGGGTCATATAATGCTTAAACAATTCTACAGACGTTTTCTGCGATCACTCAAACAAAACCGATAGCAGGACAATGACACCAATTTCATCAAGCATCGAAGCGAAGATTTCGGAGGCTCATCTCAGATTGAACATCCATGTGATTCGACCTTCACTGCTCTGTGATCAAATAATACAACGTGGGACAGAGCGGATAAAGTGGTTAGCATATCTGTTGATAGTTTTGCAGTACTGGCCAGAGTGAGAACAACACTGGATCGAGCTGGGTCGGCCGTGTTATATTTTGATAAGGCTTTTATACAGCGTCCAGGTTTCACAGCCATATGGAATTGATGAGAGCACAAAAGCCTTGTCGTCATTCATCTTTGGATTAGACAACGTTGCTTCGGTGTGTATGACCAACTTATTGTATCTTTAACATTCTTTTTTTATCCGGGGCATTACAGTAGATTTTACTACCAGAGAAGTTGAAGTTGTCTTTGTGTATTGTCAATGGTGACGCATGGGGAAGGGAAGGCTTGGCGTTGCAGAATTTTGATCCGGTTCCTTCTGAGAGCCTGGCTTGCATTCTGAATCGATGTAATTTCTTTATCAATGGCACTGTCGCTGGGGATAGTACACCCCGGTTATTTGAAGTTGTTAAAATTCTATAGTTGTGTGTCGTCAATTGCAATGCATAGTTGAAGTGAAACACTGTTATGGGGCGTATTTAGATGTCCATAGAAAGTTACTCTTCTGAAGCCGATATGAATAAATATCAAAGGATAAATCGTTTGTCTATCAACTATTGATTTCTTGTGTGTGCCATCAATTATATTTCCTCATTGACAATTGTTAAGTTGAAACTAGAACTATTAGAGTTACTAGAGGAGTTTCCATTGACGGACTATAAAGTAGAGACCTTTCATGATGAGTGCGGTCAGTCGTAGTAATTGAAAAACCCTCGGTAAGCGATTGGGCACAAAGTTTGAAATAGGGTTAACAATAATTTTATATTTCAATCATGTAATTTTTAATTTATCTGATTAATCGCTTCTTTTATATCCCGTATCCAGCATTGTGTCATATTAGGGCCAGATTTTCCAAGCCTTTTTTCATCATTATTCTCTTGTAGACCCACATCTCATTAGTGAATTCTGGCCAATTTTCTTACAGCTGAAGATGAACATTAACCTCTTCATCTGCGAGGAAAATACCCAGGATTCACTGGATTGTTTCGATTTCACCCATTGAAATTACATGAGGAGGCTCGGATTGAGGAATCAGAGAGCCGAGTTCGAATTCCAGTCGAATCCATTACATTCACTTACGTGCTAATACCCTTGGGAAAGGTATGAATCCTCTTCCTCTCCTCAGCTATGGGTAAATAACAGGACTGACCGGGTTCTTTAGGCTTGGATAGCAACTGGTCTATCAAAGAAAGAAAGAGAAACCTACTACAGGAAAAAAAATCAACCTAAGCGTGTATCACGCATGGCACATAACTGACTGATTACATACCAGTCTAATACTCTTTTCTAATTATATTTTAATGTTTCTTAATACGTTAATTTCAGGAAGGCACCGGATTACGGTATCGCATTATCTTTGTTCTGTTAAAACTTCTTGATGTTGGCATCCACAGTTTGCAGCTCACATGTTGAACTGTCCCTCTTGCTGATAAGCATTTATCTGACAAAGAATATTAGTCTTACAAAGCATATTCCTATCCCCTTTAATATATTAATATAGAGAAGAAAAACGAAAGAACGTTAAGTAATTTCAAATATTGGACCAAGGATTTAAACTCTCCAGTAAAATAAATAAAACACCTTATTTCCTTTCGGTATTTTCTTGCATGCTATTAGAGAGTCGAGAAATTAATCACGTACTAATTTAATAATTATTTAATATAGATTGTCGTTTAGATAACGAATACAACGAAGGAAATTAACTGCAATATAAAAGATACTTTGAGAGGAAATCGTGAGTTTTCTCCATTGGTTGTGTTGTAGCAGAGACATCTAAAAAGCTATTAAATGTTAATTTGCTGAAAAATCTTATAATCTGTCCTCAATGGATATACCTTTTTTAAAATATACCTGCCAGTGTTAAAATATGTGATAACTATAAGCTAATTAATTAATGCGTTACCGTATCCGTCTATTTACATTAATTTTCATTAAAAATTCATTAGAAGACTGGAATTAGATCTTATTTGTCGTTTTAAGTTTTAGTTTGCCTAATTAAGCAAATCTCATTAGGAAGTCCGTTTTCTGAGCAACTATTATATCAACAAAAGAAAATGACGCTGAATTAATTTCGTATTCAAAAATCCGGATCCACTAATTCTAACAGGAGTTGTATAGGTTTCGATATCATATAGTAAGTTGTTCTAGTGTTGTGGTAAACCATCCTACAGTAGAATGAACTCTTCCTCCTCTCATAAATACTAAATGCGAGACTTCCTAGGGGAGAGTCGCAGGGCAGCTGAGACGCAGTCTCTGACTGTGTGCGATTTCTGTCGGACTCTCTGCATTGGCAGAAAGGAACCCGGACGAGGCTTTGCCGAAGGGCAAAGTTTCGTCCGGGGAGGTAGACAGATCCCGAACCCGCAGAAGCGGGTTCAAATGGAATATTTTGGGCCGAGACTACGGGCTCGGAGAAACCCACGTTAAACTCGGTCGTGTGCCACATACATTCCTCATGGGGGGACTGTTAAATATAGTGTCGTAGGACACTCTCTGCGACTTCTGTCGAACTCTCTTCTTTAGCAGAGAGGAACCCGGACGAGGCTTTGCCGAAGGGCAAAGTTTCGTCCAGTGAGGTAGACAGATTTCCGAACCCGCTTATATGGGTTCAAAGGGAATATTTTTGACTGAGACTGTTAAATATAGAATCGTAGGGCCGTCAGCTGGGAAGCGGAAACGCAGTGTTAACCTACTGTTCGGACGTATACCGCGATCTGCTTATTACTAACACCCTTGTTTGTATATATCTGTTATTTCAATACACCTGTTCAACCTACCTTCATCTTCCGTGTTTTTCTTTCTGGCATCTAAGCAGTCCACAACATCTAGCAACCACATCGACGACTCTCAAATACTTCCATTTGCCTTATTTCACTCAGAAAGCTTGGGTCAGACGTGTTATGATTTTCAGACACTTTCCAAAGGTACCACATGCTGGCATCGCCTACCAAGGCCCAGATGGCTTCATGAAGTAACCTTACTGTTTAAGGATGACATGCAAAACCAGGTCGGAAAGCGAACGCCCAGTGCTTGAGTGTACTGGCATTATTCAGAGATCTGATCACGCCAGATAATACGCTCTCTCTCTCTTTCCCTGAAACTGTAACCAAAGTCCGCTCAGCATAGTTGCGGTATAAAACACAGGTGAGCTATATGGGTGTTGAGCAAACAGAAATATGCCTAGCAGCTCAAGTAGACAGACATACAAGGGGCCGGCCATCACCAGTAATAAATTAATATTAGGTTGGTGCAAAAATAATGACGTAATAATGTCGTTTTTTGACGTATTTTTAACGTCAAAAAACGACATTATTACGCCATTATTTTTGCACCAACCTAATAATAATAATATGTGTGTTACTCATTTTAATAGTACGTTTGAAGGAAAGGTTCTTTTTTTAAGTCAATACTGTTCCTTATTCATTTTTTGGGAACCGTCCCCATATAACTCATTTACCCTAAATATTTTCTTTGACGACGGCAAGAGTAAAATTTCTAGCGGTGTTATCTCTGTTAGCACCAGATCTATATTTATTAGTGATGTGGGTGTCAAAGTTGGGCCCACAGAAGTAAAACACGGAACACGGATTAGAAGTAAAAAAGATATATTAACAACAGGTTACAGAGATAGTGTAAGCAGAGCTTACTATAAGTTAGTGTCCAACACTGGTAGTCGTACGAGACTCTCACTGTCTCTCTGTGTCACTCTCTATCACTCTCCTGTAGAGTGCTATGTCGCCTACTTAATATAGGCCTGGAAGAGTCTATTGTGTAGGTAGTTTCCGGTCTCACAATACGCCCCTTCCAAAGAGTTTTCTTTTTGAAAAGGAGAGAAAAAAATTAAAAACTGTTAATACTTTTTCCTCTTGGGATTTATTGCTTCTCAGCTGGAAGTAGAGATCTTGATGCGTGAGCCATAGCTTTTCGCGAACCGTTTGGCAATTTACGTAATATGCAAGCGCCTATGCCGTACGAACTTGCATCACTTGCGACTATGATGTCGCGACTAGGGTCGAAATATGTGAGGGAGAGGTCTGAAGTAAGAGTTTTCTTGATCTTCTCGAATGCGTCATGGCATTCCGGTGTCCATGACCATGGTTTGTCCTTTTTTAAAAGTTGGTTTAGAGGCCTTCTCAAATTTTGCATGTTCTTAATGAACCCTTGGTAAAAATTAGCTAGGCCGAGGAAGCTTTGTAACGCTTGAACGTTATCTGGGGCAGGCATGTTTCTGATCGCGTTGGCTCTTTCTGGATCTGGCCGACGACCATCTTTATTTATAATGTGACCTAAGTATTTAATCTCTGCTAAGAAAAAGTCACACTTTGCCTCCTTAACCTTAAATACGTATTCTTGTATCTTTTCGAATACGTTTATTATATGGTTCCGGTGCTCTGCCGTAGTTTTACTAAAAACTAGTATATCATCCAAATAGGCTGTTGCGTAGTCAAGATCGCCCAGCATGGCGTCCATGACCTGCTGGAAAATTGCAGACGCAATCTTTACTCCAAAAGCCAGCCTGTTGTATTAGTACAACCCTCTATGGGTGTTTATGCAGAGCAATTTGGAACTTTCTTCTTCCACCTCAATTTGAAGGTATGCGTCCGAGAGGTCAATTTTAGAAAAAAGTTTTCCACCATTGAGTTTATTGAAAATTTCTTCAGGGCTTGGGAGAGGATAGTGGTGATCTTGCAAGGCATCGTTTAACCCTGTGGAAAAATCTGCGCATACTCGTATTTGATTGGACTTCTTTTTTACGTAAACTGTAGGTGCTGCCCACTCGCTGAAATCTGTTTTTGACAGAATACCTGCTTGTTCGAGTCTATCTAACTCTTTATTGATTTGCTCTAGAGCAGCGAAAGGGACATTCCGTTTCTTTTTGAATGCCGGTTGTGCACCGTCCTTCATCTTGAACGTAGTTTTCATTTTAGTACATTTTCCAAGGCCGCCAGAAAAAACCTGGGGAAATTGTTGTTTGAGTTCCTTTTTTACATTTACCAAATTGGACGTTGTATTTTGTATCTTGCGACAAAATGTACTCATTGGGCAATACCAAAGATTGAATTTTTCTCTCCAATCAGTTGTCTGAAGTTTTTAATACGTAGGCTTTGTGCTTTTTGGTAACTACATTTAGTGTTACTGTAAGTATTACCTCGCCTAAAATGTTAATATTTTCGCCAGTTACGGAATTTGCTGTTTTATCCGTTTTTAATAAGGTCGGCTTGTTTAATTTTTGCCAAGTACGCCAGTTAATAGTTGAAATATCAGAACCCGAGTCAAGCTGGAATTTAATGGACTTATTTAAAATATCCACTGTTACATATTTTCTTAAATTCCTATCAACAATATTGTTAGATTGAGCTTACCTGATTTTATTTTTGGGTTTTCTCGTTCTGTTGGCGTACCAGCACGAAGCTAAAGTATGCCCACTTTTATTGCAATTTTTGCAATATTTTTACTTCTTAACTTGACAGAATTTCATCAAATGCCATTTACCACAATGGTAACATGGTCCGGGCGGTTTCTTTAACTTATTTGGGTTTTGGTAACTGCGGAATTTAGGACATGAGATTTGCCTTTTGTCTATTTGAGGGTAATAGGAGGTAGACTTACTTCTGATTTTATTAATCTGAGTCACACCTGATTCCTCGATAGTGTTTGAGTTACGCTTTACAGATATTACTCTTTGCCAGTTTTTGGAGAGTCAATCCTTGTTCGTTCTCAAGCTTAGTCAGTACCCGTCGTCTGACTTCGGCGTCTTCTGCAAATACTAGACCTTGTGCGAAAATTAAGCACTTAAAATCATCGGCAGTCAGTTCGGCTAGTTTAAAATCATTACATAGCTTGTTCGCCGATGCTGCAAACGTTAGAAAATCTTGTTGGTTATTTTTGACTGTGTTCAGGCATATCCAACGTTTGTGGAACAAGGTTGTGTTAGGCACGAATAATTCCAATAGGAGCTTAATCGTCTCTGAAAAATCCAAGTCAGTCGTTTTCTTGCGTAGTATGAAGTCTACGAACCTACTATGTTCTGTAGTTCCCAGTTTTCTCAATAGTAGACGTACCTTTTTTTTACTGGGCCATTGTTCACAGACTACGTTGAAAATATCTTCGTAGCGCCTGTAAAAAGCCTGGAACGTTTTGTCTTCCTCTGGTACATATTCAAAGGTTTCCATTGAATTGTATATTATACTCTGGGAGAATATTGTATCTTTTTCAGAGTTTGAGCCTTTTAATGCATTTACGAGTAATTCTTTAAGTTGTTTCTGTTGTAGTTCAGCATTCTGAAGCGTAATTTTTTGGAATTCCATTTGCTGTTTATGTAAATCCAAAAATAGTTGTTGTCTTTCTTCTGATTTTTGTTGCTGGTCCAAATTTAGTTTTAACATTTGGGCAACTACTTTTTGCAAATCTTCCATATTTAAAAATGACAGCGCTTTTTTGTTGCTTTGAAACACGTGTACTAAGAGGAGGTACACAAAAAAAATCTTGATAGATTTTTGTTCCTTTTTTTTTTCTTTTACAGAAAAAAATATGGACAGACAATAGTTAAACTAAACTAATTATGTGTGTTTAGCTTTTTTTTCCCGTGGTTTCGTTAATTTTAACGTAATTGAATAATTTTTCACCACACTTATGTATTTTTTTTTATAGAGGTACAAAAAGAAGAAAACTCACCTCAGTGAATTTGAGGGGAGAATAATTTTATGCCCGAGTTCAACTCAGTTACATAAAAAAATTTTCGATAGTTTTTTTCCGAAAACATGAGTACAATGGTAATACTTGATCTTGTGTTGTCAGTTTTTTTACAACAACTGTTTTTTTTTCTCTGTGTGTGGGTGTGTAGAAATCGTTTTCGTATTGGATAGACTTTAATATTCCGTAGATGTCGAATCGCTAGTTTGTCAATAGCGTTTGGTATTGGAATATATGTAGACGCTGTGTGTTTAGCTTTTAAATCGCTAATGTATTAATACCAGCTTAATTTCACGTTCAACACTGCTGTGGGAACGCGTGGAGTTTGTGTATTTTTCGAGTACTGTCGCTATTGATATGGTGAGAACGAAATTCTCGAATCTTTCTGTCGCCACTGTTGTCGGACTGGCAAGGTATTGCGATTTTTCGACGTGAATGCGTTTCTAGAATTCTTCGTTGACCCAGATGTGGGATTGGTAAGGTATTTAGGTTTCGCCGTGAGTGCGTTTCTAGAATCCTTCGTCGCCACTGATGTGGGTGCCAAAGTTGGGGCCACAGAAGTAAAACACGGAACACGGATTAGAAGTAAGAAAGATATATTAACAGAGATAGTGTAAGCAGAGCTTACTATAAGTTAGTGTCCAACATTAGTAGTCGTACGAGACTCTCTGTCACTCTCCTGTAGAGTGCTATGTCGCCTACTTAATATAGGCCTGGAAGAGTCTATTGTGTAGGTAGCTTCCGGTCTCACAATAATTAGAAAAACAGGAGAGAGTACTGAAATGCTATTAATGCGATTTTGATGGTCGTATTTGAATGTTACAGTTAGAACCTCATTATAGCTTAAAAGCTTTAAAGATCCATAAATGTCGGGTTCAAATATAGATAAATATACGCATCGGAATTCGAATGAATGATAAGAATAAAACGAAATATTAATTGTTTATCAATCTAAAATGCTTCACTTTTATTCATGCTTCCTCAAAGACTGAGAAATGGAGAAAAATAATAAACAAATTCTGGTACTTATATATTTTCGGTTGTTTGTTTCTCATTGGGCAAATCATCTGTCACGTGCATTCACCTCATTTAAACAATTTATAATTTGGGATGTTTCGAATTCAGTGCCGAATTCAAACAAATGCTGGCTACTCTTCCGCTTTCAATCTCGCAATAATACGCCTGGGATAGACGTGAATCCAAAATTTCTTCTCCCGGACCCAAAGCTACGGGTTAAATAGTACGGTAAACCGAACTCGCTAGTCTTGGGTACCATTGAGTCTAAGAGAAGGACAATACTGAATCTCAAACCGTGGAAAAGGCAACAGGAAACTACTTCACTATCTTTCCTGAGACAAAAAAACAAAATCTGTGTATAATTAAGGAACACAGTATACATTGTTTTCGGATATTATGCAGGTTCTGCACAAGGAAATCTTGTTCGTTTATTTGTTTTCACGTAAAAATGATTGAAATAACTGCAATTAAATAATATATATATATATATATATATATATTCTTATCAGGCAATTCCTATATTTATAAATGCCTGTAATGCTAATTGATTGAGATTAAACCTCGATCATCATTTGGATAATCGCAGAGAACCACCGATCTCTTGTACTCCTGCAGAAAATATATAACATTAACTGCCATGCTCTATTTTTACAAGAGTCAGACAAAAATGGATTATTGCTTCCATATCTGGGCCAGTGGCACCGAGTCCTGGCTGTCCACAGAGTTCAAAAAAATTTTATGCAGTCTTGGGAGCAAAAATAATTAATTTTCAATCATCAAGCCTCATCCCAACAGACAACACGTTGAGAGCCTCTCGGCTACTCAATTGCTATTTCCATGGTAAATTTTCAGATGAGCTACAATCCATAATTCGAAGAGTTCAGCCCTTCAAATCTAGGACTAGCCATGTTGCGTACATGGTGCTAAATCATCTTAATTCTCTGTATTCCTTTGGTAAGGAGGAAGCCACTGCTTTCCCGGAAAAGAAAGACACCAAACAAATTGCAGCTCTATCAGTTTTTACAATGTGATATGTACATATGAAGTCTATTCTTGAGTTCGAGTAGTTCAAATGTTTAATGTTTGGGCACGCTATGCTACGTACGTAGAACACAGATTCCAATCATACACATTTCCTAATTACTCTGAATTTATTGAGAAAATCCCACAGCGTATTCCACGGAACTGCAACGTTGTGTAACAGAATCTAGTGTGGAAGTTTCCCAGATCACTATCATATTAACCCCTACAGGCGTTATATATCTAACATATTTTCAATTGTAGGGAAACGTGATATATCCTATATAACCTAAAGCATGCCTCAGCAATCACAATGATGTTAACCTCTTCAATTCCAGGGAGAAGCGTGATCTCCCCTACATACCCGAAATGATGCATTACAAATCACAATGCTGTTAACCTCTTCTAATCTGGGATGAAACCTTATCTCTCCTACATATCTAAAAAGATGGATCCACAATCGGAATAATTTTAACATCTTCAATTATAGAGTGAACGGGGATCTATCCTACAACTCTGAAAGGATCCTTCCCCAATCACAATTATCTTAAATTTTTCAAGTGTAAGGTCAACAGCTATCAACCCCACCTGATTGAAATCATCCTTCCCTAACCACGATGATTGTAACCTCTTCAATTCTAGGGTCAAAGGTTATCAATCCTACATATCTGAAAAAATACTTCCTCAAATACAATGGTCGTAACCTCTTCGATTCTAGAGTGAACCTTGATTTATTCTACGTATCCAAAAGTATGATTCCGAAGTCAAAATGTTCTGAACATCTTTAAGTCAAGATGTTTTCCCTAATCTATATATCCTACATATCCGAAAGGATGCTTCCTCTGTCACAGTGGTTTTACCACTTCAAATCAAGGGCCAACCGTTATGTGTACTACATAACAGAAGCAAAGCTTTCACAGTCACAATGATCATTATCTGTTCAAGTCTAGAGTCAACCGTTGTATCCTGCATAAACGAAAGGATGTTTTCTGTCAAAACGATTTTAACCTATTCAAATCTAGGATCAACCGCAGTCACAATGATCTGATCTACTTCAAATCTAGGATCAACTATTATCTATCCTACATATTCGAATGGATGCTTCCCCAATCATAATGATCTAAACGTCTTAAATTCTAGAGTGAACCGTGATCCATCCTACATATCCGAAAGGAAGCATCTCCTGTTTCACTGATCTTAAGTATTTGAATTCTTGCGCCAATTGTTATCTCTTCTACATATCCGAAATGAAGATTCTCCAGTGATAATGATCTTAACATTTTCAAGTCTGGCATTAACTTTGATATTTCCTGCATATACAAAACGATGTTACACCAATGACAATGATCTTAACCTCTTCAACTCTTGGATGAAACTTTATGTATCTTACATATCCGAAATGATGCTCCCACAATGTCAATGATCTTAATCTCTTCATATCTAGGGTCAACAGTTATCTATCCTCCATATTCTTATAATATCCATCTCTTCCTCCTCCGTTGAAACCATCAAAATGATCACTTTCAGTCAGCCTCTACTTTGAGTGGCTCTATCGCGAAAACATTCTGTTTTTAAATAATATATCATATATTCACAACTGCAGAAGAAATAAAGCACTTGACAGGATAAAAAGTTAAAATGCAGTTTTTGGTAGACGGGAAATTGAATAGGAAAAGCACCAGACATTATAAGCATCATCTAAAGAAGAATTTTTTTTTCTGCAGTTCAGACAAAGCAGCACTGAATTCTTTGTGGCCGCGAGTGGAGCTGAAAGATGACAGCCGGGGCAAATGGAATAGAACTGTAGGCAATCATTGTGCAGTCGATGTATCGATCTCTTATTGGTGCTCTCACGGAGATGAAAGTTTAAAGAAAAAAAAAGGGGAAGGAATTTGGAACAGGTATTAAGAAAAGTGCAATTATTGGGGAACCACGATTAGCACAAAATAAACGAAAATTAAGTTATTTTTCTGGAAAATATAATTATGTCTGATCTATCATTTTTTTTTTTTAGGGCAATAATGTGTTTTTACGTTAGGAATTGGGAAATTTGGGCTCTGGACAGGCAGCCTTCGAATGTAAAAGAATGCATATTCCCCTGTAGACCAAATGCATTTGCCGAATAGTAATTATTGTAGGCAAATAATATGACGTTCAGTTCTTTGCGTTTATGAGGGGGGAAATGCTTTTTCGATTAAAGAGAGTAAAAAAGCTAAATGTGTTTGTTATCTTAGAGAAAATCTGACTAATAGCTGTTATTTTGTGCAAAGAAATAATGATAAAATTCCTTGAAATCCTTTGTATCGAGAAGCATTTACCCACCGACAAACGAACACTGCCATATCAAGTCTATGTTATACATTAGTTTTAAAGAAAGATTTCCCACATTTTTTATGTAGTCTTTTTGGGGGATACACTTTCATTACAGCCAGTAAAATAGCCTTGTATCTTTACGTCTGTTTTTTTTTTTTCCTTAGCATATTGCTTAATATCAGAATAGGTAACTATTATTTAAATTTCATCTCTTTCAAATGAGTTTAGATTGGAACGTATAAGACAATTTACACTGTATGAATACAAAATGATTCATCAGTAATGAGAACGGCAGGAAAAAATTGTTTTGTTTATGAAAATGTCAATTTTACTGTCCAACGAATTTTCAGCCATTTTGGTTCAGAAAATTCTTTCGAAGATTCTCCTGGGTGACAAAGTTCTTGCAATACCGAGTTCCTGTACACCCTAGATTGGATTTATTTATTTATTATTTTTTTTTTGAGTTGTTTTATTTAAATCCAGGAAATATTTTTGCGATAATAATTATTTACTGATAAAAGTTCCATTTATTATATGTAGCTGAGGGAAAAGAGGTGAATTCATACCTTTCCCAAGGATATTTGCGCGTAAAGGAATACAACAAACCCGACTGGAATTAGAACACGGGTTTCTGATTTCCAGTTACGAGTCCTTATCCATTAACCACGCGCACAATCAAGTTTAACGCACCTTGTCTTTTTATTTAGGTAATGACCAGGTTCGATGTTGCTTCAGTGTCCGTACGCGAACCAGTTGTTTCAACGTAAGCTAGTAGATGATGAAAATCCGAAGTAAACTGTACAAGAATTCGAAGAATCACTCAATACAAGACACACTTCGATCATAAAAGAACTTCATCGACTTGGAAAAGTGTCTAAATGTGGTCACTGGTCCTCACAGTATCTGATTGGTTCTTAGTTTAATGAATCTGCTGCCATTTGCTCGTTATTAAATGGTAGATTTGCTAGCGAACCTTTCTTGGGTAGAGTTAGCGGCAGTGATTAAAAAATGGGTCTTATATAACAATATCCAACGAAAATTACAATGTTTATAACTCTCTTAAAAAAAGAATCCATGTCTAAACCATGACTACAGAAAAATAACTGTTTTTTGTATTTAGTGAGACACGGAGGATGTCGTATATCGTGAGCTAAACTAAACAAAACGGTGAATGTGGAAGGATATTGTTATCAACTGGAAGCAGTGGATAAGAATTTGTAGAAAAAAAAAGTGCAAATCATTGGTTAATTGTAAATGTCCGTTGTTTTTGTACGATAATGGAAAACCACATATTGACCGATTCACACATGAAAAGATTAGGACACGTAAGTTGGAATTTTTCTCATCCTCCTTACGCTTTTGATTTAGGTCCATCCCACTATCATCTTTTCATATGATTGAATTTAGTGTGCTAATTTTGACTAGGTTGAAACTAGTAGTGTTTGTTTCGTTACAACAAAACGTGAAGAGTGCTACAGAAGGGGTTTAGCAATTTCAGCAATTGTTCGGATTATGGTCTCGAGTGTGGACAGAAATAGTATTTGATTAAATATATTAAGTCCAAAGAAGTATTTCTTATCCGTTTTCAAATGATGCAATACTTTTCTACCCAATACTTTACATTTTGTTTAATAATGTTCAATCAATGTTTGATATGAGAGTAAGCGTAAGAACTAGTAAATGAAGATTATGAAGATTTGTAAAATATATAACGATTGATACTATACAATGGGGGTAAGATTACAGTGTCCAAGGAGTATCTACGCCGGACTTCGTTCTATAAAGTAGCAATCCGTGCAAAGAGGTGGTCTGAGTAGAACTAATAACTGAGTAGAACTTAGAACTTACTAATGGAATACGGAGGGAATAAGAGTGATTCAAGTCTATTGATCCAGCAAGGATTGATATTAAGCTGTAAAGGTTTAAATAGTTTGCTTAAGGAGGGAGTTCGTCAGGGAGTAACAGACTTGCGATAGGCTAGCGACATTGTATCTGTGCAGGGAAAGTGGCTTAAGTAATTAATTCATCACAAAGACATGGACTTTGTTAATGAGCTGGAAAGCGGTAGCAATCATCCAATTCCGGTATGTAAAGACTTACGGTCATATCACGATGAAACACCGGTTCCCGTACGATCACCGAAGTTAAGCAACGTCGAGTCTGGTTAGTGCCTGGATGGGTGACAGCTTGGGACTAACAGGCGGTGTATACTTGGGTATGTAGATGTTGCTATTTATAATGTCTCCAAATTGTTAATCGGAGGGCCGAGTTCTAATTCCGGTTGGACTTGTTATATTCTCTTACGCGCAAATGCCCTTCGGAAAAGTATCAATTCACCTTTTCTCCCTCCAGTTATGGGTTAATTAGTAAGACTTGTATCATTAAAACAATTATTATCGCCCCCCCCACACTCCAATAAATTAAAATAAAACAAAAACAACCAGCGAGTGGTATAACGAAGTGATCATTTTTACAGTATCTTTCGTGATGGTTCGTATATATGAGATTTACTTGATCTCCATGATTTGGGTGCATTAAAAGCTAGAGCTGTTAGAGCTCGAGCAGAGTAAAGATCAGCTGTAAAGCTCTGAAGGTGCTTCCATAATTTCTGGTATTGGCTGCCTAGAAATTTCCTAGTGAACTGATACGCTTTCTAGGCAGATCGATATTAAAATGCAGAACGTATGAAAAATAAAACTACGACAGTATTGATAGCTACTAAGGGGCCGTCGAGCTTACGGCCATGTGACGTTCAAACATCAGTACGTAGATGGTTGATCGGTTGGTAATAACAGGTGCTGTAGGCTTGGGTGTGAGGGTGGTGCAATGAATAATGGCTCGTGATAAGGAATCGGAGAGTAGATGTTCGAATTGTAGCCAGGTTCTTGGCATTCACTAGCGCCAATACTTTGGAATGAACCCAGGCGTTTCGGTACTCGGAGATTTGGCCGACGGACATTTGGCCAACGGACATTTAACCGAATGGACATTTAGCTGGAAATGTAGTGGCGTACGTACATATATGTACAATCTTTATCGTAATGTTCTACATATATTTATTTTTATTGACAGTATTAATTTATAATTTTTCGTTTTTTAAATGCTTTTTCAAAAATCTATACTGTATATACTTAAAATATTAATGCAAGATGATAAGTATTTTGAGAAAAAGCACATTTTACTACAACAAAAATCTTAAGCTTTTACGATATGAAAGATCTTTCAATTTCGCTTTTAATGATCATTATCTTAAAGGGATGAACTAGCTTTTATTTTACTGTTAAATACGAATTTAAATAACTAGGTGCTACCTTTTACCCAAATACACTCAAATATTTAAAAATACTAATTTCAATGAACAAAGAAAACTTTTAACGTTAAATTTAGATTGAGTAATTTAATTACTTGAAATTCAGTGGTAATTATTAATCCTTTTCTACTTTATAATACTGATAATTAAAATACTTAAAGTATTGCTTGCTACAATTTTTACTTGTACTTTTTCGACCAAATGTCTGTTCACCCAAATGTCCATCGGTCAAATCTCCGTTGGCCAAATGTCCGACCACGCGCGTTTCACATCCGCGCATATCAAACGCGCATTGGATCAGCGCAGTAGGTCAATGGCCCATTTCTTCCCATCAATGTAGAGAAGGCCTACGTCCCAAAAAAGGATCTTCACGGCCTGCTAATAATAATAATAATGATAATAATAATAACAATAATAATAAGCACAGTACCAATGCTTGCTAACTAGAAATTACAAAGCACACATACTAAAAGATTCTGTTGACTCCAAATGTAAATATTCAGAAACAATGAGCATTTTGTATCAAATTGCAGTGTTAACACTCACTGAATATAAAACTCGGCATGGTAGACGGAGTCAATATCTGCACTAAAAAATATGCAACATTTACGGGAAGGAAACTGCAAGAAACTGGTATGAACATCTCACAGATCCGGTTACAGACATAATTTTATGGGACTTTTAAACTATACATAGAAGAATCAAAGCCAATCGGCCAGACATCGTGATGAAAGACTACAAAAAACAGAATCTGATTTCTTATTGAAATGTCAGTCCCTGCAGACTGTAATGAGCCTTTGAAGATCTTCAAAAAAAAAAAAAAAAAGAAGAACAAAATGAACTATCAGAATACAAGGTCCTTGAAGTGGAAATCTAAAAAATGTGACACATGATGAAGACAGTTGTAGTAAGAGGATTAGAATTGATTGGAATCGGTTGCAATAGACCCACTGAAGGGATGCCTGGTAACATATGACTTAAAGAAATACAAAAAATTGTACCTACAAGTACAGTTCACAATTTACTAAAGAGTTGACACACAGACACACGCATACAAATATATATATATATATATATATATATATATATATATATATATATATATATATATATATATATATATATATATATATTAAGACATTTTCACGTTTATACATTCTTTTTATAGATACAAATATTTAAAAAGAATAAACATAAAATAATGTCTTAAAATAATTGTCGGACTTTGTCCATTTCATAATATATATGTATATATATATATATATATATATATATATATATATATATATATATATATATATATATATATATGATCAACTCTCCCGTCGAGATTCGACGTATGAGGGTCAAGCAGATCAGTTTCCAGGAAACCGACAGAAAGACACCGGCACATGAGATTTGATTATAGTGGTGAAGGCCTCGTGCAGGACCATCCACACTTTTTGGAGGGACGAATACAGAGACCTGGTGCACCGAATGCCACAAGGTTCCCAAACGACCCTCCGCAGGTTTTGAATTCAGAGTTGTCCTTCTCCTAGACCAGTTGAAATCCAAGGCTACAGAACCAAGTCTGTCCTGCTATTTTACCCATAGCTGGAGGGAGAAGAAGAGGATTCATACTTTTCCCAAGGGTATTAGCACGTAAGTGAATGTAATAGATTCGACTGGAATATATATATATATATGGTTAAATTTCCCAGAATCATTCTGAAGATAGGACTGGATAAAAAAAGACGACAGTTGTAAAATATATTTGATAGTCATTCTCGACGCTTTTCGTCAATCCGACTATTAAGGCAAGTTTAAAAGTTTAAAAGTGAGATGTTGTTTTGTTATATTAAATTCAAATATAAACGGAACACTCCTGTGTAAGGCTCCTTCTGGATGTTGGTAACTTTTTTTTTTTTTTACTATGAATTTGTTTTACATTATTTACATTATTCGGACTATTTTCCTCATCTTTGTCGCCATATTTATTACAATGTTTCGGCCGTTGTACGCCCCGGCCTTCTTCAGTTGGTTGGAATGTCGAACTTAACCCTTTATTTTGCTCACTAGGGTATACTGTTCTAGTTCCACGTGCCATGTTTAATGGATATCAGTTATCAGTTATCTCCTGTTAATTTCCTTCCGAAAGTTCTCCACTGCCTCCACCGGGTATTGACCTCCCACTCTTTGGGTCCTGTCACTGGATTTAACCAACGCCTTTATCCACTGTGCCTTGTGTCCTCAAGGACACGTTGTAATAACGTTGTAATAAATATGGCGACAAAGATGAGGACAATAGTCCGAATAATGTAAATAATGCATATTTCACCTCATCTCAGAAATATAGACAGATACTGAAGAAGGCCGGAGCGTGCAACGGCCGAAACTGAAGACGGCCGGACAGCGGCCGAAAACGTTGTGATATGCCGGCAAAAATGAGGACAATAGCCTAAATAATGTACTGAAAATCTTATTAAGCCAGTTTCATTTCTTTAGCCTGTCTCTCATCTTTTGCACTTCCCATCTTATTTTTTCCCTTGAAATCTTTTATTCACTTGAACATAGCCGCCTTGAGTGCAAAGCACTGAAATATTTGATACAGTGCATTAAACGGTGCATAAAGCATCTCTTTCTGCACATTGAATTGCTACACTTATTTATTGAACAGCAAATGCAATCAATTTCGCTTTTAGCTATGGGAAGTTTTCAACCAGGAATTTATCAGCCATGATAACAACAAATTTAATTTCCAACGCTAATAACATTCATTTCTTATGCAAATTATGCAATTATTTTAACATATTCACTAATTTTTAACTACAGTATTAATAGCAACAATCGTAGCAATATGTGATTCGTTGTAGAGTAATGGGTAACGAGGTAATCCAGATAAACCCTCCTACTTCGGGGTATGTTCGATTCTCCCTGAGTGCTTCATACCTTGTTCATCTTTTCTTTTTTGGGGGCGATCTGCCTATAAACATTCTCAGATCATTAGTAAATTTCGATGCAGATGATACCACTGTTTATAGATGCACTTCAGAAAAACGAGAAGAGATTGGCAGCTGATCCCTTAAATATACAGCAACAACAACAACAACAATAATAATGTAAAAAAAATCAAGTTTTGAAAAATAGTTGATTGATATAGAAAATTTTACTCAAAAGTACAGCTCGACCCTTAAGAAAGAGTTTATATATATATGCAAAATTGGCCTTTTTTTTTATATATAAAAATGCTTAGTGTTGTTATCATGATGCTATTTCCGACCTTATGTCTCTGGTTGAGACCCGGAAGGAAATGAGAACAGAGATCAAAAGAATTAATAACAACAACAAACAACAATAATAATAATAATAATAATAATAATAATAATAACAACAACAACAATAATAATAATAATAATAATAATAATAATAACAACAACAACAACAACAATAATAATAATAATGTAAACAATAAAGTTTTAAAAAATATTAGGTTGGTGCAAAAATAATGTCGTTTTTTACGTATTTTTTAAGGTCAAAAAACGACATTATTTTTGCACCAACTTAATAGCTAACTGATATAGTTTTCAGCGCAATTATAATTTTCTGACCGGAGATTGTACTCTACGCTCTTTCTAAAAAAAAAAAAATAAATAAAGAAAATAAAAAAAAAATAAAAAAAAACTCTCCTATAACTGTCAGGCTGTACTAAACGTCATATAGTCATTATTGACCTTGACAGGGGTTAGTAAAATATGACATAGTAACATTCCGAAATTAAAGTTAACGGTTGAATAAGCTCATGGCGACAATAAAATATCGGTAGAAATTCCCGTATCACATTGTTAAATATTTCAGCTTAACAACTTCAACAAGATATTGCAATATCAGCCATAATGGCGGCTGGTCGTTATTTTTAGAATTAAGGGGGTACAAATGAAAAGAAAACTTTTTTCTTTCTTTCATTCATTTTCACACTGAAACCAAAGAGCTTTTCTAATGTCTCTTTTCCGTTTCTCCATCCGGTCAAAACGGAATAATTAATTATTTATAAAGTATTGACAGATGTTAAACATTTATATCTCGTTTAGTTCCTTCCTTCCTTCCTTCCTTCCTTCCTTCCTTCCTTCCTTCCTTCCTTCGTTCTTTCTTTGTTTCTTTTTCTCCCTGATAGTAGCGTCTCTGATTTCTTTTTCATCATTCTATGCGACCAAAACGGAACAGTTAATTATATATGAGGTATTGGTAGGGCGTAACGGTCGTGTGATCTAGGACATGGACAAGTAGAATTAAAAAGCAATAAATAACTTCGAAATCTGGAGTGGATTTAATTTCTTAATACATCTCCAATACCATAATATCGGCGTTTCTTATTATTAATTCCGAACTTTCTTTTTTTTTCTATTTGATTTATCTGTGCTTAATTTCCCCAGTCTCGAAACAAAAAAATGTTTATATTCACTTTCAATAATCCCATTCCAGGTCCCATATTCGTGCGTTAGTCAGCCATGTAACGTCACGGGTAATGGATGATCCACAATTGTGTTCGAATAAATTAACTTCAGGAACTCTTTTTATTTTCATGGGTTACTGGACCTGTAACTTTCTGTCGTTCTACTATTTTTTTTATGCTAATTTTTTTTCTTTTCGAACGCAATGAAAAGAATGTATTTATTAATCTAGGCAATAAAGCTGTTGTTCGACTGCATTTGGTTAAATGAGATCAGGAAACTTAACGGACTGATCGTGTATGGATTTCCGGTCGATAGACAGAGAATTATAGATTTAATTCGGGCATATATATATATATATATATATATATATATATATATATATATATATATCGCTCTATCTATCTATCTATGTATCTATCTATCTATCGATATGTATATATATATATATATATTTATCTATCTATCTATCTATATATATATATATATATATATATATATATATATACAGATTATATCTATCTATCTATCTATCTATCTATCTATCTCTATCGATCTATATATATATATTTATCTCTATCTATCTATCTATCTATCTCTCTCTCTCTCTCTATATATATATATATACATATATATATATATATATATATATATATATATATAAAGTTGTAACCACTGTCAGTTTGCTTGCTATCTAACTCCTCCGAGGATTTTGGAGTTAGACCCCTCCCCATAACCATATTTGGTCTGAAACTGCATTACCCAGGGTACTTGGATAAGAATATTTCATTTTGATCAAAGGGTGAAATGGAAATAAATTAAAATTTGAACAAGGGGATGATTCGTATCCATAATATAGAAAGATACAGCCTGATAATGGCGGACACATCGGCAAGATCATTTTGATCAAAGGGGGTCCCTGCCCACCGACTGAATTTTATTTCCCTTTGCTTCAAATTAGGTTTAAATTTTAACCCTAGAACACTAACCTTGGCTATATAGTACCCAGCACAAATTTTCCTATTTTATTTACAATTTTCAGTACCTGATTTTCTTACCTAAATAATATGTTTTTCAGTTCCTATTAATGTTAACTCAAAGTAAAAAGTTTGAAGTGCCTGCATGTAAAATATTTCAAATAAAGATTTATATTTCATATTTTTTCTGATATTTTGAATATCGGGTATGATATACCCATGGTTAGTAGTGGCGTAACATTGATTGATGGTTAGTGTTCTAGGGTTAACAAGGGAATAATTTTTCTCCAAAATATAGAAGGAGAAAGCCAGAAGATGGAGGTCACATCGGCAGGCTAAAAATGTTCAAATCCAGTCCTCGTCTCTTGTGTTCACTTTCGCACTAATTTCCTGGGAAAAAGCAAGATTACCTCTCTTGTTCTAAACAGCTATAGGTTAAATCGTAGAGCAGACTGAACAATCTAGCATTGCTTAGCAACCAGACTAAGAGAAAACTAAGAAAACTCTGGATTTCAAACGGTAGAGAATTCAACGACTTGCCATCCCACCAATCCTTCCCAAATAGCGATTCACAAATAATAAAGAAAATGAATCAACGGAGAAACCATGGTCACCAACGTTCTGAAAGAGATTTTGAGTTTACGTGACAGACGAGTTTCAATATATATATATATATATATATATATATATATATATATATATATATATATAAGTTATAAGAAACTTGGTAAACCGAATTGGTAAATCCAAAGAGGATGAAATCCTGAGAGCTCAATGTTAGGACAGAGCTAATATGTAATGAAAAACAAACCACTTTAATGTACCATTACGATAATTTATTTCACCTAAATCCTTTTTTAAGGATTCAAGATCATCAGGTAAATCTTCCAACAACGAATTGAGAAAAAAAATCTCAATTTTCTCAATTCGTTGTTGGAAGATTTACCTGATGATCCTGAATCCTTAAAAAAGGATTTAGGTGAAATAAATTATCGTAATGGTACATTAAAGTGGTTTGTTTTTCATTATATATATATATATATATATATATATATATATATATATATATATATATATTGCAACCCTCCACCGTACTCGAACCCTATCGATAGCGGAGATAGAGGAGGATCGTAACCAGTATTAATTTTTTAAAACATTTAATCAATTTTCGTAAAATATATTTCTTTCCCAAGGGACCCTTACCGATTGATCAGACACGGCCGAATACGATAGGCGACAAACAACAATGAAGACAAGGAATCTAAATTTATTAAAAAACGTAAAATATGGGGGAAAAAACAGGCAAAACAAAAATTGACAATGTGTCATGAATAAACATTTAAACATTGTTGACAAAATAGTGGGAGGGGAACATCCTCTAAGAAAGGTTATACACAAATACTTGCACGAATTTACTGAACATGTGCCATATTTGCACGAATTTACAGAACATGTGTGATACTTGCATGAATTTACAAAACATCAAAATTTTAAGACAAGTAGAAAGAAATACGTAATAAAAAGGATCTCATTCTAAAAATGCAGAAAAGTACAAACTCGGAAAAGAAGTACATTGAAAGCAAATGAAGCACAAGAAAAACAACGAACTTATCTTGTAATGAAAGTTCTTTTCCACTAATGTCTCATATCTATTCTCGTTTTTTATCTCTTTCTTTTTCTTTTCGCCCTGTCTAGGGGCTTGGGGGACGATGAAGTTGAAACCTCTTTCTTTTTTTCTTTCCTTCGTCTCGGTGTGCAGCATTCTCGTTTGAGGTGGTCTTTTCTTACTTTCTTCCTTTTCCCTTTCGTCCTTTGTTTAGGGTCATGGGTGACGATTAAATTGGAACTGCTTTCTCTCTCTCTCTCTCTCTCTCTCTCCCTCTCTCTCGTTTATCTCGGTGTGGCAGCATTCTCCTTTGAGATGTTTTCTTCCTTTCTTTCCTTTTCCCATAACTATTTCTTTTTGAGATCTTTTCTTGCTTTCTTCTTTTCTTTTTTTTTTTTTTACAAGCGTCTAGGCTCGGGACTTGGGGGACGGATAACTTGAAGCTGTCTTCTATCTCTCTGCTGTCCCGATGTAGCGGCATTCTGCGTATGTCGTAGTTTATTTTCCAGAATCCAAATATTTCTTTCGCGTTGCTCGCGTTTGCGTTAGGTCATTCGAAAACGCGCCATCTATTCCATTTGAAGATTTCTCTTTCCCGTACCCAACCAAATCTTTTGCTGACTTGCCCTTCCTGTCTTAAAATTTGGACAGGGTCTTTGGCATTTATAGCAGGCATCCAACCTGAGGCTTGGACAAGACTTTCTCTTTTATCGCAGCCGCGTCCGTCCAGGCCCAGATCTGAACAATACTCTAGCATAATTTTACATGAATATATTGTTCAGTCATGTGTATATCATATTTTCAATCTCTCCATCTTTAGTCTTGGTGCACAGCCATTTTATTTTTCCCTGTTCGAACCTTGGCGAGAATTAAACGAGATCTGACCAGATCTCGCTTAATTATTTTCTCTGTCTTTTAAATATACGTTTTCTTTTTCTATGGCGATTGTAAGTATTCTCCTTGTTCAGTCTCCCCTTTTTAAAATATATGACTTGTTTCTTATAGAATTACTTGATTTAAATTTATAAAATTCATCTAGTCCGATAAAAAACATATTTAACGATAAAAGCCAAGTCGTTCAAAAAGCCTAAGTGCTCATATGTCAATATTTGCTTTAAAAGTCGCTTACATAAACGAATTGTTTGCCTGTGCTATTTTAGTACAGTCTTCAATTTTTCACCCAACCTAATTTCATTAACATGTCTGCTTTCTATAATCGTGTGTGTCTAATCGAATCTTTGTACATATTTAACCACCTTAACTTGGACTGTCTGTCCTCATTTCTTCTAGGCAAGGCTTTAACAGCCTATATATATATATATGTGTGTGTGTGTTTGTGTTTCTGTTTGTGTGTGTGTGTGTAAGAAGGCATCCGTTTATCTGGCGAGATGAAAGAAGAGTCCTTTGTGGTCAAAATTTAGTCCTTTGGGAGCCAGAGACGCCGGCCTGAACGATAATATATGGAGGCCGTGCGCTGCCGAAACTATATATCCACGATTTGCTGCGTTCAATGTTATGCCCGTCTTTCTCTTTTTTTCTTTTACTCTTTCATCTTTCTCTCTTCTCCTTTCTTGATTCTTTAAAGTTTAAAATTTTTAAGCTACCATTTTATTTTATTTTTTATCCCCTTGGTGTTGACAAATTCTGTAAGGAAGCTCTTGTTAGGGTCAAAGAGCTGTTGAGATGGGGTAATTTTAAATTTCTATTCTACGTAATTTATTTAATCATATATATATATATATATATATATATATATATATATATATATATATATATATATACTAGCAGCATGGCACGGCGTTGCCCGTGCTTGATTCAAAAATCGTACGATTCATACAGCAATCGCTATCACTTGACTTAAAATATTTTTGCTCTTCCTTGCTTTTAAAGGAGTGCCCTTTGCCGTGCTGATGTTGCTACATGCGTTACTTCTTGTTTATCTCACACTGCGAATTTTTTCTAAGCTCTATACTAAACATTAAATCTGTTCCGAAAAAAGAACTAAACAAAATGAACACAAAAGGATCAGCTTTAAAAAAGGACTAGTAACTGGAAAAACAGAATGAAAAGGTATGTTAACAACAAATACTTTTTCACGCCCAACCCAGTTCTGCGGAATCAGAATCAACGTTGAGTTTAAGCAAGCGAATGAGCCAATTGGAGTAAAGTGCCATGTAGATTTAAATTTTTCCCACTTGTGATGAATGCAGCTATCAATTTTTTTTTGCATGCTAGCATGCTAGTTAACATTCATGTCAGTCAGCTGTTGGCTCTTACGCTGGCCAGTAGAATCTTCCTGCCTATTCGTGGCAGCCAGCTATAGGCTCTCACTCTGGCCAGTAGAAAATGGCAGCAAACTACATGAAAACTGCTGTAGAAGCATGAAAAAAAAATCGATTATTTCCACTATCGATGGGAATTGGGAAATGCAAAGTCGGTCTTGAGCTTCCAGCTAACTTGGAGCATGTGCATGTACGTTTTGGTGCAAATCCGTCGAAAATTCGTCCGTGCATTCGTTACACACACACACACACACACACACACACACACACACACACACACACACAAACACACACACACAAACACACACACACATCCTGCCTTTTATAGATAGAGATACATACATATATATATATATATATATATATATATATATATATATATATATATATATATGTGTGAAAATATTGTAGAAAATAGGAATGAATATGGTTTGGTAAATAATCCAAAGTTCCTTAGTATATTTGTTATTATTTTTTAAAATTAGTGCTCGATACGAAAGTAGAGCATAAATATATAATTATTTATTTAAAAATATGATTCCAACTCGCTACATAAGATGTCTCATGTTTCAAAACAAGAGCCGAAAACTTCAAAATAATATTGAGTTAAAGTAGGCTCTGTTCTATCTTCAAGCGAAATTTTTTTGGGAATGACTTATTTCTGAAATTTACGAGTTTTAATAGTATGGTCAGAATTGAAATCAAAAATTTCCATGGTAACATCAAGGGCGGATTGTTTAGAATCGGCAGGGGAGGGGTGTTAATAATTTGTATCAGTATAGAGTTATTTTCATAGATGCCGGGTCAGGGTAAATTTTGGGGGTGGCTAAATTTACGACGGAAGATGTTTTCGCATAGTCTGGCTTGAGCGTCTACGGAGATTTATTTATTTATATTTTATTCTTTTATTATATCTCTTTATGAAAGGGATTTGTGTATATAAAAAAGCCGTAACGTTTGTTATTTGACGACTTCATAAAGGGTTATCAGTTTTTGTAGGGTATTAAAACTATGTATATGGGCTATGGATTTTTAAATTTATTTTATTGTGTGCGTGTTTTTAGCTAGTTATTCAGAGCGTAAGTTCGGTTGTGACGGCGGAAAACCGTTAATTCTTGACTGTTGTTTAATAGGTTTTTATTGTTTAGAAGCTTAATAATGTGTAGTTTCTCATGGAGGCACAAAGGGCATGGGTCATCCCAAGTTTTGCAAGTTCTAGTCCTGTTAATGATTTTCCATTTTACTTTAGGTGTCCTATTTTTTTCTTTCAGGTGCCAAAAATATTTAGATAGAGAGGTCTGGTGTCTTATATATATATATATAACGAAATGAGAACGAATCAAATATAAGTTCAAATATGCACGACATTAATATAAAAATTGTCCTCAATACAATAGTATAACAATATTCTTTATTATAGTGTATTACATTCGAAAATATGTAAAAACGCTACATAAATATGCATTCATGTTTGTAAGTAAATATCAAAAATTGTAATAGCCCTCATTTATAACCGCCTGATATTATATATATATTTATACATATATATGTGTGTGTGTGTGTGTGTGTGTGTGTATTATACACGTGCAACGCGCGATCACGCGAATTGTGCGCCCCCCCCCATTTTTACTTATTATTAGGTTGGTGCAAAAATAATGACGTAATAATGTCGTTTTTTGACGTATTTTTAACGTCAAAAAACGACATTATTACGTCATTATTTTTGCCCCAACCTAATAAAAATGATTTTATCATGTATTTCGTGTATCATGCGAGTTACTTCTTTTTTGAGAGAACAAATTACAATAGACCTCACCCCTGTTTTCCTCTGTCCCTTAATCCCATCTTCTATTTAAATAAGTTAAAACAGTAAAAGAGAATGATAAAATGTATCCTAGCTATTAACTCGTTGCGTAAAGGCGGGCAGCCATAAAAAAAAAAAAAAAGCTGAACAAGAAACAATCAGTATAAAATTTCCATATTAGCTTCGTTCCTGTTTTATACCAAGATACTAATATGTGATTATTACATCCATTATTACTGGGTATATTTAAGTAAAACATTTCTTTTATCGAAATCATATTTATTTAGGTACCTCCATGAAATCGTTTAAAATGAGCAGAACATGATCTAAAAGATGCCAAACTTGACGAAAACAGAATTTTATCGTCTAAATGTTTATTTTTTTTTATTACGAGGAAAGACCAAAGTATTTTTTAATTATTTTTAATATCTTTTTCCTATTTTTAGAACATTCTAACATTTGATTTAAAAAAAACCTTGTTTCTCTTTGTGTCCAAATAACAAAATTTTAAGCGTTCTTTTTCTGTATGACAGACATTAATTTAGAAAATCTTACAAAAATAAAAATTATTGTCTGATTCTGATGAAACTTTCAGAAACTATTCACAAATGATGGAACTTATTATAAATATGTTTTCCTTTTTTAAAGTCATGGCAATTTTTTTATTTATTAACCCCCACCCCCTAATTAATTTTATGAAAACTATAATTTTAATTTTGAACAAATTAGTGATTATATTAGTTAAAAGCACAAGGCTTTGAGGAAACCAAATCATGTTTTTTTTTTTTTTTTTTTTAGATGGACCAACTCTACCTGAAAATCATCTCTGAATTGTATCATACAAAACTCAATAAAGCAAAGATATTATTTAATTTCAAATGTTTTTAATTGATTTTACTAAATATTGATAATATTGTCTGAAAACAAAAACAACTTTCGATGAAAAATGAATTTTTAAAACAATTATTTGTTATTTCTTAAAATACTTTATTATTTTTATATTAAATTTTGTTAATTCTTCTAAAATTAGTGAAAAGTTTGTACAATTTAGTCACTGGTATTATTAAGTAGAATTATAATTTACAGATTATAATTTCTAAAGCTTTTTACAAACTAACGCACACCAGTATATGAAAAAAAATAATTTGTGTCCATAAAACGGCTGTAAAATTCTAATCTACGGAAGACCAGAAAATCATGAATTCAATAAATGAATAAAAAAAAAAGTCACGTGAAATGAGTTTCTATCTAGTATTTAAGAGTTGTTCTCCACTGTTTACGACTGTATTTTTGCAAATGACCCGTGCGAAACACGCTGGAGCATTTTATTTTCCGTTTTTATTAAAAAAAAAAAAAGAAAAAAAAGAAAAAACATTTAAGACAATGTCATCTTTTAAATGTTGTTGTCATCACCCGGGTCACGAGGTGTTAAAAAACAAAAAAAAAAAACAAAAAAAACACGTGAAGCCATTGTTCAAACATAGGTTTGAAAAAAAAAATCCCTGTCAAGCCCTTATTAGAAATATTGCCCTTTTTTTACTCTTTGCTCTTATCTTGTAAGTGGTGGGATTTACAAGCTAATAACAGCTTGTTTTATCGCTGGTTGGCTGGTCTTTGACCAGACATGTCAATCTCAGTTTGGTTTAATTTTCCTTATCGCTGCTATTTTATTTGTTTAAAAAAAAAACCAGAAAACTCTCAGTTTTCGGTGGTCAGAAACTGTGGATAAATCTTTCACCTTTTACAAAAGATTTCCGTGACCGGGTGTCTATATTTTTCACCCCTGGCGGGCTATATAATTGAAAATTACCAATATTTTACGTTGTTTTATCACAATAAAAGGATGAAAAGAAAAAATAGTAAAATGACTTTTACTATGTTTGTGATGGTTTTTACTTGGGATAGAAATTTTTTTATCATAGCAGATCTGAATTGACTTTATTTAAGTTTTTTTGGAGGGCCATTGGGGTCCTCAAACAGCTGGAAAACACTTGTGTTTGAATTTCTTTATAGTATTTATAATTTCTCCAGATTGTATCAACTTATGGTGAAAGCTACATACAAAAAAAAAATAAAATAAAATAAAATAAAAAATAAAAAAGTTGGATTGCTGAAAGTTTTTTTTTTCCTTTAATAATTACGAAGTACTACATAAGCTGGTTCACTTAAAAAAAAACATTACGTCAATTTTGTCCTTCCATATGATAACTCGAATCTCATGTAAGCTGTCAATACGTGAAATACATTTTGAAAAACGTATAATTGATTTTTGGACGACTTTTAAACGAGAAATTTAACTTAATTTGCAACATTTTTTAAAAATGGCTGACATGAGGTTTTTTTTTTATAATTTCGCTGATAAAAAAACAAAAAACAAACAAAAAAAAACAAAAAATAAGATTTTTAACTAAAATTTCGGATATGCTAAGAATGAGAAAAAAAATTCAAAAAATAATCAAAAAACTTTTCTATGCGGCATATTAACTCGCAAATATATGTTTGTATCCATTTATTCATTTGTGTTAACTTTGAATGACATACACACACACACGTGTGTATATATATATATGTATATATATATATATATATATATATATATATATATATATATATATATATATATATATATATATATTTAAGTTATAAGGAACTTGGTAAACCGAATTGGTAAATCCAAAGAGGATGAAATCCTGAGAGCTCAATGTTTTGTTTTTCATTACATATTTATATATATATATATATATATATATATATATATATATATATATATATATATATATATAAATATATAAAGTTATTAACATTTTGCCTTAACCCTAACAGACTGATTTAGTGTAAAAGGATCCATGTTACCCAAATATTTCTTAAGATTTATGGTATGCCGGAATAATTGCCGTCGGCGTCTCAGTTTTCCCATATTGAGAAACAGCAATAAATAAATAAAATAGCTTGGGAGTTGCTTCCCAAGTGAAATGATCGATTCTGCCAGGTTTTTGGTTGATCATGATTTACAGCAAACAAAACTAAAGGAACGACCCAGAATATAAGTAAAAGTTTTAGGAAATAATATTATTTTTTTAATTGATTGTCTGTAGAAGATTGACATGTCCGGAACCAACATAGTTATAGTTGATTTCAAAGTTACTTTTAAAGGGTTCAAATCGAGCGTCATCATCTGTGGAACGTTTTGATTAATGATAAAGATATTCGACATTTGTGTCTTTGTACAAACGTTTTGAAAAGAAAATGACAGAAGATGTAAAGAAAATATGAACATTTTTACTTAACCCTGACTTTATCGGAAAAGAGAAATGGGAATGAGGGGGATGGAAAGCGGTAAACTCTTTTCGAGCAAAAACGTAACAAAGAGAATTTGGAAGAGAAGAGATTTAAAACAAATGATTCCACAGCAAGTTATATTAGGTTCGTGCAAAAATAATGACGTAATAATGTCGTTTTTTTAACGTATTTTTAACGTCAAAAAACGACATTATTACGTCATTATTTTTGCACCAACCTAATAAAAACCGTCCTAGGTATGGCGATAAACAACACCCAGCAGCGAGATCACTGATCAGGAGGTTTGAAGAGCTTGGAACCACCTCTTAATTGCTGCTCTACCCTTACCCGGAATTTTAGAGCCTGTTACAGCAATGGCAAATATTTACCCCAAAATTGGGGCCATAACGTGTAAAAAATAGGTTTTAATATCAGCAATGAATTTTTTTTAAGAAAAATTAATATCAGCTATACATTATTACCAGCAATAGAGTTGTGAAAAAATATATTACCAGGAATACATTTTTGAAAAATATTGCCAGCAATAAAAATCTTGTCGGCATTAAATAAACCATTGAGGTTGATATGCTTTAAAACAAAATAAAGCAAACCAAACCAAACCTGATTTTGTTACAAAGAACACTTTCTTTCTTTATATATATATATATATATATATATATATATATATATATATATATATATTAAAAAATATGATTCCATCGCGACACAGATTATTATGTTTCGAAACTGGTCAGCAGTATTTAAGTTTAATTTCAATATTAAACTTTAACCACTGGGTGGCATTTTCATTGTCAAGCATTATTTTGGACCCAAAACAAATGCTTGAAGATGAAACTGCCACCCAGTATATTTCTAGCATATATGTTTCCGCGTAGCAGTTATCAACAGCAGGACATTTATTTTCACTCTCTATCATCCTCAGCATAGATCGTTAGTTTCCGACCGAATATCTGAGAGAATTGATAATATCCGCACTGAATTTCATATCTGTGTTGACATCAACATTCAACAAAACTGAGGAAGAAGGGAGATATTCCAGAGACTTTTCCATCGTCTGGATGAACAGTTTCACATACTGCTGATATATCTCCAGAATTCCTCTGCTCCGGGAAAAATTGTTACAGCTGTTGCCGCCCGAAAAATAAAAACAAGGACATACGGTACTAGCGTGTGGGTCATCTTCCAAAGAGCAATCGTTCCCAGGCCGAACGGTTTTAAATCCTGTCCGCAGTTCATATCTTCCACAGCTACACTGACACAGCTGAACTGTTAATCTATTACGTTACGCATACGCCGTCTAGCTGTTTGTATTTCTACAAGTGACATAGGCTAAACTTTTTTCCCGAGTATCTAATTGTTTGGCACTTCCGTTCAACAAAGGTGTCAGTAAGCCAATATTCAATGGTCTGTCTGTGAGAACGGAAGTAATAATGAACTGTTTGCGTGATCCGATCTCTTTCCATTGAGAGCGACGTCTCTTGGGTGTCGGGGCTTCGTTGATTTGCCGTGTGTACCAAGGAAAATTCATTTAAAATTATAGAAAGAATTAGAATCACAATAAAGAAGAATGAAAAACACTTATATAATCTGTGGGATGGGGAGAGCTAAAAAAACTCGCAAATATATGTTTGTAATCATTCCTTATATAAGTTTATATTCATTCATTTGTGTTAACTTTGAATCGCATACACACACGCACGTATATATATATATATATATATATATATATATATATATATATATATATATATATATATATATATATATATATAAAGTTATACCAGTATTAATCAAATTTTCTTTGATCTATATCAAGCCCAATCATACACACGTAACACGAGAAAACTAATCAATATATATATATATATATATATATATATATATATATATATATATATATATATATATATATTAATATATATATATATATATTAATAAATATATATATATGTGTGTATGTATGTATGTCTGTGTGTTTGGATATATATATATATATATATATATATATCCGTGTGTGTGCGTATATATATATATATATATATATATATATATATATATATATATATATATATATATATATTCATTTTTGGAAGTGCTATCTGATGATCCGACGTCCTTTAAAAGGGCTCTGGTGAAATAAATTATTATAATGGTACCTTAAAGTGGTCTGATTTTATTTTAAATATATATATGTTCTTATATATATATATATATATATATATATATATATATATATATGTGTGTGTGTGTGTGTGTGTGTGCTTGTGTGTGTGTGTATTAATTCCTGATTGCTATAGGCCACATGTGGAATGTAATATTATATTGTGTCCATCACACACACTGTCTCTCTCTCTCTCACACACACATACACACACATATATATATATATATATTTATGGGTGGGCGTCTGTGTGTGCGGTGAGATATGTAGGGGAAAAGTGTATTTACTGATAAATACACACGGATAAAGGGATATATAAACAGAAATATATTTACAACCACCCCCACACCCACTCACACACATATATTTATTAAAGTACATTAAATTCATTGCATTTCAGCTTTCCTATATTTTCGCCTTTTTGTTTTTCCTATTTCCGAATCTGATTTCTTCTCTAGAAAATGATGGAAGAAAGTTTCATTAACTTTATTGCGTTTGCTCACGAGAGCTTCAATAGCAACGCATAACTGTCGGAGGCAGACTTCCCGTCTGAGTAACTTAAAACATTAGATTTGATTAAAAATAAAAAAGAATTTCAGTCTAGCCAGAAACTATGCAGTTCTCATTTGAAAGCTTATTTTTAAAAAAGTGTGCCAAATTTAGTTTTGAAAATCCTCGCCAAAACAAAATCATGAAGCAATAGAAAATCGCAATAACTTTTTTGCTTTACCCTAAAGACTGTCTTAACCTTTTGAGTCCTGACCATTGCTTTACCGGTGGCAGAGAAAAATGACCAGCCCAGCCACCAATTGAACAGTGGCCGAGTAAAATGACTTAAGGCCCAGCCACCGGTTGAACGGTGGGTAAACACGTGTAACTATTTTTATATTTACCGTGAAACATTACATACCAATTATTTGCGAATTTTTATTCAGAAGCTCAGGCTGAAGGTTTAAAACTGTTCAAGAACGCCGGGCTGAAAAGGTTAAAGTCTATGATAAATAAAAAGTAATATTTAAAAATTCTGATTTAGAACCTGGCTTTTGGTTGACGGTTTTGAAAACTAAGACAAGCTTACACAGGAAAATGTTCTTCGTTTTCTTTTTTCGTTGTCTGGTATTTTTGTCAAGTGATATTTACGTTGGAGGAATGGATAATGGCTCTGATTGAGGAATCGAAGATCCGCGTTCGAATTCCACTCGAGTTAATTGCATTCATTTACGTGCTAAATAGCCTTAGAAACGCCATTAATCTATCTGTTCCCCCAGCTATGGGTAAATGCCAGGACAGATTGGAGCCTATAGCCTTGGTTGCTAACCAGACTAGTAGAAGAAAATCTCCGAATTTAGCCAGTCTGCTACTTTATAGGTCCTGCCACTTTAGGCTAGGAGAAGATAACTTTAAAAATAAATTCACCTCGCATATCGCCTTGAAGGAAGGAAATGGCCACCTACTTCGAGTAGCGACAGAAAATAATAAAATATTCGGGCTTAGAACAATAGCTCGAACAAAGACAAGACAGTGGCAAGGCCTTGGAATTCTCTGATTTCGGGCCATTCCTCCATAAGTGTAATTACCCAGAGCACATATTAATGAATCTAATTTGAAATGCAATAATTATATCTAACATTCCATGCTTTACGTTTTGAATAGTTTGATTCAAAATAAAGACACCATAGTTTTTATATCCGCAAGCTGATTTATATATATATTCCCGTAACCTAGGGAAGGTTACTGAATAGACTAATCAACCGAGAGTTGGTAATGAACGATAATACTTAGGATAAGAACAACACATATAAGAGTGGTTAGCAGCGCTTAGAAGTAGTAGTCAACTGCTAGAAGTGAGTAAAGTGGATTCCAACTGAAGGATATCTACCAACCATCACACGCAGTCAGATGTGGCACAAGGTCGAATTTAATGTGGGGTAACCGAGTCCGTAAGCTCGGCCAAAAATCCCCCGTAGACACCAGATAAAACGAGGTCCGGTAGTTGTTTCCTGAGACGAGTCTCTGCCCTTCGACATAGCCCCATTCTGGGGATCCTCTCTCCAACTGCAGACCAACATACAGTATTTACTACTGTATTTATGTGTATGGAGACATACAGATTATCGTCCATCAACTGCTAGAAGTGAGTCAAGTGAATTCCACAATGAATCTCCAACAGCAGGATATCTACCAACAGCCACACGCGCTCAGATGTAGCACAAGGCTGAAGATAATGTAGGGTATTCGAGTCCGTAAGCTAGGCCAAAAATTCCCCGTAGACAACAGATAAAACGGGGTCAGGTAGCTTCGACATAGCCTCGCTTGGGAGACCTCTTTGTCTAGAGGCAGAGAGTTTGACCAGCCCAGCTGGAGACGAATCTCCAAATTCAGACCAACATACAGTATTTACTACTGTATTTATGTGAATGGAGACATACCCATTATCGTCCGTAGGTATTCTACAATATTATATATATATATATATATTCATATATTCGAAAATTATAACATAAATATGCTATAAAATCACTAAAAAATAACCATTTTTGTAGTGATTTTATGACATATTTATGTTATTATTTTCGAATAAATAATTATATTTGCTCTACTCTGTATAGAGCACTCTTTTAAGAATAGTATTTGTTGATTACTGGAATTTATTCTGTATATACCAAAACAAAAATGATTTGAGAAGTCTCTCGTACACCGGAGGCGAAAAATGGACGGTCTGCGCATCGAGCTGTGAGGCGAGAGTCGGATTCGTATAACAAACTGCCCAAGAGCATTTGACGAAACATAGGAGTTATTAAAATATATTAAAATGAGCATTCCGGTCTCGTGTTATAATTTAATTATCACTTGCACCTGCTGTGTATATGTTACCATCAACCGTATGCTACATTTCCTAGGTGTTGTCATTGATCCTCTTATCTCATCAGTGTTGGAGAGCATACCTCAAAGCTTGAGCCACACACGCACAAAAGGATAGTCTGTGTGGAACTACTTCGAGATTAAATTTCCCTCATCTTTGTTGGAAACGCCGAACAATGAATGGTTAGTCCTAAAAATAAGAACTAGACAAAATACCTTTACATGGGCAGGGGATCGAGAAACGTCTACACACGATTAGATTAAAGAAAGAAGCCAGTTCAGAATTCCCTGCAGGTTAGCTAGATCACTATACACCAGAGGAAATTCGGAGAGCACAACGGCCGAAATGTTGGGATAACAACCACAAAGATGAGGAAAATAGTCCAAATAGGGAATAAAAAGAATTGAATATGTGTTACCAAAATATCGTTTTCAGCACCCACCCGCATCAGATCATCGGGATCATCATTCTGTCTCCCTGTTCCCTTTGGCGGTGGTGGGGATGGCTGTGAATCAGTTTGACGAGACCATTCCCGTGAATTTGATTTTGGTGCAAACGCCTGATAGAGAATCTCACACACTTTGGCTAGAAAGCTCCTCACTTGCGGTTCAAATGACATTGAAGGAGGCAAGATCTGGTGGCATCTGCCTCTCAGATGCTTCGTCTGTCAAGGTCTGCCTTGGTTACGTCGAGGTCATGTATAAACAAATATTAAAAGAATTTGTACTATTTTAATAAAATAATACGCTTCGTGCGTATTAAATTTGTTTTTATTTCTCTTTCTTGTATCAATACGGATATTTAATAGAATTAACTGATAAAAACGTAATAACTTCGGAGCTATTTCAATAACGTTCACTCAATATGTCAGCTTTACAAGGAAAAACGCATTGATTAATATATCTCAAGAAGTTTTCGGTATAAAAAAACGACATATGCATCGAGTTTGCAAGTAAAGAAACGAAAATCTTGAAGAAGTGTAATATTCGAAGGAAAAGTTGGAAATTTAATTACGAAAAATGATGCATCCTCATCGACAAGATGAAGAAAATATTACGGCCATTTCAAATTGATTAGGAATGTAGCAATGGAAAATAAAAAAGAAATAGAATAAATTTAACCATTTTTCTACTACGGCTCGGCATAAATATATGATTTTACTGAAGGGCATAAATAAATGGCTGCATCTATGTGTATATGAAGACGATTCGAGGACAGTTGTGTACAAGACAATCGCCTAACTGGACAATTGCGTACCAGACAACCGCGTACCTGGACAATTGCGTACCAGACAACCGCGTACCTGGACAATTGCGTACCAGACAACCGCGTACCTGGACAATTGCGTACCAGACAACCACGTACCTGGACAATTGCGTACCAGACAACCGCGTACCTGGACAATTGTGTACCAGACAACCGCGTACCTGGACAATTGCGTACCAGACAACCGCGTACCTGGACAATTGCGTACCAGACAATCGCGTACCTGGGCAATTGCGTACCAGACAACCACGTACCTGGACAATTGCGTACCAGACAACCGCGTACCTGGACAATTGCGTACTAGAAAATCGCGTACCAGACAATCGCGTACCTGAGCAATTGCGCACCAGACAATCGCATATCTGGACAATTGCGTACCAGACAATCGCATACCTGGACAACTGCGTACTAGAAAATCGCGTACCTGGGCAATTGCGTACCAGACAATCGCTTACTTGGACAATTGCGTACTAGAAAATTGCGTACCAGACAATCGCGTACCTTGGCCAATGCGTACCAAACAATCGCATACCTTGACAATTGCGTACCAGACAATCGCGTACCTGCATATTTTTGTCCCGAGAGAAATGCGTCCCTGGATAACTGCGTATCTTTGATCATTTTTTGAAACTTTTCAAAGCAATTACCATAAGTTTTGTAAAGAACCATAAGTAAAAATCATAAATCTTTTAAAAATGAATAAAATGAATTAAAGAAAATAAATGTTTATTTTTGTTTAAAATGAAATGGAAGAATAATTGTTGCAAAATGGCTCCACGTATCCCCAGGATGTTTTTGTTTCATCGGCGTTTATCTTATAATACTGTTAGCTGTAATTTTCCTCGTCCACAAATATTTTTCCACCAGTGTTTGATTTTCAGAACTTGGCCATGGGTTATAAAAAAAAATATATTCTATAAAATCCAGAATCTGTTAGAATTTATTAGATGTTAGTGATACACTAGAGTGAAAAGAAACTGCTATGTTAATTTTCTCTTGCTTTTTTTATTTATAGTAACTAACTTTCTGCATGTTTAGACTAATTAAATGTATTGGTGTGCAAATTTCTATATTAAACAGCTCTTTAAAAAGGATGGTAACTTCAAAAATTATCATAAGTATGCAATTATCCAGGGTCGCAATTGTCCAGGACGCAAATGTCCGGGACGCAAATATCTTTCCAACATATGAATACACACATCTCTACACACTTTTGCTATATTCTTTTGCGTTTCCGACGACTCGACACTCTTCCTTGAACCCTTGCGACTATTTATTTATATAAATACATCGATTATCCTGCTGGAGGACGGGGAGAAAATCGCCGAAAGGTTGTGATGACAACATCAAAGATTAGGACAATAGTTAGGTTGCCTAGACCGAGCAAAAACGTTTAACAAAGTTAAATACTATGAAAGGATGTCTCTTAACGTAACTTGAGTTTAACGCTTTCGCGGAACTCGAGTTACGACTATATATATATATATATATATATATATATATATATATATTTAATTCATCGAGTCTAGAAGAAACCAAAACAGAATGCAGAAAGCACTGGACGGCCATTTCGACTTATATTTAGAACTCATCAGCAGTGCGCATCCACTAGCGAGAATTGAAACCTGGAGAGTTACGTTATCAAGGAAACGCCATACCAACTGTACGAATGGGTTCCTGTGACAAAGAGGTAACGAAGCAAACTCGATATAGCGCCGCTCGATCACGCATTCCGTGGTGGAACTCATCAGAGTTTCTCTTTTGCCCATAGGACTGTGCCCCCAGGAGCCACGACTACTATCAACAAGCCACTCCATCCAGAACATATATAGACATATATACACACGCTTGTACAGGGTAAGATAGGCAAATTCACGGCAATTTATATTTTTAATTTCGCGCATGCGTGTTGTTTGTTTTTAATTTTGTTGATTACACAGTATAGTAGGATCATTTGGGCACTTTCTGTAAGCAAAAGTTACCATGGCGCAATTCACACTACCAGGAATTTAGAAGTGGCATGCTGTACTGTTTGGCATTCGCACCGGAAGCTGCAATACGAAAATTTCAGAGTGCTTGTGTGTCAATCTGAGGAAAGTGCAGCGGTTTCGGAAAGAGATGGATGAGTCCGATGGTGATTACGAAGGTAAGGCAACACGGAAAACTAACTCCGACCGTTCTGATAAGAAAGGAACAATCTAATTTGTTTGTAAGGCCTCAGAGTCAACACGGAGGCCTACATCAAGTGACTTGAGCAGGGAGTGTTGTCCTAGGTCAAGAGGGTAACTACTGGAAGACCCTATGTCTTGAAACAGGAATCTGCACCATGACACAAAAGCAGGGGAACCCATTCATGGCTGTCAGACAATTTCTGTGGCCACATCACGCATTACATGTGGTCATCAATCTACCAAGACAGCAACCGTTTTGATTATTATGTGTGGGTAGCATTTGAGCGACGGTCAAAATTCCTTTTAACCCCAACGTTGAACTGAAGGCAAGGATTATGGCAACATTCACCAACTTACACAAGGAGACCATCCAGAAGAGTTGCAGGAGATTCCAAAGTCATATGGAGGGTGGTGGCTGAAGCCAATGGCGATTTTACTGAACAAATTTATTCTTTAATATTTCAAGACATTTTGGTGTAATATTGGTAAATATATCTGTTAAAATGAGATGCCAGATTTATTTTCATTTTTGCATAATTTAGACCACAATCTCAATCTCTCTCTCTCTCTCTCTAATATACTAATCAAACGCCATGTTAAAGTTTTATTAATAAAAATGAAACATGTTGTATTGGTATACGTTTCCTGTTTCATATATACATATATATATATATATATGTATGTGTGTGTGTGTGCATTTAGTATTTGTCGGCGAGATCTCATTAACTTACTGCTGAGCTAGATGTAGCCGTAACTTCTACGCTGACAGTTTTTTTCTCACACTTCTCGCTGGTGGAACTCCTTTCCGGTTTTATGTTCCCCAGCCAACTTTAAGCTGCAAAAATTTAAGTGCAATGTCAATCGCTATCTACTATTCTCCTGACTGCTCTTTTTTCTTTCTACTCATCATTAATGTTTCTGTTCCTAATTCCTCCACACCCTGTAACCACTTGTGTATGAGTGGCAGTATTCCCTTGTTAGATGCCGATTAAATATATGTTTTTTTTTCTCTCTCTCTGTGTGTGTGTGTGTGAATCTTGGGAGCATGCCGCTATGTGTGGCGCGAATAAATTGTAGCATGAAAAAGGTGAATGGCAGAAAGAACATCAGAGAAAAGATAACCAAGAAAAATATGGAAGAGTTCGAGATTCAAACTAAACCGAAAGGAAATTTGTGATGAGAGAGATTATGTCTCAAAATGCAATAGAAGGTGTCGCTGAAAAGGCAGGGATATCTAACGACATCGGTGTGCGTATGACCATATCGAATTTCCTCTACTTTGAAGTTATTATGTAAATAAGATTAAAAGAGACTATGACATTCACTTAATAGTCTTTATGTAGTTCTGAAGTCTGTTTCATACGTGCTGTTTCGGAAAAGCACGAATGTAACAGAAAAATAAACATAAAACCTACTTGAGAAGGGTAACGGAACAGTTTTGGTGAATTAGGACAAATAGGTGTGTTTGTTAGATTGGACGTGTCGATTGACATTGGTCAATGAGAAAGAGGACATAGTTTGATGAAAGAGTAAAAGATCAAATATTCTGGTATATTAGTGAAATTCCAAAGTGATGAAAATGATGGATTGACGTTTAACAGAAGGAAATATGTATGTATCCTTATTGGATTATGTATTTCGTTTCTTCTTTTTCTTTTCTTTTATGTTCAAGCTGTTTTTCTGAACGTCTTTATTGTTCCATTTTTATAGTTTTTTTTTCAATCTTCTTCATTAGCTTTTTTCATATTTCTCTACAAGAATAAAAGCAATCTGCTTTTATTTTTGTTTCTTTTCGTTTTGTTATTCTTTCGTTTACCGAAATGGTCGATTGATTTCAATATGGCTTCGTATATTCTTTCAGTTACCCATCATTCCATTCAGTAAATCACGACATATTTTATTTCTTACTTGATATGGCAATTCATTTTCTTTCTGCCTTCATTTATAGGTTTATTCTTTCTTTCACGCTTCCGCCTTAACAGATTGTTTCTCTTCTTCTCTTTTTTTTCAGTCACTATTTTCATAATTTCTTTGAACTTCTCTTTCCCTTCTTTCTAAATACTTCATTCACGTTTTTCTAAGGTTAAACGTTTTTAGCTGGGAAAAATAAAAGGTATATTAACAACAGATAAATCTTAGATGAATAACGTCTTGTAGCATCGTGAATATATATTAAACTAGCTTAGATCGGCCTGATTCCGAAATGGGATGATATGTTGGCCTCTAGGAGTGAAGTTGAAAAAGTGTGACACACTGACATTGGTATTTATATATAGAAAGAGACGAGCTATTGAGAACTGTATCACTTTAATTGAAAATTGTAACACACTGACACACTGACATTGGCATTTATTATATAGGAGATGACCTCTTGAGAGTTATGTCCCTTTAACTGAAAAGGTGTGACACAGTGACACACTGGCACTGGCATTTATTATAAGGAAGAGGGAGATGAGCTATTGAGAGTTGTGTCCCTTTAATTGAAAAAGTGTGACACACTAACATTGGCATTTATTATAAAGAAGAAGGAGATAAGCTTCTGAGAGTTGTGTTCCTTTAATAGAAAATGTGTGACACAGGGACATTGGCATTTATTATAAGGAAGAAGGAAATGAACTATTGAGCGCTGTGTCCCTCCAATTCAAAAAGTGTGACAGAGTGACACACATATATTGGCGTTTATATATAGAAGAATGAGATTAGCTCCTGGGAGTTGTGTCCCTTTAAGTTAAAAAGTGTGACACACTGACATTGGCATTTTTTATATAGATGAATAAATAATACAAATATTGAAGACAAAGCTGTTCGAAATTTAAATTTAAAATCTACGACTTAAATGCTCCGTCATAGTAGAAAAGCAGTTTCGGGGGACTTGTTTCAACTTTTAGAGTCACTCGGAATTTAGCGCGCCGAAATATTAACCTGTTTTTAAGAGCTTCCAATTTACAATAAAGACTCAATCTTTCTAGGCAGATTCTAGTAGCTGCTATGACGAGGTCAAAATATACTGCACTCAATCAGCAAGGATTTACTCATTACACCTTCTCGAATTAACGTTTTCCCCTGACATGAAGTTTGAAAGAGTATATTTAATCAATTGCTAAGTCTGCATCCAGGACAGTTGACCCACTGCGTCATACTGGATAATTTTTCTCGCCGGTATCTCTCTTGCATATTTATAATTCTCCCATTCGTCCATTGTGCCATATCTGGTTTGGTTCACTTGCTAGATATTTGGAGATTCTTGATAAAATCCAAAGAAGAATTTGTAATATTATTTGACCTGACCTGACCTCGCATCTCGACACAATCCACTACCCATCGTCGTACCATACCTTTCCTGTTTTTTTTTCTATAAATAATTTCAGGGTAGTTATTCTGATTTACTTTTCTCTATGATACCATTATGAATTTAAGCGTAGTATTAGATTGTCGGCAAGGTCCCATCTTTTACATTTGAAATGGCTCGATGTAAATAAGTTGTATGCTAACAGTTTCTTCTATCGCACGTCTCGTTTGGTTTGGTTTGGTTTGGTTTACGGCATATCAACCTCAATGGGTTATTTAATGCCGACAAACTTTTTATGGTTAGTACTATTTTTTCCTTCAAAAATATATTTCTGGCAATATTTTGTCTTCAAAAATGTATCGCTGGTAATATTTTTTTTTCAAAAATCTATTGCTGAAAATTTAAATTGCTGTAAATTGAAACAAACAAACAAAAAACAATAAAAAAGAAAAAAAAAAAAAGAAAAAAAATGTAGGAAAGCCAAAAAGGTATACAAGAATAAATCTTAAATACGTACATGTTACTTAGACACGGTCAAAATTGAAAAAAAAGCTCGTGGTTCGACGAGACTTAGCAAAGAGTGATTTCTGCGACTACATTCCTCCTTCACCTGAAACAGAGGTGTGGGGGAGGGTAATCTGACCGTTTAAGTCGAAAAAAAATCATTTCACAATTGAAATAACCCACTTCTCGGCCAACTTATATTCAAAATTAGAAAACTCAAGACACCCTTTCACTGTCGACACATTTAAATGTAATCACCTCTTCTTCCCCGAAAAGCTTCTTCTCTCGCACTTCCCGACGGTAGAACTCCCTTCCTCTTATTGCTTTCCAGATAACTATAATCTTAAAATACTCAAATGTAATGTCAATCAACATCTGATGATGCCTTGATCTTGATCCCCGTCCTTCTTTTCCTCAAACAACCCTCTTTACTCTTACTTTCACTCTCTGTAACCCCTTGCTTGGGGTGATATGCTTAAAAAATACATCATTGTACAATCCTTTGCAGTGACTACTTAATCTCATTGCCTGAAGTGAGCCGAACAACCTGTGATAGAATAAGGTCTGAAGACTGTATCAGTTTGTAGTTGACACACCACTTGTCTGATTTTTTATCAGTTTTGAACTAAGTTTTTACCAATAAAAGTCCCAAGAGTCACTTAAAGTAGAGTGTTAGTTATGATTAGTAAGAGGCGGAATCAAGTAAAGATTACAAGGTTATGCAAGATAGATAATGATTGATTTAGAGGTTAGGTTTGTAGTCACAGGGTAAGCATCGTCTTTGTAAGAAGTATTTTTAGTTGAACTTCTTCCTTACGAATGGAATACAAATGGAATGAGGAAAATTGTGTACGTAACATAGCGTGTCCTAGCTATAATGGTCTGAACTGGTGGGACTACGGAATGTAACTCATCTGAATATGTACCATGGAAATAATGATTGATTAACGATAGTCTTGCGACTTTTACTCTGTAGGGAATGGAGTTGTATGGTGGAAGATAATTCATCTTGCACAAGGTCCTGTACCCAAGGCTTTTCACTTCATACGTTGTAGATCTTGGGGCAGATTTACTGTGTCTTTAATGAAGATTATGAAAATTTGGATAAATAGCGTCGTAGGGATACAAAACGCGATTATCTATTATTGTCACGTAACGAATGATTAGTGAAGTCACTTCATAGCGGCACGAAAGTGGCCAGTTTGTCAGTCACCTTCCAGGAGTCAAACCGAGCAGTAAGGTCTCGCTTGTGGTGTGGGAAATCAGAAAGAGACAGCTTATAATCCCTATATCACCGTTATCCTTTAGGAATATATATTCACCAGATATTGAAACTATCTCCAGTTCGCAGTCGTCACTTTGGGGAAAACCCATGACTCGCCGTTTCCCGAATGAGTAATATATCCTCCAATATGTCACATAGAAGATAAATCCAACTCTCTCGAATCTTAAATACTGCTCCCCCCGCCCAGAATCACAAAAGTATCATCCAGAATCTCTCTTTTTATTTCGTTCTCCTTTTTACACTGCTTCTTGTTGTAAATCTCTTTTATAGTTTCTCTGCGTGTATGACTTAGCGGTGTAAAACTCTCTGAGAAGAAAGCATGTTCGTGATTTTTTTTTCTTTCGGTTATTCCGTTCCATCCGTGAAATAAGTTGTTGTTACATCATGAATAGAATAAAGCCAATAACTAGGAAAATGCAAATGGGAGAATATTTATTTCTTCCATAACTCACCCATTATATTACCCTTCATAATCAGCGTTATTTCTACTACTCAAATCAAATACTACGGGAACAGTTTCTGAAAAGTTCTCGGATTGAGAAATTTTTGTTTTGAAGCATTCTTTAATCAGATGGAGAACTTTTCAGCACACCATCGTATTTTTACATTTAGATGTAACTTTTGTACGAGAAGTACCATTAGCTTTTGTTTTATCGATGTTTTCTTTGAAGTCAAACAGACGAGACAGAAATGTTAACGCCAACATTTCTTTAAAATGTTAACTTGTCATCGAATTAAAATATAAATCAATCACAATAGTATGATAGAAGGGTTTTGTCTGATAAAAGGAATCTTAACCAAAGAAGTTTCCTAATTTCTGAAGACAGACGGCGTGGTTCAACCTAATGGAATCCGATCGATAGAAAGTGTACGCTGCTTTATTGACCAGGCATTTGAATAGTGGCCATTTGCATATCTTATTTCAAGGTTCGCTAGTTGTTCTAATAAAGCAGGCGTACTGGAATTTGGAGTGCAACAATTTAGAGAAAAACAAATGTATATTTGTCGTAGATATTTCCTCTGACAAAGGCAAACCTGATCTTATAATTATTTCGATGGTTTATTAACATAAAACCAGACCTTGTAAAAGAATGGCATCTCCATTAAATGACAAATATTCTGGTTAAATAACATTATTTATTAGATGACCGTTTCTACATTTGCGGGACTTCTCGGGCTGCTAACCAGTCCTTGGCATAGGTGCCTGCTCGGGTACTTACGTGTGTGTTCCACAACCCTCAAAGCCCAAATGTGGTTTATACTGCAACTATTCAGCGCTGATCTTAACGTACAATTTAGCGAGATCAAGAATTTGAACAAGGTCACTACGCTCAAAGCCTCTAAACCTTCCACACAGTTCCTACTCACGTGGGTCAAACTGTTGTATTGATTTCAAGGACTTTTAAAGGTTGCGTACACTTTGATTGACTTCCAACTTCCGAAAATATCAACAAATCATCTCGCTGAAAAATCGACTCTGGTATTGTGAGATTAGAAGCAAAGTCTTATGGTTGAAACGCCAATATTCTAACCACTTGGTCACACGTTAAAATTATATTTACCCACACGCTTGCGCGCACCCCCATATATATATATATATATATATATATATATATTCTAATCTTACAATTATATTGCGGTTTAAATAAGTTATATATATATATATATATATATATATATATATATATATATATATATATATATATATATATATGCATGTGTGTGTGTGTGTGTGTGTTTAGGGAGCAAATTCTCTTTTAGGCCTGTCTGATTAAATAAATTAGAGACATTATGATTGCTTATTTTTAACCTAACCCGTTCATACTTACGAATAACCTTCTGTGTTTTGCAAATAAATTGTGCAAGTAATCTTACTTATTATAAAACACAGATTGTGTGTGTGTGTGTGTGTGTGTGTGTGTGTGTACGTTTATATATTGGATCAAATTTCCTACATTTTTCAACCGATTTCAAGAAAACTTCACAGGACTACGTAAAATTACCTTGCAGTGGTTCTAACAGCGCCCAAAATTGGAAAAACACAATTGTTTTTGCACGAAATCAATTTGAAAACACGACGAAGAGGCATTAATGAAAGGGGGACAACTCATATCGAGTTATACTTATTATAAAACCCCGGTTGTTTGTGTGTGTGTGTGTGTGTGTTCGTTTATATATGGGATCGGATTTCCTACATTTTTCAGCCGATTTCAACAAAAGTTCACTTTTTTTTGGCAGGTAGTGTTTCTTATTGTCGTGCACACTTTTTTCTTTATTTTTACATTCAGAATGCTTTAAAAATTTAATTTACAAGACAATTGTTTATAATAAAATTCTATTCAATCGATAGACTCATAACGATTGAAAACAATGTTTTTGTTTGAGTTTGACCAATTCATAAAAAACAAAACAACCAAAAAAAAAAAAAAAAAAACTAATTAAGACATGCGTGGCCGTCAACCTTAAACAATAATCTTTGTCAATTTTATTTTTCAGTCTTTGTGATGGTCATACTTGTTCTATCTCTTACTGTTACATCCCCGGGCAACGCCGGGCTCTCCTGCTAGTGTGCTATAATTGCGAAAATCGCTCTTATTTTTCATTTTTGTTTTATTTTCATAGTCATAGCACATTTCTCACATCATTTAATTGCATTACGCGCAAGGTTATCCGTGAGTATGAACGGATTTTATTAAAAATAAGCAGACATAATGTCTATAATTTATTTAATCAGACATATATATATATATATATATATATATATATATATATATATATATATAACCTTGGAAACGTGAATTATGATTTTAGCCGTGTCTTTAAAACCCAGTAATTTTAAAAGTTACTCCAAAATTCGCTTGAGGATGAAATGGAACTAATGACTTTAATTTAATTACAAAATTAAATTCGGACCTTCCATTTTTGAAACATGGTTAGAACTGTGTAGCGGAAAAACATATTTTAAATCAATTATTTTATAATATATATATATATATATATATATATATATATATATATATATATATATATATATATATATGTGTGTGTGTGTGTGTGTGTGAAAAATATTTTATGTTATACTATATCTGTGGTGCTCAGTATCCGAGATAGAGAGTATATAAATGTAAAAGTCGACATTGAGGCCAACACCCATCGGCAAAGTGTGATTCATACTTGATATGTCCCGGAAAGGGATATATTCGAACGAAGTAGCTAAGTGGGTTTGGGTATTATAACCAAGTAGAATACGGTCGCAGTAGTCCAATGTGCGTCGTTATTGACTTAGCTCTCAGACTAAGGCTCTATATTTAACAGGCCCCTACAAGGAATGTATGTGGCACAAAGCCGAGTTTAACGTGGGTTTCTCCGAGCCGAAAATATTCCATTTGAACCCACATAAGCGGGTTCTGGATCTGTCTACCTCCCCGGACGAAACTTTGCACTTCGGCAAAGCCTCGTCCGGGTTCCTCTTTGCTAAAGAAGAGAGTTCGACAGAAATCGCACACAGTCAGAGACTGCTCTACGACTCAGACTAAGGCTCTCCTACACGTCCGTCAGTATTTATGCTGGATACTAGCCAATCATATCCCGGTGAGGGAGAACACAGGTGTACGCATATTCCATTATATCAATACTCAAGCCCAATCTCCAGGCCATGTGTGTGGTGTTTTGGCTCGACCGTTTATATATGGTGATCAATGGTACATTATGTGTAGGTCTATTATTAACCTAACGGTTATTGGGTGGGTCGTAAAAGTTATATTTCAAATTATTGTAGGTGCTATTGAATAGTAATTCGTGTTGATTTCAATGCAGTTCTCTAGCAACTTTATAGTGTTGTGAACATTTTTACTTATTATTTATTATCGATTACTTTATTATTTGTTGTTGATTTTTATTATTACGTTTACATGTCAGTATGTGTACACTCGTAGTTACTAAATTATTTATTACTTAGTTTACTTATTAATTTTTGGATTAATTTTACTTATTTGTTTTTATTTTATTTTTACTTTTTTTCGTGTTCGTATTTAGTTTACAATTAGTAAAAAAAAATCCGTTTATTTACTAATTTTTCTTTTGTCGTTGGCCTGGGAAGGTAATTTTAGCTATCTTTCCTCCAGGAAGAGTTTACATTTTTCGGAATTATTGTTGTAGACTAATGCTGTTTTTCTTATTTTCAATGTTATCTTTGGTGTGATTTGGTTTTTGTTTTTAATTTCCCACAGATGTTTAGTAAACATTGTGGTTTTCGTCTAATTAGTATTTTAAAGGATGTTTTGTGTGCGTATTTTCTTCGTTTCCAGGGTTCTTCGGTTATTCCTATGTAGATTTTTCTTCGTTATCTTCTGATTTCACAGTGGCTTAGTATATTACATTGTTCTGCAGACAATTACCTTTTGATGAACATTCGTTCTTTATTCTGCAGTTACATGAGGGTTTGATTTGTGTTGATGGTTTGTTGGTTGTTTTTCCGTTGTGCTTTTTATTATTTGTGTTATATCCTCGGTACAAGTGTAGCTGATTTTTAATGATTTTTTTCTGTTGAATATCTTGTCGAAATTGCTTGATGGTGGTGGGGTAAGAAGGTATATGAAACTGACATTAAAATATGGTGTATTTTCATCAGCACTTACATAACAACCACAAATCATAAAAACTCAACAGAAGCAGAAACATCATATGGTACAATCCACCGTACAAGAAAAAATGTAAAAACAAAGTTGGAAAAATATTCATTAACTGCAGACACAAACACATACCGCGTCAAGAATTCTCCACAAGGTATTCAACAGTAAAAAACAACAAAAAAATAAAACAATAAAAATCAGCTATAGTAGAATACTGCTTTTCTCTTGGTATGCAATAAGTTGTTTCATGGAAGCTGGAAGCGTAGAAAGAAAGTTGACCAAATTATGTTTTATGTTAAGCACAACATTACCCCATATTTGGGCGTTATCAAGGGAAAAGGTAACACTTCAAACGATCTACCGGCTATTTCTCGTCTTTCTGCTGCATTTCCTTATGAAGTTATTATCAAAAGATATATATAAAAAATACTTTGTCCATTTACAATTTACCAGCTGACATCAAACAACTTATTCGCTATAAACAGGTTAAAAATATCAAAAGGCTTAATAAACATTACATATCTTTTCTGTGTAATAGAACATTATTAAATTATTGAGCAAAGATTGGTTGTCGAAATATCGTATTTCACACACACGCATATATATATATATATATATATATATATATATATTTATATATATATATATCAGTAGCCACTCGGAGGTTGAAGGTCACGGTAGGAGCTACTTTGTGCAGATAGGAGTGGAAGATAACGGTTCACACATACACACACCCACATATGTATATATATATATATATATATATATATATATATATATATATATATATATATCTCGTAACGAACTGTTAATCAATATAATTACCTGAAGATTGTATTGAACATTTTTCTTGTGTCCTTATACTTTTCTTTTCATCTGAACTCACACACACATATACCCACGCATATATATATATATATATATATATATATATATATATATATATATATATATATATATATATATATCGAATAATTCATCACCAATATAAGTACCTGAAGAAAATATCGTAACGATCATTTCATCACCAATATACTTGAAGATTGTATTGAACGTGAAACTCAGAGTCGTACTTTCGACATAAGGTGATATGTATATTTATTAATATGCATTTTACAGATCTGTATTACCACATTGTGCACTGTTTTGTTAACACCAAAAAATTTCTTAAATGTTTATTTGCAAAATTATATATGCGCGTGATCGCACACATCTGTGATTTCTCGCATCAATATTTATTTAATTCATATATATATATATATATATATATATATATATATATATATATATAGATAGATAGATATATAAAGGGTGTTTCATGAAGACGGATTACATATAAGGGTGTTTCATTAAAACGGATCAATTCAGCATTAAATAAATCAATATTATTGGGGAAAAAATATTTATTTTCCTATGTTATTTAATTCATGCCAATTATATTTTAAAAACAATATCACCCAAATGTACGCCAAATCTAACGGAAAAAGAAAGAAATAATTAGACGCTTAAATTTCATTCACATTTAATATCGGTCCAAGTTATTGCGGCACCATTTATATATATATATATATATATATATATTCGGAGAATTGGAACTCGCCTCTCCGATTAACAATTCTGAGTCTTTACCGACTACACCACCTGCACATCTAAACACATACAGCATCTGATGTTGTCAAGCGGTTACTCATCTAGGCACTTACCAAGCTCGACTTTGCTTAATTTCGGTGATCGTACGGCAACCGGTGTTTCACCATGATATATATATATATATATATATATATATATATATATATATATATATATATATATATATTTAATCATGAAGCTTTAAATGTGTTGAAGACAACAAAATCTGTTTTCTTTTTTTCGTGCCTTCAGCCCGTTTTTTTTTTCTCTCAATATATTCTTTAGGCTTCTTTGATTTAGTTTGCCTATAGGCTTCAGCATTTTTCTTTTCATCTCCTCTGCGTGTAGATCAACGTACAATAGAATGAAAGAATTATAATCTCGTGTCAATGTTAGCGTGAGAACATGCGAAACTGGAATATTTTTTCCTAGCGGTCCATGCCTTAGAAAACATCAATACTTTTATCTGATAAAGAACTACTTTTTGAAGAGTAATGCCCCAGAAAATATCTTTTGGAAATGTGTGAAATAAAAACCCTGAAACTATAATCTATAGAATCAATGATTTTACACTATATAAGAAAGTCTGTTGTCAATATAATAATAATTGGTCCTTTTATAGTAAAACAAGATTACGCAAGCTTTTGCTATTGGTTGGTCCACCACATATACCGTATGTACTGGCGATTCGGAGTATAAGACGACCACCAAAATTTCAAGTTGAAATGTAGGATTCGGATTATATTCGCCTTACAAGACGCCCCCATGCAACAAATCGTTTTTTTAAAATGTACTGAATTTATTAAATGAATTCAGTAAGCATATAGTTTCTTTTCACTAAATTTCTTACGAAAAAACGGTCGGGAGATATTGTCAATTAAGTACCGCAATCTATAATACCTCATCAGTTGGTGCTGTGTTTTCGGGAGAGTATTACATTAGCCTGAATAACTTTTACCCCGATAACCATCCACTTGTTACACTGTTCTCGACTGCGATCTTTAAGCGGCTTGTTGAGATACATCAAGTTGTGTTTTGTTCAACATCATCGAAAAAGGAGGCTGTGGTCAATTAACTACCACAGGATTTAAGACTGCGCCATATATGTACGCCGACATATACAGTAACTTTTAAAAAATATATATGGAAGAAAGCAGCTCTATTAAAAAGAAATGGGTTAAGAATTATTGAAAACAATGCCGTTTAGCGACATTTGAATGCTAGAGAAGAAGAAGAAATAAATAGAATACGTTTCCTAGGAAATTATATTAAAAAAAACAGCGAAGGAAAATCTTTGAACGAAGTTGCATAATTGTGTTTACATATAAACTAGCTGAAAAGAGGGCTTTTTATAGGTCCTTCGGCTTGTTCAAGAGTTTGAGAATCCATAAGTCTTAGCATATTCTCAGCTTTGGAAGCTCTCCTGGCTTACATTTGATCTGGATTTTCGTTTGCACAGGTCTTTCTTTTCCTCGCTGTAGACTTGGCTCTTTTGATTGCAATCTGATCCTCTGTTGGCGGAGATTTTTTTTGTGTTCTGTATACTGTTGCCGTATGCGATAGGCAACAATAAACTACAGACGAACTCAACATTGAACTATCCATTTAAGTATTGCATTAATATGCAAGCTTTTAAAAGTTCAACGATAATTGTTCTGCTGCCACATAATTTGATGTACGTAGGTCATTACTTTCCGTACAATCAAATATTAATATCTCATGGGTGACTATCGATGGATTTCGCAATTAATTTTGATTATGCCCAAATTTATTTCGAATTTATAAAAAGTGTTGCCGCACAAAAAAATTGATCACAAAAATCACGTAAAAAATCGCCGAAATGAATCAGAGTAATATATGAATATGAGCTATTGAAAGTGAGAGAGTTGTGTCCCTTTAATTGAAAAACTGTGATACACTGACGTTGACATTTATTATATAGATAACTTCACAGGGAAAACGAATGTTGATTTTAACAGTAAAAAGGAGAGTAGAATTTGAAATTAAAAACAAGATGATGGAGTTAAAAAAACAGTGTAGAATTTAACATTATCAAAAAAATCTGTTACGTAGTATAAGTCCTCTGACATGGTAGCCAATGCTGGACAATCTTATAGATAAAAAGAAACTTGGAACAATATAAATATGATTCTACAGAAGGCTGCTGAGAATAATATTAACATATAAATAGCAACAATAGAGCGACTAGTGATTATAGAGATGGAATGATGGCGTGGTAACGTAATTAAAAATTAATCGGTGTAATTGAGAGAATTAAAACTGTTAACAATGACGCGATGGCGAATGAAGAGATGGCTCAAACGAAAATGGAAGCATATTGTTTGCCAAGATTTACCTTTAAAATTTTCAGTTTTTGTATTCAAATTTTTACTCTAAAAACTTACGCTTTTACACGGTAAAATATAATTTCGTTAGAAACAAAGAAGTAGCTAGATGCAACAGATAATGTCGGTTCAACAGAAGGACATTGAGAATATCATGGACTGAACATGTCAGAGGAGATGAGAAAATGAAAACAAAAAAGAAAATTTATACGTAACATCAGGAAGAGACAGTTGAAAATTTCAGGGCGCATGATGAGAAAAGTTAGCTTGGAAAATCTGACACTCACAGGACAGATTCAGAGCAAGAGAGACAGAGTAAATCAACGCATAATATATTTAGTGAAGTCGAGTAAATGGATGGCGGGACAGGGTTTAGGAGAAATAACAGAAAGACAACATTTCAAGAGACAGGACGCTGTGGAGAGTCAAGATCGCTTACCACCTGAGGCGACACGGCACATAAGGAAAAAGATGACCAATTCTTGTAAACACATAACATACTTCGTGAGTAAATGGATAGCGAGAGTAGGTTTAGGATAGATAACAAAAAAGACAACATTCATTAAGAATTAGATTAGAACAGAAAATTGTGGAGAGCCATGATCACCAACGTCCTGAATAGACACCGAACAAAGAAGAAGGAGTTTTTTTTTAGGTTTCTAAAATCAACGAAAAGCTATATGTATAATTGTTATGGGATCTTACCCATAATGATAATAATAATGGACTATTCCATACTTAATAAATACTGCGCCTCAGGAGTAGGCAAAGAGTGAGTAGTTCAAGTCGAGTCAAGAGTGGAGTCAGAGGCAGTCCGAAACAGAGTCGCATTCAGACAATTACTGAAAGATATTGGAATAGTGATACTGGTCGAGACTACATTGTTCTCTCTACTAAACCTGATTGTTCATACTAACACTTCTACTTCTCTGTATATATTCCTGTTTGTAATATATCGGTGTTATTACATACCTGTGTTCGAGTTCTTCTTTATTGGTTCTACCTCGTGGTACAAGGGACCAGACCATAACAATAATAATGCATGTTCTTACGTTTTCTTAAGCAGAATCCTTACTAAGAATAGACAAACTAACTGTAATGTTGGTTGTTTAAACGTGAAAACAATTAAAACGAGGCTGACAGTTAATCGCCCTTTGTTCTTTGGAAATGACAGAACTAAAAGAGACAAATAATAAAAGTCTTCCAATGATTTGATACAATTAAATCTGTTTAAAAGTTTGCAGCATCCTCTTTTTGATAACAGTAGAAACATTTTGCCCATTCAGAATTATTTAATGTACATCTGAATTCATGGGAAGGGGTGTTATCTCTACACTATTTACATTCGGACAATTGTCCTTATCACTGTTGTTGTTATCACCGCGTTTCACACTAACTCCCGTCCTGGGTAAGACGCTAAACTACATCTGATAGCAAGGCCTTCGATCAGAAGGTTATGCGGAGCTTGGAATCACCTCTTAATTGCTGGTGTTCCTAGGTCCACTCTTACCCAGAGTGGTAGCACCTGTTAGGGTCCGATCTGTGGGCAAATAGTTAACGCCCCATAGTGGGGTCGAAACAATATGAAAGTACGAAAATAGGTTTTAATACCAGCAATACATTTTTGTAAAAATTATTACCAGCAATATATTTTTGAAAGAAAAAAAATATTACCAACAATATATTTTTAAAGGAAAAAATATTGCCAGTAATATATTTTTGAAGGGAAAAATATTACCAGCGATTCATTTTTGAAGGGAAAAAATATTACCAACAATACATTTTTGAAGGAAAAAAAATATTACCAGCGATACATTTTAGAAGGGAAAAATATTACGTGCGATAAATTTTTGAAGGAAAAAAATATTACCAGCGTTACATTTTTGAAGGGAAAAAATATTACCAGCGTTACATTTTTTAAGGTAAAAATATTACCAGCGATACATTTTTGAAGAGAAAAAAAATATTACCAGCGATACATTTTTGAAGAGAAAAAAATATTACCAACGATACATTTTTGAAGGTAAAAATATTACCAGCGATACATTTTTGAAGGTAAAAGTATTACCAGCGATACATTTTTGAAGTTAAAAATATTACCAGCAATACATTTTTGAAGAGAAAAAAATATTACCACCGATACATTTTTGAAGAGAAAAAAAATATTACCAGCGATACATTTTTGAAGGTAAAAATATTACCAGCGATACATTTTTGAAGAGAAAAAAAGAATTTACCAGCGATATATTTTTGAAGAGAACAAAAATATTACCAGCGATACATTTTTGAAGGTAAAAATATTACCAGCGATACATTTTTGGAAAAAAGAAAATGTATTAACAACAATACATTAAAAAAAAAAATATTGCCAGCAATAAAAAATTTGTCGGCATTAAATAACCCATTGAGGTGTTGATATGCCGTAAAACAAACCAGACGAATAAAAATCGTACTACGACCTTCCTCACCTGTATATCGATCTGGCTAAATTACAGGGAATTCCGAACTGAACTCTTTATTTAATCTAGACTGTTTTGGTTCCATGTCTAGGAATATTTTTAGTTCTTATTTTTTTTAATTATTGATCACCCTGTTTCTGCTGACTCCAAGTACATACAACTCGGTCCAGAAAGTGTAAGTACTAGACGTGGATCGTGGAACGAGAAACAGTCTATCTCCGTAAAATAAATAAAAGATTCATTCGGAAGTCACTGGAAGGTTTACCTGGATCGATATACACCTGATGATGTCCGGAGGACATAACGGTCAAAACCTTGTGATAACAACAGCAAAGATGGGAACCATAGTCCAAATATATTAATCTAAACTCTACAAATCTAAAACGAAAACGCCCACCTCTTTAGTTATTAGAAAATAAAATCTGGATCAGTTTTGTAAAAAAAAAAAAAAAAAAAAAAAAACTTCCTGTGATAATTCCTAAATTTAATTTACTTCGTTCAAGTTCAATATTCCTGGAGCAAAAACCAAACTCATGAAACCGGTGTACATTTTTCAGAAAAGATAATGCAATTTTCATTCAAAATACTTAGTGCGCGTGCGTGCGTGCGTCTGTTTATATGTGTTTGTATCCCTTTGTTTGTATTTCTATTGTGTTTGAATTGTGCATAATTTACCACTTTCGTTTTCGCAGAGAGAAGATGGGTACTAATTGAGATGCAGTACACACACACACACAGATAGACACACATATATATATATATATATATGTATGTGATATATATGTATATGTATGCGATATATATATATATATATATATATATATATATATATATATATATATATATATATATATATATATGTATGTATGTGTGTGTGTGTGTGTTTGTATATATATGATAGATAGATAGATAGATAGTGAGAGAGAAAGAGATCACACATAAACAAAGATATAGAAGTAAAAGCAACCTATTTTTCCTTGATATTAATTTAATATAATTTCCACGAGGCCATATATCTTTTACAGAGATTGATGTTTTAATATATGCTTACAAAAGCAAAATGTACAGTCACCAACACAAAAATAAATGTTTGTTAATATCTATATATATATACTCACAGATGTACGCATAATTTTTTCATATTTTATTTCATTTTCCTGTAGATATATATATATATATATATATATATATATATATATATATATATATATATATATAAACAAAATATATTTTTTACGTTCAATTTATCCAGAAGTTAAATTAATGAATACATTTTTGCAGTAAAAATTTAATTTACAAGTTTTGTTTATAAGTTTTGTTTACAAGTTTTGTTACATTCAACTGAAAAAAAGATCTGTCTTTCATTTTCATACTGTATTTCAGCCGTTTTTAAATATCTTGTACTTACGAAAATGGGCTGAAAATTTCGTAGGCTGACAATGAATGAATTGAGAAATCTTGCATGCATTCATTCAACTCTTCCTATTAATAACTGCATAGTTTCTTTCCCGATGCCAGTGTCGACTGAAAAGTTCGTCGACTGAAAAGTTCGTCGGCTGATTATGAAAGAGTGATGCTAGAATTGTGAAATCTTACTTGCATTCATTTCAGCTCTTCATATTACTAACTGCTTTATTTCTTTCCAGGTGGGAAGTTGGGCTGAAAAATTCGGCGGCTATGAAGGAGTGGTGCTAGAATTGTGAAATCTTGCATGCATTCATTTCAACTCTTCCTATTAATACAAGGTAACCAAAAAAGTTCTGTCCGTTTTTGGATTAGTCATTGAATGAAGTTGAATATATATACGAAATGCGTGTAGCAATTGTTTTCAAATTCGGGCAGCCGGAAGTAGGAACATCAGACGTTGTAAAAAACACGCGCACCGTGCCCAACCATCAGTTCTAAGCCGGACAGCTGTGAGAAGGATGGAAGTGTCTAGAGATCACGTTCGGGGCTGTTTGCTTTACGACTTCAAAGTGGGCTTATAAGCAGCTGCATCAAGTCGCCGCATATGTCAAGCGTTTGGGGATAGTGCTGTGGATGAACGTACTGCAAGGCGTTGGTTTCGAAAATGTACGAAACTCCCAAGTGTTCCAGACATTGGTTTTCTCCTCAGGAAGCTGTCCCTCACACCGCAAGACCGCCTATGCACCCACGCAAGATTATGCTTTGTGTCTAGTGGACAGGTCGTCAAGTGGTTCATTATGAACTGCTACCAACGGGCCAAACGGTCACTGGAGACCTATACTCGCAGCAATTGAAACGTGTGCAACAGGCATTGCGCCAGAAGAAGCCAGCACTAGTGAGTGAATCGCAAAGGTGTCCTTTTCCTCTATGACAACGCCAGGCCGCATGTTGCACGAGTGGTCAGGGATACCATACAGCAACTTGGGTGGGAGACTTTGTGCCATCCACCTTATTCACCTAACCTTGCGCCATCCGATTGCCACCTCTTCCACTCTTCTGGATAATCATCTTCGTGGGAAATCCTTCCCCAATGAAGCAGACTTGCGCAAAGCCCTCATCGACTTCTTTGTGTCACCCCCCCCACCTCGTCCCGAGTTCTACCGCAAGGGCATTGAACAGCTGGAAACAGGTTGGCAGAAGGTGTTGGATGCCGATAGCGATTACTTCGAAGACTAAATATAAGTTACACATACTGTGAAGCGTTTTCTTTTTTTCCTTTAAAAACGGACAGAACTTTGGTTACCTTGTAAGTTCATTGTTGATTTCCTGGTACCAGTTCGCCGGCTGGCTATGAAGGAGTGATGCTATGATGTGCATGTTATATATTTATGCACACACATTTATTTATATTAATATACCACAAGTACATTTAAAGCCCATATATATATATATATATATATATATATATATATATATATATATATATATATATATATATATATATATATATCTTTATTTTCCAAGCTTATCCGAAGCTTACCTTCATTTAGAGTAAGCTTATATTGTAAAAAATAGATGTTACCAGTGATGAACTTTTCTCATAGAGGTAGAATCACTGCTGTTGGTTGCAAGGCTGATTTGATTGAGTCTTGTTTTCTCCCGCCTGGTTAAAATGTGATTGTGACTTGGGGTAAAAAAGAGGCCTTGTTAATAAACGAAGCAGCTACTCATCTTTTTCGAAACTCTACCGACTGTTACCTGTGTATGCTAGGCGTCATTTCTATTCATTGAAGATAGAACTAGACCCGTCTCCGTTGAAAATTAGCCTTAATAGGAAGACGCCTAGTGTGGATCAAGTTCATTATACACGCGAGGTAATCGCAAAGGCAACATTGATAAACATTTCACTACGGTAGATGAATCTCACAAACTATTGACCGGAGTTCCTTACAGAGAGCTCGAGGTTTATAGACATATGTCAAGACCAGTTCTGACGCGAAACATTTTTTTTAACTGAATTCAGACAGTATTGATAAAAGTAACACCAGACAAAGTGAAGTGTTTTTGTATGTTCTTCACATCAAAATTGTGTGCAATCGCTTTTGGCTTTATACAAACAAATTGGTCCCGTCCAAACAATATCTAAATCACATGTATATCTGTCATGTAGACTTTAGCAAAATCAATCATACTTTTATTTCACAATCATGATGCTCATTTTATTTCTCTATACGTGAATGGTAAGGTTTGCAGCCATATCATGTTGTAACACCGGTTCTCGTGATAGAAGTTAAAGCAACGCCGTGCTTGGTCAGTAAGTAGACAGATAACCGCTTGGAGATGCGAAGCTTGGATGTCCGGGAGGTCTAATGTATAACAGCTTAGAATTGAAAAATAAAGTATTCCAATTCCAATCAGGTGAGTTATATTCACTTACGCGTAAATACCCTTGGAAAAGGTGTGTATCCATCCATTCTCCCCCACCTATGGGTTAATTAGCAGGACATATCAGAAAAATCATTTTTGAAGAAAATGTTTAATGTCTAAATATCTTCAAACAACCTGCAAATGCTTGATAAGCAGTAAAAAAAAAAAAACCCAAAAAAAACAACAAACAAAACAAAACAAATCTTAACTGGCAAAATCCATGCAATTTTTACCTGGCCATTCTAAGCGGCTTTCCTATTCACTAAATATGGAACTATACACGTCTCCGTCGCAATTTTCGATATGCTGTGACGAGTTTTTTTCTCTGGTACCCTGACTACATGAATTTAAGCGTTTTACTAGATTGGCAACTAGGTCCCACTCTTTTACTGTTGAACTAGCAAAATGAAGCCGCCGTTTGTGCTTCAACAGTTTCTTTTCTTGCACTTCTTACCTGTTGCACACACTCCCGTTTACTTGCTTCCTTGATAAATACAATCTTCAAAAATTTAAATGCAACATCAATCGCCATCATCTGTCTTCTTCAATCCAGGTTCATCTTTTATTCGCTCCTCAATACTCCCTATTCTTTCACTTTCATTCCCTGTAACCCCCTGTGTACTAGTAGCATCCCCACCTTGCTTGGAGTGATATATATATATATATATATATATATATATATATATATATATATATATATATATATGCATGTATGTATGTATACACAACTTCTGTTGTGCATTCCGGGTTGAAATCCGGTACCAATAAATAACAAACGCCAGGAATGAATATATGAAAATAATGTCTTAATGTAATAATACAAACTGGTAAAGCAGGTTAGTAGTTCCAGGAATACGCGTTAGTAGCAAAATATATATAGTCTTTGCTATTGAAGTATCGCTGTTTGACTTCTTACTGAGTCTACGTGCTTCGCTCACTGTGACTCTTGCTCGCTACTTTCGTTCTGTCTGTCACCTTCACCCTCAGTTGCTTTCGTCTTACTCTCGCGGGTTTTCACGTAGCAGTAGTATATGCATTTACTGGTTGAGTCCATTTGCGTAAAAAGGGGAGAGCCCGTCAACACCTTTACAGACAATTTAACCCGCTGAAGATGGTCTCAGATGAGACTGAAAGCTTAGATGTGCGGATGGTCTAAAGGAAAACAGATCGGAATTGGAAAAAAAAAATGTTCCAATTCCATTCAGGTTCGTTATATTTACTTACGCATAAATACCCCTGGGAAAGGTGTGTATCCATCTGTTCTCCCCCAGCTATTGGTTAATTAGTAGGACATATCAGTAAAATCATTATGTCTAAAGAAAAAATTTTCACGATTAAATATCTTCAGATAAGCTGTAAATGGTTGATAAACCGTAAAAAACAAATGAATCTTAACTGGCAAATCCACGCATATCATACACAATCCATATCATGGCAGTATTTCGACTTCAAGATATATTACAAATCAGTGTTATTTCTTATCTTCTAAATATCTTTTATCAGTCCTCTCCAAAACACCGACTTCTGTACTAACTCACAAAAATGCTGCAGTTCTTCAAAGCCCTTCAACGATTTTACTAGCTAATGATGGAATTTGATAAATAGTTCTTTTAATATCTTTGTTCAATATATATATATATATATATATATATATATATATATATATATATATATATATATATATTGAATAAAGATATTAAAAGGACTATATTAAAAGAATATATATACATATATATATTGAATAAAGATATTAAAAGAACTCTATTAAAAGAATATATGTATATATATATATATATATATATATATATATAAATATATTGAATAAAGATATTAAAAGAACTATATTAAAAGAATATATATATATATATATATATATATATATATATATATATATATATATATATATATATATATATATATACACTATGGTTGTTACTTCAATGTAAGTTGATGTTAGGGATTGAAGACAAAACTACTTCCATAATATTTACTGTTACCAAAGCTATTAGCGTATGCAGTCTAAGCCCTAAAATAATATTATTTTGGTGCAAAAATAATGTCGGTTTCTCACATATGTTGCTATGTGAGAAACCGAGATTATTTTTGCACCAACCTAATATCAAATTCTTCCTGGATTCTGGTTTATTGCGTTATACCATCGATGATATAACGTTTTGAGTCAATAAATCCTGCTTTTGCTTTTTCCACTGCTAATGAATATTCCCAAAGTAAAATCTTTATATACAATTGGAAGCATTTTATAAATAAGAACTTACTCGTTATTACCGGTTGACAAATGGGAAAGTCCTTATGTTCTCCGCCACAAACGTAAAGGCATCATAAGGCCACGATGAAGATTTGGCGAAGTTAATGATTAAATAGACATTTTAAATTACTGGCGTCTGATGTGTTGAAACGTACAGCTAGGAATTAAAATAAAAAATAATTAAACACAAAAGGAATCTTTCATAAACAACACACTGAGTGGACTTGTTCCTTTAGCGGACGAGTGAATCTGGTCGTAAATTAGACTTGAAATATGCAGTTTTAATCAAAAGAAAAAGAAATTTACTCAGATAAAAATGTATAGAAAATCCACTGATTACTCACTCTTACATCGTGGGTTTGCTTCCAGGTTTATACTAGTTTAATTTTTTTTTATGTTTTAACTAAAATGCCGGATAATAATAATAATAATAATAATAATAATAATAATAATAATAATAATAATAATAATAAACCGATAAAAGTAAATGTTGAGAAATTGAATGACGCTTATGGTAACACTTTTCTAAGCGTGTATTTTGCTTAGGATTTTAGGTGTGTTGTGTAGACGTCATCCCATTTATTGGCCCGTAGGAACTCAATGTTTCTCAATTAAATTTTCTTCTCTAGGTTTTTCGTATGTGTGACTCTTCTGTGAGGAAGCAAAGGGAAAAGAACGAAGCAGACAAAAGGGGGAAGAGAGAGAGGGAGAAAGATAGGGGGGAACCAGAGAGAGGGAGAGAGAGAGAGGGGGTGGCTGGGTGTCAGAAGCAGAACCCTAAGAGGAAAGTCAAAATGCTGTACGTTGTAAAACGAATATGGAATATTTTAAGTTCATTGCACAAAACCTGCACGGGCTCCGAATATCAGAACTGGTCGTTAACTTGATAAGCATGATTACAAATTGTGATGTTTTCCTGGAGATATCGGCCAGAGAATGTGTCCATTACGATGCAGAAATCATTTTCTTCTTATATATCCCACTTTTACGATATTGTTAACGGAGTCTATTAAGTTTAGGGTAGAGATACAAAATGTATATAAGTTATATAAGTTTTCTTTTCTCTTTCAGTTTATTATGACCAAGTTGCAACAGAAAATGGACGGCGGAAAATGGTTTAGTCGAGATAAAAAAAAAAAAAAAAAAGTATTAAGAGCTAGAAAGAAGAGAAAATTGTGGGTAGCCATTATCACCAACATCCTGAAAGGATACAACGCATAGAAGAAGCATAATAACCTTGTGTAAATTGATGGCGAAACAAGGTTTAGGAAAGATAACAAAGAAACGAAATTTACTAAAAGCTACAAATGACAGGAAATTGTGGAGAGTCATGATCGCCAACGTTCTGAGGGGCACAACATCTAGAACTAGCTTGTCTAAATGAATGGCAGAACATGGTTTAGGACAAAATTTACTAAGAGCTACAAAGAACAGGAAATTGTGGAGAGTCATGATCGCCAACACCCTTAAGAGACATGGCAGATAAAAAAAATAAAATTTACTAAGAGCTACAAAGAACAGGAAACTGTGGAGAACCATGATCACCAACTTTCTTAAGGTAAACGGCATATGAAATAAAAATAAAATTTACTAAGAGCTACAAAGAACAGGAAACTGTGGAGAACCATGATCAGCAACGTTCTTAAGGTAAACGGCAGATGAAATAAAAATAAAATTTACTAAGAGCTACAAAGAAAAGAAAATTGTGGAGAGCCATGATCACCAAATCTCTTAAGAGACATGGTAGATCAAATAAAAAATGAAATAAATAATAAATGTTAATTTCAGAGATGAGCAAATATACTGATTATCAAGACTGATTTGATTTGCTTCTTTTTTTAATACTTAACAACCTTTTGTAGGTTATTTAAAACCAGGAAATATTTTTAGATCCTAATAATGTTTTGGCAATAATTATGATTTACATATACACGTCCTAATAATTAACATATAAGCTAAGGGAGAAGAGATGTTGATTCATAACTTTCCCAATTGGATTTGGAACTGGACACTGAATTCTAATTCCAAGCCATTGTCCAACATGCCGCACACTTAAGCTTACATCAGCTGGTATTCCCATCTAGGTACTGACCAGGCTTGACAATGCTTACCTTCGGTGAGCGTTCGAGAATCAGTGTTTCAACGTGATATTACTATAAACCTCCTGAAATTGTAATGGATATATTGATAACCCCTCCCTGAATCCATTATAAAAATTCAGCATATATAACTGATAAATTATAAACAATTCAGATCCGTTTATAGATCAGTTATAACAAATCTAGTCTATAAAATAAAGAAATTGAACATATTGCACTAGAAGTAGTCCCCCCCCCAACACATGAATATACTAACCACCGTTTCTCTTCTAAGTCAATGTTGGTTGACAATTCTTATGAAGAACCCAGCCTCAAGGTCAAATAATTAATCCAATGTAGCTCGAAATTCATTATTAAAATTAAATGCTTAGATATCAATTTTCATGTACTCTTCCCCCAACTGGCACTTAATTCTTGTAATGTTTCTCTGCTGTAGTTTTTCTTTTTGTTTCATGTCTTAAGCCAGTATTCTTAATATTATGCATCTTTTATCACTGTTTCTATTCAGAGCGACAATCATTTAAAATATCTTCTTGTTAATCAATTCACACGCCTTGATTATCAACATTTTAATTTTTTTACATCCTAGGGAAAGTCAAAAATTATCCGCGCTCGTCACAGAGATATATAATGGCAAAAGTGCGGATAATGTTTGATTACCATCATATATTTTTGTGGTTTTATTAAAACCATTTTGTTTTCTTGCTTTTAGCTCACTACTGTTTTATATCTTGTTTTATTGTTCCATGATCTTTGTTGCACTTTATCGCAATTGTATTCCCAACATCCAGTCATTTTACCATATCGTGTTTTTCATTTCAAATTATAGTCTTTGTATGATCCCCGTTTTATGATTTACGCTGTTCTTCCAGTCTTATCTTAAGGGAGCGGCCTGTTTCTCTCTTGTATGTCACACCACAGCTTCAGGAGATGGCCTACACACAGTTCCTAGTCATTTTCTCCTCTATGAGGTGTCTGCGAAATGTCGATTCACTTTTAAAGATTGTCCTGATATTATATAGACCACAGATCTATTGTATTTTCTCCGATAATTTTTTAACATGGGGTAAGCAGACTGTGATCATTTTAAATATTTCTAATAAGAAGACAAAAACCGAATTCCATATGGTATGTTTATCATAAATATATCTTGAAGAGGCTCTAACATTGGTTAATGAAGAAAAACTTTACTGCCAAAATAATGACTTGCATTTTTAATTCTGCTATTTTATAGAAAAAATGTTTTTGATATTACCTTATTCTTTCTATAGTGTGGAGATAAGCGTAGGTGTCTGATCGTTTTTCTCATGTGAATACAAAATAAATTTCTTTTCTTCTTTTCCATACGAGCACGGAATTGATCGTTGGGTTGAATATGTGAGTGAAGATGTCCTTCCTCTGTAGACAGGTTAATGTCCCCCCCACTCAAGTGTGATTAATAAATGGCTTAGGATTTGAAGGTTTTTATCATGACTTACACATTAAATGTAGAATAGTGTGTGAATGATTATTTTCTGCATTGAGCTAATGTTAAATGGTGCAATAAAATGCAAAGCGTCCGTTTATGGAAGAAATGAAAATTTGTTGTTCTATCTCCGTCTACACAAGCTCTCTTGTAAATATGAAAAACAGATCAGGTGTAAAAACATCGTTAAATCGATTTGAAGTTCTGCTGTGTAGAATTCTCCAGGAAAATGGACATTATTGAGTTAAAGCTTATAATAATCTCTAAGGAAAAACCTTCAACTAACAGTCTCTTTTGATTTTTTGGTTTGTTTGTTTTGTTTTGTTTGATTTATTTTGTTTTACTTGCATCTAAGTGGGTTATTTAATGCCGACAAAATTTTTAACATAGGTTTGTATGAATAGTATATGGTTTGGCATGGTTTGTTTTACGGGATATCAAACTCAATGGGTTATTTAATGACGATAAGATTTTTAGGATAGATTTGTATGAATAATTTTAGGTTAGGTTTGATTTAATTTGTTTTAAGGCATATCATCCTCACTGGGTTATTTAATACCGATATGACACTATTTAGCTATGCTAATTGGCTACACTAATTAAGCGTGGACATTAAAAGCGAGAAATACTTAAGGCGAGAAGCTATCCCGAAAGACATACTGAGCGATGTTATTTTTTTAACAAAAGAAAACTTGGGTAAAGATTTTTTTTTCATTTGCGAAGAAAAGTATTTTTTTTTTGCAGAAGATAGAAAATTCGTAAGATCTCGGATGTGTCATAATTAATTTATGCCATGACGCGCCGAGTAACGGCAGAGTGCGAATAAAAGATAGCTATCTGCCCATGGCAATAATGAAAATTGGTCAAGAGGCTTACAAAGCGGAATGCTAGAAGATAATCGGAAATTGGGTCAATCATGCGACCGAGAAAGAATTAGCTGAGACCACCCCAAAGAAAAAGGAAGGAAGAATAGAAAAAAGAAAAGAATAAGCCATTAACTATCTTTCGGAGATATCATTTGGTTTTGGAAAGGAACCACCGGTTTTATGTCCAGAACTTGCCATGATAAAAGTTTGTTACCTGGACAGACTGTCGGCGACAGAGTGCGAAGATGTTGAGGAAGACAAAGAGATTCAGTTGACCAACCAGATAATAACTTGGCAGAAATCCCGATGATGAATTCCAGATGACATCAAGTTAAGATGGAGATTTAATGACCACAGTACGATTCGTGGGGGTTCTAGTCGGTGGAAAAGAAATAAAAGAAAAAGGAAGATAATTTTGTTTCTTTCAGCGATAATTGTAAACTGAGACCAGTCTAGCCACACCCACACTGCCGAGCGTTTATTGGCTGAATGGTGGCGTGAGTGATGGGCGAAGGTAAACATATGAGAAAGAAGGGAAACCTGTTGACGCCCGCTGAGGCGACTGGTGTGAGATAACAATATGAGAAAGAATGGAAACCTGTTGACGCCCGATGAGGGGACTGGTGTGAGATACCAATATGAGAAAGAAGGGAAACCTGTTGACGCCCTCTGAGGGGATTGGTGTGAGTTACCAATATGAGAAAGGAAGAATTTGGGAGGACAATTCCCTTAAGAACCCCTCTAAAACAGAAAGTAATTGACTTCCAAAAATGGGAAGTGATAAATTTTCCTGTCCGAAAACAAAGAAAATGCTTATTGCGGATTTGGAATTATCGAGGAACCCAAACCACGACAGGCCCCCACCCGGTTTTGGTCGGTGTCCATATAAACGAACGTCTCCAGAGCAAATTAACGCAGACGCAGACGCAGACGCAGTTGGAGTCACAGAGTTGAGCTGTGAGCTCGGAGACCAGCCTCGTAGGAGCTGACTGAAAGTTTCCACGCATACCGACTTAGACTTCTAACCAAAACCATTTTTTTTTGAAGAACGACTTAGTCTCACACCACCAAAAAAAGTTTTACGAATATCGCCTGAAGATACCAAAAAAACAGTTAATTGAAAAACAACTTAAGATATTAAGACTCGCCTAAAAAACGCAAAGTGTCACGTATCCATAGAAGCGGTTTGGGAGAAAGACGCAGTCCTGTATTCAGCAACCAGATATAAAGATATTTGTTATTCTTTTTTTAACACATTTGAATCTTTCGAGTTATTACTTTATTTTCTTTTACATATACTTGTGCGGTATCACCTTTGCCCCGATTTCGGCTTGCACTACGGCCCGACACTTGACTGATTTCGTCTACCTAAGATCAAATCACAACGTGGGTAGGTTAGACTAGAAAGCAGTTATTTCGGTAACCAGACATTGGAGGCGAGCTGGGAACGACAAAGCTGATGCCGAATCTAACCAGATTTCCATCCGAGTCAGCCAAGGGTTAGATCGTCACAGGATAGCCCGGGAGCAGGCTCAGGGTGAGGTCACACCGACGAATTCTTTAGGATTTGTTTGTATAAATAGTATATGATTTGTTTCGTTTTGCTTTATGGCATATCAACCTCAGTAGGTTATTTAATGTCATTAAGATATTCAGGATAGATTTGTATGAATAATATTAGGTTGGTGCAAACATAATGTCGGTTTTCTTTTGAATTAGAACGTCAAAAAACGACATTATTTTTGCACCAACCTAATATAAGATTTGGTTTGCTTTGGCTTGTTTTACGGAATATCAACCTCAGTGGTTTATTTAATGCCGACTAGAGCTTTAGAATAGGTTTGTATGAATAATATATTGTTTTGTTTATTTTGTTTTACGGCATATCAACGTCAGCGGGTTATTTAATACGGACAAGATTTTAGGATAGATTTGCATGTTTAATATATGATTTGCTTTGGTTTGTATTACGACATATCAACCTCTGTGGGTTATTTAATGCCGACAAGATTTTTAGAATAGATTCGTGTCAATAGAATATGTATTTTTTTTTATATCACTTTATAGATTAGATTTCATTGACGTATTTTTGTAAAGAGGATTTTTGGTTGAGAGTGAAATCTATTGCTGTTATTTTTGTTTAAAATATGTATTGCTGCTAATATTTCTTTTTAAAAATGTATTGCTGTTACTTCTATACTTTCATAGAGTTCTGACCCTAGTTTGGATAATAACTATTTGCTCATAGACCTAGGAACAGCAGCGATTAAGAGGTGGTTCAACGCTTCTCAAAACCTCCCGATCAGAGGGCTTGCTGTCGAATGTAGTTTACTGGCATACCCAGCTAGAAGTCTCTTTCGGAGCTGAGGTTTTAATATCAAGGAGAAATTCGTTCACTTTGTAATAATCAGTTCATATATTTCGTAGAAGATATTGTTATTGTGTAGCGTCCCTCAAATCATGACACAGGAAAACCCATTAACTATTTTTTGAACTCCACAGATAAAACATGGTTTTGTTGAAAGAAGAAAGATTTTCTGGGATATGCTAAAAAAGAATGTGTATTCAAAGAAAATTCCAGATGCAACGCACTTGATTGAATTCAGAAAGATTAAAGATATCTTACTGTGATTAAAGATATCTTACTGTGATTCTAAAAGTGCTTAAAATAAGGGCAATGTGGGGTTATTGTATCGAGTTCATGTGAATCTTTCAAAAAGCATCGACTTCTGCATTGCAAATGATCGAAATCATATGGAAGATATTATTTGTTAATATTCCAATTCAGTAAAATATTATTGAAGATATCATGCCTTGGAAATATGCATTTTTACGTATGTATCCAGACTTTAGGGCCATCCTAGATATGACGATAAACTACATCCGCCTCCTGGGTAAGACGATAAACTACATCCGCCTCCTGCGTAAGACGTTAAACTGTATCCACGTCCTGGGTAAGACGATAAACTATGTCAACAGCAAGGCCCCTGATCAGGAGGTTTTGAGGACCTCTTAGTTTCTGGTGCTGAATATGTTTAGAATTTTATCTGAAACAACTTCACAGAAACAACTATGAAAATCAGGAAACTTAAGAAATGGATTGTAAAAACTAGGGTAACATGGAAACGCAGCTTCCCAGCGCCTTTTCTATAAATATGTTTAAGGTAATTGTTGTGATTAGATTTCCTCTTTGGTACATAGACTTTATGAATTTAACTGGAGTACTAGCTTGGCTGCAAAACCTGATAAGTTTACAGTTCACATGGCTAGATGCGAGCGTCAGTTTTATGCTAACAGTTTTTCCTGTCGGACTTATCGTTTGTGGAACTCTCTTCCGGCTTCTTACTTTCCAGTTAATTTTGATTATCAAAAATTTCAGTGCAATATAAATCATTATCTTTTGTCTTAATCGAGTTACAACATGAGATAATTACCCATCCCACAAAATGCTTCATATCTAAAAAAAAAAAAAAATCTAAACTAGTTGGGCTTATTTTCTCCAGGATATCAGATTTTCAGATAAGTTGTTTGGCCATCTTGAAACTATTTGTCGTAAGAACAGGTTAAAATCGTTTTGTGTCTGTCCCACTATATCTTCCTAATTATACAATGGCGAGAGGAAAAAGAACATTAAGACCTTCACTAATGGTATCGTCATTCATACTCTAGCTTCCATCTTCAAAGTCCATTCAAAAACCATCAAGAGAACGGTAAATAATTATTTTTAAAAAAGAACGGTAGAATGGGAAATTGGATCAGGAGGTCACAACAGCAAAAGGATCATCATTTCAGCTTAAGAGCTAAATAGATTGATATTGTTTAAAGCAGAAGCCAATTTTGCTATAAAAAACCTCATAGAATCACAGTAAGATATCTTTAATCATTTCTAAGATACAATGTTTCAGATTTTAATCTACCAAATGAACAATTATGCTGAGACACGATTTGAAAAATTTTGCTGTTACACCCGGAATATTTTTATGTAATGCATCCTACTTCCCCCTGTTTTTTAAAAAGATTTAAGCTATGATTATAAGTATATAATTTTGGGAAGTGAAAATATCACTGCAATAGTTAGGAAAATTTCGAGGTTTTCAATTGAAATGAAGATAATACGAACTGATCGCAGTCTAAGTAAAAATAATGCTTCAGTTTAAAAATAATGTTATGAAGATATGGCCGAAGGAGTTAGAGAAATCCTATTCGCTTATATGACGAGATAATTAATTTTGTAATCGCAAGATCTCATGATGACCAGTCCTCAGATACAAGGCAGTTGGATACTTTTTTTTATTTTAGAAATTTGATGAAGATTGAGCCAAATGACGAAACAATATATTTAGGAGAATAATGAAATTTAATTATATATCAGGAAAATTTAAATTAAATATGTTTTACAAACCACAAGATCAGGTAAGATTGGACCGATTTTAAATGTGAATTAGGTTTAAGCGTCTAATGATTTTTTTTTCTTTTTCTTTCAGATTTATGTGTTTGGTAATTTCAACCATGGAAAGATTAACACTGAAACGACGTGCTGAAATCATCGAAGCTTATTACGAAAATGGACGTTTAAACAGAAATGCAATGAGAAATTCCCAGATCGCATCATCTCTTGAAACAGCGAAGTCAATTGGCCACTACGATCGTGTGACTTGACGCCTTTGATTTCTTCCTTTGGGATCATCTCAAAAGTAAAGTCTACACCAACAAGCCATCAGCAATTCAACAGCTGAAGGATGAGATAATAAGGCATATTGGTGAGATCAATGAGCAAGTATGCAGAGACGTCATCAAAAGTTTTGACCATCGAGTGGAGGTGTGGCGGACATTTGGGCAATATTATTTTTCACACATAATTGCCATGACTTAAATAACATGTTCCAATAGAGAAATAAATAAATTTTCACGAATAACACTTATTTACTGCTGACTTTGATCCATCTTAATGAAACACCCTTTATAAAAATCATTAAATAGGCTAAAACACAGAACTTGAGAGACCGAGATATTGAATTGCAAGACTGAATTGCAGGAAGGAAAGAGAAAACTTGATGATTCAGTTCCAAAGTCTCATCCTGCTTTGTCTTCGATTTTTATAGGTCATCGATAAATATCTGGGACACAAGGAAAATAGACTTTACCAGATTTTTCACGTGGATTATAAAAAATGTCTACCTTTATTAGAAGCAGGCTCTTGTTCACAGGCTAATCTGGATGGAGAAGCTGCGCGACCTGACTTTTAAATGTAGAAAGCCTGTAAGTTACAGTGCCAGTCATAGTTTCACGAAAGACTTATTCTAACACTTATTTTCA
>OZ010588.1:89203794-89218794 GCA_963932145.1 Acanthosepion lycidas | reverse complement strand
AAGACAATAAATGTACTTTGCTGATAGTTGTGAAGATGTTATAATAAACTAGAAAGAAAAGAAAAAAATAATAGACGAGCAAATATTTGTTAGGCCGACAGTTTTTGTGTCGTCATTTTGTTTGAAATGCGAATATCATGAAATCTAAATAAAAGTGAGTGTAAAAATAAATATATAAATAAACGTATAAAATCAGAAAATGTAAATTTATTCTATTTATGATTTCTCTTTTCCATCAGAAGTTGACATCTATCGCTTCTACTTCATAAATATAGAAGCTGTCAATGTTTTCCCTGACATATATCAGATGACATCTTTATTTGTCATTGCCAATCAATAAGAGTCATTTGACAGGGCTATATTACATCGGAATAATCCTATTGATTCGAGAATCTAATTCACCAGGTTAATGCTGTACTTGTCTAGCAGACAAAAAAAGAATTGGTAAGTAGCAATATAATGATTTTCCAAGCGTAGCTTAGATGTGGCACAAGGCCGAAACTGTGGGAACTCAGGGTGAATCAAAATCATATTGATTTATCGAGACCAGCGTGTTAACCATTACACCGCCTCGAGGAGGCCCAATACTGATTTTTGTAGCTCAAATCTGGCACAAGGCCGATAGTTTGGGGAACATAGTGAGAATCTAACTCACGACTCAATCGTAATTGATTTTGCGAGACCAGCTTGTTAACCATTACACCGCCTCGAGGAGGCCTAATACTGATTTTTGTTGCTCAGATGTGGCACAAAGCAGATAGTTTGGGGAACATAGTGAGAATCGAACTCTCAACTCAGTCGTAATTGATTTAGCGAGACCAGCTTGTTAACCATTACACCGCCTCGAGGAGGACCAATACTGATTTTTGTAGCTCAGATGTGGCACAAGGCCGATAGTTTGGGGAACATAGTGAGAATCGAACTCACGACTCAATCGTAATTGATTTAGTGAGATCAGCTTGTTAACCATTACACCGCCTCGAGGAGGCCTAATACTGATTTTTGTAGCTCAGATGTGGCACAAGGCCGATAGTTTGGGGAACATAGTGAGAATCTAACTCACGACTCAATCGTAACTGATTTCGCGAGATCAGCTTGTTAACCAATACACCGCCTCGAGGAGGCCCAATACTGATTTTTGTAGCTCAGATATGGCACAAGTCCGATAGTTTGGGGAACATAGTGAGTATCGAACTCTCGACTCAGTCGTAATTGATTTAGCGAGATCAGCTTGTTAACCATTACACCGCCTCGAGGAGGCCTAATACTGATTTTTGTAGCTCAGATGTGGCACAAGGCCGATAGTTTGGGGAACATAGTGAGAATCGAACTCACGACTCAATCGTAACTGATTTAGCGAGATCAGCTTGTTAACCAATACACCACCTCGAGGAGGCCCAATACTGATTTTTGTAGCTCAGATATGGCACAAGTCCGATAGTTTGGGGAACATAGTGAGTATCGAACTCTCGACTCAGTCGTAATTGATTTAGCGAAACCAGCTTGTTAACCATTACACCGCCTCGAGGAGGCCCAATACTGATTTTTGTAGCTCAGAGGTTGCAAAAGGCCGAAAGTATGGGGAACCCAGTGAGAATGGAACTCGCGACTAAGTCGTAATTGATTTAGCGAGACCAGCTTGTTAACAATTACATCGCCTCGAGGAGGCCCAATACTGATTTACTGATTGTGACGCAAGGCCATATGTATGTGGCACTCAGTCTTAATTCTTCTAGCGAGACAAGCTTGCTAACCCTTACACTAGATCGAGACGCCCAAGTTATGTAGGATTATATAGATATTGGGTTGCTGCTTTGGCTATTTATCTCCAAGGAAAATATCTACACCGTTCAAATTTTATTTTGGAATGATATCTACACAGTAAAACATATTATAACACGTATATAACATAAAGGAAATGTAATTAAAATATTAAAAATGTTTCTTTTATTTATATTCTATCGATAAACAGCTTGTACATCGGCTAAAATGTCTACAACGTAAAAGTTTTAATATGGAATGAGAGCTAGATAGTAAAACGTTGGCTTGTTATCTACAAGGAAATGTATAACAAGCTAAAGACGGATCGATGTTGGATCATAGTAAATATTTAAGTTTATACCTATATAAAATTGTAATGAGGTATGCTTCAGAGTAAGCTGCATATCTGATGCTAAACTCCAGAAAAGTAACTCATTGCACCTTCTTGGTTTCATATTAAATGTAATCTGCTGCTGGGTTTGCTGCGCGGAAACAAGGGTCTCTGCATCGTGGCAGGCATTTTTTCTTGTTTGAATCTATTTTACTCATTTATAAATATACCATTCGTTGAATAATGCTGCCATATCTGGTCTAGTACTCTTGCTATATATCTTGAGACTCTCAACGGTCTGAATTGATCCTGACCTGCCATAACGACATTAGTCTGTTTCCTACGGGTGTTTGGTGGCTTTCCTCTGTCTTTTCTATAAATATTTTCATGGCAGCTGTGCTCATGAACTATCATCCTTGGTCCATCAACCACGGAAATTCAAGCTTATTACTAAATTGGCGACAAAATTTTAAAGGCGACGTCAATCGCAATCTCCTGTTCTTTTCAGAATCCTTTTTTTTTTTTATTGACTTTTCTCCCCACTAACGTCTTCTCCTTCTCTTTCACTCGCAGTAATCCCCTTGCATCATAGTGGCATTATCACCTTGCTTGGGGAAAATAATTAGTAATCATCCACTAGTAATATTATACCCAACTTGAGTGAAATGGAAAGGCGTACAACAACAACAAAAACAACAACAACAACAAAAACAACAATAATAATAATAGTCGTGATCAAAGAACACAAGAACATAATGTGCTTTCTCACAATTACCGCTCGTACATTACGAAGAACTTTATCTATGTAAAATATACGTGTTTTATTTTTTGAAAATGATCAGTGGAAAATGCCATGAAGCCATTTCTGACCTTATATTGGGACCAAGAAGGAAATGGATATACAACAGAAATCAAATAATAATAATAATAACAATAATAATAGTAATAATACGGAATGAAAAGGAAGTCCTATCAGCTAAAGAAAAAATTAAACAGACACTAGAACTGAAGGCTCAAAGAATCAGACGCTATGAAAAAAGATCAAGATTCTAAAGAGAGAAACCGAGGCGAAGAAATTTTACAGATAGCAAAAAAAAAAAAAATAGAATTAAAGAAAAAAAACTGAAGTGCCCCCCACGCCCAAAAACAAAATACATACAGTTCTGTGAAAATATATGGGCTTACCCTAAAAAAAAAAAGCTTTAACAAAGAAACAGACTGAATTACGCAAGAGATAGAACAGATAAAAAAACAAAAAACAAAACAAAAACAAACATAATAAGCATGGGCGGGAATCAGAAATGTTTAATGTGCACTGAATAAAGCACACAACAGAAAATCTCCAGGAATAGATAAAATTTATAAATTTTGGCTCTATTATCTAAATACAGCAAAAAAAAAAAAAAAACTACACAAAGTACTTCAAGAAATGTTCAATGATTCTACCAAATTTCCGGTATTGGTAACCAAAGGAATTACTTTCCTTCTACCCAAAAATGGTGACACAAATGTCCCAAAAAACTACAGACCAATTACGTGCCTTCCCACTAATTAGAAGAGTTTACATATATTCTGATGAAACATATATTCCTTTTTAGAATAAAATCACAGACTACCTCTTGAACAAAAAGTGTGCAACGTGACTGTTACGGATGTAACTAACAATTATTTATTAATGATGATTAAGGATGATTAAAAAAAAAAAACTGCTTCAATACAAAGAAAAATCGCAGTACTGCCTGGATAAATTACTGTGTTGAGGGAGACGAAAGTTATCTCCCTTTGAATAACCATTTAAAAGGCTAAAAATAGATATATAGATAGTCACGTGAACTGCCCGAGGGATCGTTAGGCGGGAAATTCAAACATTCTCTTTTGTTCCTGGCAGTCAAACTAGAAAGACGTACTTATTCAGGCTAGTGACAATCAACATAAGATAAGTACTAAAGATTACTTTTTTCAGATATCAAATCTCTTACAAAAACACATACACACCTTGTATGAACATTTCATATATATATATATATATATATATATATATATATATATATATATATATATATATATATATATATATTCAATTGCTGTTATATGAAGACTTATGTGGTTATTTTAAACCTTTTTTATGTGTTTATGTTGTATTGCTATTCGCTTTGTTAATGAATCCAACAGCACATTTTCTCGCACAACAACTGTAAGTCATTCGATATTGTGCCGCATTCCTGGAGCTTAAAGTCTTTAAATATATACAATGTATCAGTTGTATTAGACATAGTATGTCGATATTTGAAAATAACACTTCAACTGAATTACATAAATGGAGTCGATAAGTCTGGTGAAATAAATATCGACTCAAGAATATTTCAAGGTGACTCTGTGTCTCCCTTATTATTACTGTTTTGTATAACCCTAAAAACATTAAAGAGCGAACTTAACAGGACAGAATATGGTAATAAGATATCTCAAAAGAAAATAAGACATCTATTTTACATAGATATCTCAAAAGAAAATAAAACATCTATTTTACATAGATGACTTAAAGTTGTAAGCTAGGAATGACAGTAAGTTGGTATTTCCCCCGAGAACAATAAAATCTTTCAGTGATAACTTTGGAATGGAATTCTGATTGGATAAATGTGCAAAAACCATAAGCTCCCTCTATTAACTTAGATTCTTGGGTACAAATCAAATATTTAGAGCAAGAAGAAGATTATAAGTACTTTGGTGCAAATGAGAGTGAAGGAATTCCTGTCAAAAAATTAAAGAATTAGTGCGAAAAGATTACTATAGAAGGGATCAACTGGTATTAAGAACGTAATTGAATTCTCAGAAGAGATTTAATAGTCTATGCATCCCTTTGTTCCAATATAGTTTCAAAATCTTGAACAGACGAATGGACTCTAAGAAAAGAAAGCTTCTTTCTGAGCATAATTTGCATCATACAAAGCCTGATGCAGACCGGCTATCCATACGTCATACAGAAGGTGATAATGGTCTAACAACAAAATTTGTCTAAATTGCCTAACAGCATAATTGCCTATCCCACAAAATTTTTAATATCTAAAAAATACTAATCAGATTGAATTTCTTTTTTCCCAAGTTTTCAGATAATACGTATAGCCATCTTGACACCATTTGTCGTAAGAATTACCGAAAAACCATTTGAGTTATTCAGCTAGAAAAAGAACAGGTTAAAATCGTTTTGTGTCAGATCACTGTCTTCTCAAATGAACAATGGTGAGAGGAAAAAAGATTATTCAAGCCTTCAGTAATGGTACCAACATTCATAGTGGCTTTCATCTTAAAGTCCATTGAATAACCATCGGGAGATTGGTGAATAAGTTTAAAAAAGAGCGAACAGCAGAGGAAAACCGGATCAGGAATTCGCAACAACAGGAGGGAGGTCATCATTTCAAATTAGAGCTAAAGAGATCAAATACAAAATTCCAATTCAATCCATAAGAAGTTTCGCACGTGAAAGACGATTTACAGCTGACAGTCCAGAGAGTAGTGAAAAAAGACTTGAAAATGAAATTCTACGTGAAAACTGTGAGGCATCTTGTTAGTCCAGAACAAAATGTTCGGAGGTTAGAGAGGGCGAGTATTATCTTGAATAAGTTGGAAAATGATCTTGGAATATATATATATATATATATATATATATATATATATATATATATATATATACACGCACATATATATAATATAATATTAGTGGTAAATATACACATACATATGCAAAATATATAAATATATATACATGCATGCATAAACCCTACATATATATTTTGAATAAAAAAATTCCAAGAGGATAAAATCCAGGTAGAAGTCAATGTCCAGGACATAGTAAGGATAAATAAAAAGGCTTAAACACTAATATTGGTGTTTAAACCTTTTTATTATATATATATATATATATATATATATATATATATATATATATATATATATATATATATATATATATTCCTATTCATAACTATAATTAAAATCATTTTCATTTCTGATCGATTTCATCACGATTCTTCTGTTAATCTTGGCGAGTAATTATACATTCTTATTGCTCAAAGTAGAGTTATAGATAGTGTTATAAAAACCTCAGAGAATTCCAGTATGATATCTTTAATCATTTCTAAGATACAACTGTTCAAAGCCTAATGTAACGATTTGATAATTTTGCTTATACACGATTTGGACAATTTTACTGTTAACCTTAGTATATATATATATATATATATATATATATATATATATATATATATAGTCATCCACAGACACATATATATTTTTATATAATTTATCATCCGAAAAGAGAAAAAGTATTAGATCGCATGAGAAATTGTATAAAAAACGGGTTCAGGGCCTGTCTACCACCACCGGGCGAAACCTTGCCCTTCGGCAAAGCTTCGTCCGGGTTCCTCTCTGCGTTAGCAGAGAGTTCGACAGACGTCGCAAACAGTCAAAGACTGTATCGAGACGTAGGTATTCTCTCTGTCAGTATAAGTGTACCTTGGACGAGCCCATCTTATGTAAAAAGGGGAGAGCCCCACAACAGAAACATACACTATTATAAGTACCGCTTCCATTTTTAAGCACACAGAGGCACACAAGCACATATAGAAAGAAACAGACTCATTAAAAAAACACGTACACATATACACACAAATACACACACGTTTATATATTTAATATTTGGTCACCGTGTGAACAAAAGCACAACACACAATATAATACGTATAAAAGCAGATTGAAACCATTAATGTAAACGTTAGAAAAATGAATTAGTCTCCGTTTATGACGAAGTAAAGCTGAAACATTTTGAAATCATTCAAAGACAGAAAAAGCGAATATAAGATTCTGGCAGCCATCAAAGAGAGAAAAGGTACATAATTATAGGTTGTCACCTAGTTATATTCAAGTGAAGAATATCTAAAAAAAGGTTCACCAAGTTTTGGTTGAAAAGAAATAATAATAATAATAATAATAATAATAATAATAATAATAATAATAATAATAATAATAATAATAATGACAGAGTGGGCCAATATCTGCATTGGAAAATAGCAATATTTACGGTAAAGAAACTGCAAGAAATTGCAAGAAAGAAAATGAACACCACTCAGTCCCGGTTACACTGCTAGAAATTCGTATGAAAAACACCCAGACCGGTTACAAACATAGAACCTCTAGCAATTTTATGGAACTTTACAATATACACAGAACAATCCATGCTAATCGGCCATACATCGTGATCAGAGACCGCGAAAACAAAATAAGCCTTCTAACTGACATACCAGTTCCAGCAGCCTGTAATGTATCTTTGAAGATCTTAAAAACTATTAGAGTTCAAGGACCTTGAAATCGAAATCTGAAAGATTTGGCATGTGACGACATCAACAATTCCAGTTGTAGTTTGAGCCCTCGGTTTGATTGGAAAAGGTTTCACGAGATTCATTGAAAAAATTCCTGGTAGAATGTTAAATGTGTGTAATCTTAGGGATTTAAAAAAAATGCTCAGTGGGAAATGTCATGATGCCATTTCTGAGCTTCGGTCTCTGGCTGGATCCCCGAAAATAATGTGTATACAACAGAAATCAAAGGATGGTTTAGGTTTGTTTTGTTTTACGGCATACCAACACCAATGGTTTATTTACTACCGTTAAGATATTTATTGCTGGTAATATTTTTTTTAAAAATGTACTGTGGTAATAATTTTTCAAAAAAGTAATGCTGGTATTAAAAATCTATTTTTATAATTTCATAGTATTTCGATCCCTTTTGTGGGGTCAACTATTTGCCCATAGTTGGGGCCCTGACAGGTGCTACCACCTGAGAACACCAGCAATTAAGAGGTGGTTCCACGCTCCTAAAACCTCCTTGCTGTCGGATGTAGTTTATCGTCTTACACAGGACGGGAAATCAAAGGAAATAAAATAATAATAATAATAATAATAATAATAATAATAATAATAATAATAATAATAATAATAATAAAGAAAGAAAGAAAGAAAGAAAGAAAGAAAGAAAGAAAGAAATAACCACATCCTCTTACTGTTAAATGACTTCAATACAGTTGAAAGGCTTCGAAATCATCGCTTCAAAGAACAGCGGAAGATTCTTTTGGCAGCGTCGCTAAAGATTTTTACAACTGGGGAAATGGACAATAAGAGAGATTGTTAATTGTTCTTTGTAAAGTGAACCTGACGTCATGAACCGCATTTAATTAACTTCTCCGACGAAGCTAATGAACTTTGATCTGCGTGATTAATGATATTCACTCAGTTGATTCATAACAGTTCCACCTACAAATGCAGAGTATTTTGACTTGGAAAATGTCGAACACAGCATACAATAATATAAAAAAATTAGCTCCTATCTATCTATCTATCTATCTATCTATCTATCTATCTATGGGCCGACTGGTTAGAACGTTCACTGTCTGACCATGAGACCCAGGTTCGAATCTCACCATGGTAGATTTCTCAGGAAAATGATATCTTGATGTTATTAGTCTGGAGTCGGGTGAGGAGCATTCCCAGCGGGCCTGAAAATCATACCACAGGTTGACCCAACCTTGTGGGTAAATGGAACTCTTTGGGATTCATCGATGGTTGTGCTAGCACGAAGTCACAAGTCATCGTGTCCGAGGGTTTCAACGTGCTGGCATTTTGAAAGTGCTGATGACGTTAGATAAAGCGTTCTCTCCCAGAAACTGTAACTACGGTCCGTTCACCATAGTTGCAGATTTTTGAGCACATGAAAGGTTGTCTATCCGCCATAGCAGACTGGCATCCTCAAATGCTAGTGGCCAGCCTTCACACATACATATATATAATAAATTAACTAGCTAATATGTCCTGATCAATATTTATATGTATGTATATAAATATATCTAGTTAGCTAGTCTGTTCCTATCTATCTATCTATCTACCTCAATTTGTTCATATGTATTATGAATTTATGTATGTACCTGTGTATATATATATATATATATATATATATATATATATATATATATATATATATATATTAACTGATGCCGTTAAAAGAAACTTCATAAAAATATATACATATACATATATATAAACAAACTTCATAAAAACATATATATAAACAAACTTCATAAAAATATATACATATATATATGTATATATATATATATATGTATATATATATATATGTATATATATATATATATATATATATATATATATACACACACATACATATATATATATATATATATATATATATATATATATATATATATATATATATATATACAAAGAATTAATCACACATAGAATCAATCAGAAATATTAATGCCATTAATGGTGACATACGTCACTAGAGACATAATATATGCATTAAAATACTGTTAATCCATAGAGTGAAGTGATACTCGTCGAAACCATAGATGTCGGTAGTTTTCAGTTTATTTGATGTTAAAATGCTAGTACTTACGAATAGTCCTCTATTCATCATCAGGCATGTGTTTTTTTTCCTTATAAAATCAAAAAATTGAAGACGAAATACTTTTTTGTTGACCGAAAGATTAACAGTATTTTAATGCATATATTATGTCTCTAGTGACGGATGTCACCATTAATCGCATTAATATTTCTGATTCATTCTGTGTGATTAATTCTTTGTATGTAAATTATATGCTGCCTAATGTTTTATGTTTATATATATATATATATATATATATATATATATATATATATATATATATATATATATATATATATATATATATATATTAGGTTAGTGCAAAAATAATATCGTTTTTTTACCTTAAAAAATACGTCAAAAAACGATATTATTATCTTATAAATATAAGTAAGTATGTTCGTCCGGAAAAACCTTAGGTGTATTGACTTGTAAATGAGCAAACCAAAAAAGAAAGAAAGAGCTAGGAACATGTAATTTTGGCGAAAATAATCGACTAGAACAGAATCCAAGCTCAGAGTCCAAAAAAAAAAAAAACGCCCGACACGTAGACAAATCTATCTATGAACCTAAAGAGCCAAGCAAACCTACCTAGGTTTCACCTACACGGATCGTCAGGGTACACTGGCCCTAGTTTTATACATATATATATATATATATATATATATAATAAAATTATAAATAAAAATATATGTAAATTGCTAGCTATATATATATATATATATATAGCTAGTAATTTAGGTAGCGAACCTCTTATTATCTATCTTTATATATCTATGTGTGTGCGTGTGTGTATGTATGTATAGCAATTTATCTATCTGTTATATTCGGGGTATATATTTACTTAGCTTGCAAGCTAGTTAGCTTTTATTTACATATCTATCTATCTAGTTAGCTTTATGTATGCATATATCTATTTATCTATTTATCCATCTCAATCTTTTCATTATCTATCTATCTATCTATCTATCTATCTATCTGGTTATATAAATTCAAAAACATATTCTTGATTGTAAAAAGATTACTTACAGTACCCAATGTTCGTATGCTGTCAACCATATTTCATGTCAATCACTATTTACCTTGTGGCTTTTGATAAGATCCAAAGAGGAATCAGCAATATTATGGGTACTGATCTGGCAGCTCGGCTTCAGTCACTTTTCCACCGCCGTAAGGTCGCCCCTCTATGTCTTTTCTATAAACACTTTCATGGTAATTGTTCGGATGATCTCTTCGCTATGGTACCTTGACTTTATGAATTTAAGCGCAGTACTAGACTGGCGTTAAGGTCTCAGCAATTTACTGTTGAGCTGCCTAGATGTAGCCGTAAATTCTATGCTGACAGTTTCTTTTCTCGTAGTTCTCGCTTGTAGAAGTCCCTTCCGGCTCTATGCTTTCCAGCCAACTTTAATCTATAAAAAATTAAATTCAATGTCAATCGCTATCTGCGTTCCCCTTAATTACGCTTTTCTTTTCCCGCTCATTATAAATGCTTCTGTCCATAATTCTTGGACACCTATGTCACCCCCTTGTGTCGTAGTGTCTTTACTGTCTTGTATGGGGGTGATACCGATGTTTAAAAAAATACTGACCTTGAAATTTTTATGAAGTTTGTTTTAACGGCATCAGTTAATTAAGACAATTTTCTGAATTGATAAAATTAATTTCTGTCAAAGTGAATCTCAAAAGATCTCTGGGTGTTTTCGCTGATTGCTTCTTCCTTACTGATGAAAATTATGTGAATTAATAACGTCATTAATAATCAATTGAAAAAAAATTATAATTTTCATATTTATCGACTTTATATAAAATCGTATTTATTTTTAATAGATGCTGTAGCAGAATTTTAAGTGGGGGGATATAATTATTGATGAGGCAAAAATAATGACGTAATAATGTCGTTTTTTGACTTTAAAAATACTTCAAAAAACGACATTATTACGTCATTATTTTTACCCCAACCTAATAGTAGTCGCATGTATCAAGAACTCGTCCACTACACAACTTAACGAATCGTAGACCCATTCTCTACTGCCATCTACTAACCCGTTTTGCAGAACCTAATTTGCATATAGTAACGCGAATCTCGTTCAAAATTTACATATCACACGAGATTTTCGCCGATGACGAGAGTTTATGTAGGCTATACGCGTCATTTTTCATTTGGACAGGCCAATACATAGAACGTTGTTCATTCAAGTAAGCATTTCATGTTATCGCATTGCTTTTCTGGCTGATATTTTCCTTAGAAACGTTCATTTATGTGTTCACCACAGATTCAAATTTCCTCTCAAAAATTGGTATTGATAAACGTGTTCTATAATATATATCAAATATAAGACAGAACGTGCGGTCGTCAGCAGGTGGAAGAGCCCGAGATGCGAATTACAAATTGCAATAGCGTACTGATTGATTGATTTGTCTTTTGATGGCTTATCAACCCTCATAGCTCATCTACGTACGGAGCGATTTTCACACAGCTTAACTTCGGTGATTGAACGAGAACCAGTGTTTCTCAGCGAGATTTGAACGTAGCTTCGATTAGCGAAAGATGTTTTCCGAAAGCTGAACAAATGCTGAAAAACAGAAACATTTCGTTAGAAAGCAAGTTTGCTGAACTGCTATGTAATGCCAACATCTGTATGGAAGTGAATGCTTGACAAAATCCTCACAGAGGCAACAGAAATGTGTTTCTACATAAGGATAGTGAGAATACTATGGACGGAACATGTACGCAATCAGTAATTTTTAAGGTAAATGGAAACAAAAAGAACACTTATATTTCGAATCCGAGATAGATATCTGAAATTTGAAAATAATAGGGAAGGGGAGGTTGAAGACTTTACACATTTGATAAGATTACAGTTGCCGGTCCCTCATCTAAGTACTGACCTGATTCGACATTGCTTATGTACGGTGATTGAATGTAAACAGTGTATAGGTAGGATTTCATTGGAAGCCTGGAAGTAAAATATTTCTGTTAAAAAGGAGCAAGGTTTTAGGTAGTGAGCTCTATTAGATTTGCATTTTCGCCCTTGTAAACACAGTTTGCCATAGATATCATTTAGATATCACATATATATCGCATATATATCACATAGATATCACATTGATATAAGATAGATGTGGCATAGATATGACATAGATAACACATAGATATCGCATAGATATCACATAGATATCACGTAGATATGACATAGATATGACATAGATATCACATATATATCGCATAGATATCACATAGATATCACATAGATATCACATAGATATCACATAGGTAACGCATAGATATCGCCTAGATATCACGTAGATATCACATAGATATCGCATAGAATCACGTAGATATAACATAGATATCGCATAGATATCGCATAAATATCGCATAGATATCACATAGATATCACATAGATATCGCATAGATATCACATAGATATAAGATAGATATCGCATAGATATCACATAAATATCACTTAGCTAGCACGTAGATATCACATAGATATAGCATAGATATCACATAGATATCGCCTAGATATCACGTAGATATCACATAGATATCGCCTAGATATCACATAGATATAAGATAGATATCGCATAATCACATAGATATCACATAGATATCATATAGATATCGCCTAGATATCACATATATATATCGCATAGATATCACATAGATATAAGATAGATATCTCATAGATATCACATAGATACCCACATAGATATCATATAGATATCGCATAGATATCGTCTAGATATCACGTAGATATTACATAGATATCGCATAGATATCACATAGATATAATATAGATATCGCATAGATATCACATATATATATCACATAGATATCGCATAGATATCACATAGATATCGCATAGATATCACATAGATATCACAATTATATATATATATATCGCATATATATCACATATATAAAAGGTAGATATCGCATAGATATCACTTATATATCACATAGATATCGCATAGATATCACTTATATATCACATAGATATCGCATAGATATAACATTGATATTGCATAGATATCGCATAAATATCGCATAGATATAACAGTCGCTATCGCTGAAGCACCTTACGCACAGCCTAACTGTACTTACATTTATTGCCAGGTCTCAATGGATGCAATATGTATGCAGGGAATGATTCAATAACACATCAATAGAAAAATTGAAGAATTTGACATTCACAGGGCCTATCAAAGGCAAGAAATCTAAAGAGAAATCTACGGAACGAGGTTATATAAATGTGTGGCGAAGCAGAAATTGGTAGGTATAGAAAAATACCAACATTTCTAAGAGCTACAAGGGATAGATAGTTGTGTAGGGACATTGCCGTTTACTTGGCGAAGCGGCAGACAAGAAATGAAATTAAAAAAAAAAAATAAAAAAAACGAACGAACAGGAACTAGATACAATTTCTTTCTTTAATTATTCATAAACATAAAATATTTAATCAAATTAAAATATTTACACCATTTGTCAATATTTCGCCTTTTTAAATGCCAGATTTTTCACAATCATTGATTTTATGGAAATAAAAAAAGAAACAATCTTTATGCAACGTATTTACTTGAGAAGAGATACTGTGACTATATGAATTATACGAAACATAATCGAACTGAAAACAGAAGCACTTGAACAAAATTGGTATATTGGTAAAGAAGCTGCAGACATGCACACACATGTCTATATATATATATATATATATATATATATATATATATATATATATGTATATACAGTCAACAATGAAATTATTCGATCACCCATCAATTTTAAATATTTTTATCCATTTCTAAGAATCTAATAGCCGTATGATGCAAAGTTTTGTGTTAATAAACACTAAAAAAGTAATGTAAACTAAATCTTATATATTTTATCTTCCTATTTTTGTGCTTATTAATATATAAAAGGCAGGCATCATAAGCGCATTAGATTCTGACAAATGAATAAAAGTATTCAAAATTGATGAATGTACGAACAATTTCGTCGTTGACTGTATATACATAAAAGTTTCGTCAAAGGCTACTGAAAGGGTATTGCGAATAAGCTTTTTATTTAATTTTGGTTGTGTTTGTACAAGTGCTTTCTTTTCTGAACACAAAGTGTGTAAAAACTCTCCAAATGTTCTGCATGTCCGAGAAAATTCGGCTATACTTTTAGCCATTATCAACGATGATTTTGTAATTACTTTTTAACTGAATGAATGTGCTGTGTAAATATATTTAAAGATATAAGGTTATTTTATTTTTCAAACACGGTCAGCACATTGTGACCTTGTTTGCAGTTTGTTGAGTGTTGGCTTTTTCTTTTTCATTATTAGGGTTTCCATTAATTTTAATCATGTTTTTACATATGGAGAATGTCATTATGCTTGCATTTTCTACTAGTATGTTTCGGTTGGAGACTGTTAGGTTTGTACGTGAGTTTAAATGAGTTCTAA
>OZ010588.1:89188794-89201294 GCA_963932145.1 Acanthosepion lycidas | reverse complement strand
ATATATATATATATCACTTCCATGTGAGGCAATAAAACCAGTAATGGGCTCACCGACTATGTAAGAAAAGGGTGAAATTATTCTGGAGTGAGAACAATAGAAGAGTAAACAAGAAGACAGTAGATAGCAATTTACACAGCGTTAAAAATTTGGCTCGTAAGAAAATTTTAGCTAATAACTTACGGTTATATATAATTGATTAGACCTTGCTGCCAATCTAGTATTGTGCATAAATTCATAAAGTCGGTGTACCATAAGATTTCATCCGAATAATTGCCATGAAATTATTTAGAGAAAAAGCACAGGGAAGCTACATTAAGACGGTGGGAATGTGACTGAAGTCGAAACGCCAGGTTAGGACTAATAATATTGCTGATTCTTTTTGGGATTTTAAGAAATAAATTGTCCTTAGCAACTAGAAGAATTTAGAAAATTTTGTTACTAAGGACCTTTAATTTGTTGTTTATAGATACTTTGTTTTAAATAAATTCATTTCGTTTTTGCCTTGAAAAGTTCCTCATTGGACGGAATGCGTCGGCTAACAATACAGTTTTTCTATTGTCTCTTACCTTTATACATATTGTCTTTTTCTACAGGTGAACTCTGAGAAATTTTTCATGTATATAATGTCTTAGTTAAATGTAATTTTTAGTGGATACCCATATTTGAATAGATGATCATTTTATTTATTAGGTTGGTGCAAAAATAATGACGTAATAATGCCGTTTTTTGACGTATTTTGTAGCGTCATAGCATAGAGTATATGTATTTATTTTTATCTTCTGAATCTTTGAGAAATGTTATCATAGATAAAATATACACTCCTTGGTATATTTTCGTTAATAATAATAATAATAATAATAATAATAATAATAATAATATATATATATATATATATATATATATATATATATATATATATATATATATATATATATATATTACAACATGTTTGACAGGCAGACTCACTCTACACCTTTCTGGCCATAGCTTAATTAGATCTCATTTAAATATTTATGGAGACCTACCGGACACTATTCTAACATACTTGTTGATAACACTAATATAATAGCATCGTCTACATGCAAAAAATAAAAAATAAAAAAATAAACGCAAAACATAATGGAAGCCTTATTAATAAAAACAGAAAAAAACAACACTTAATAATATTAACTTTGAACATTGACACAATATCTTGACCGTGTTTTGAAAAATGAAAACATTTTGTAAAACATATATGCAACAAATTATTTCTTATTTAACAGTTAAAATATTTAATCCTTGAAAATGGCTAAATTTATAGCCGAAAGCGCTTCAATAAAGAACATGTTGACATAATTTCTCATCCGAAAAGAAAAAAAAAATTATTAGTTCACATGAGAAAATGTAAAAAACAAAACAAATAAAAGCCCCTTTTTTGTCGTATTCAGTGAAATGTGCATGAAAGAAGGATTGCTGCTTAAATATACGCAAACACGCAAACACACACACACACACACACACACACACACACACACACATATATATATATATATATATATATATATATATATATATATATTACTATACACCTGTATTCTGATCATGAGACCCGCATTCGAATCTCGGCATGGGCGATTTGTCAGAAAGGAGATTTTCTGATGTTATTGGACTAGAGGTGTTGATCACAGTGTGCGACACTTTTGGAAAGTGCCCGAAAACTATGCCACGGGTTCACCCAAGCCTTGTTAGTGAAATTGGGTAGACAGAACCTTAGCTTGCACGAAGTCACAAGTCATCGTGGCCGAGGTCTTGAGCGTACTTGCCTTGTTCAAATTGTTGATCACGCTAGATAACATGCTCTTTCCCAGAAATTATAACTTATGTCTGCTCAGCATAGTTGCAGTACAAACCACATGTGGGCTCTGTAGGTGTTGAATAAACTCTAATGCGCCTGGTAAAGTGTCTGCAGTAGGGATTGGATAGCCGCCCTCGTAGACGGGTATCCTCGAATACGAGGGGCCAGCTATATAATACATGTGAGGTTATGTGTTGGACCAATATTAATATAAGCAAAACATTTATTCGTCATTGTCTGAATTTAAGTTGTCGAATAATCAAGCTTACTTAAAATCACAGATAGTTTAGGAAATAAACAATATCAGATAATCTCTTACTCTGTAAAATCAAGGCTCTCCACAACTTCCTGTTGTTTGAAGATTTTACTTATTATGTCTTTCTTTTGCTATCTCTCTTAATCTCTATTCCACCATTCATTTACATGTTGGGTTGCTTATTTACTGCTTAATCCTTTTGCTTTCAACAAATCCTGTGAGTGTCAAATACTCCAAGCCCTCATTCTTCATTATGTAAATATTACCAGCAATATGTTTTTGGAAAAATATTACCAACAATAAAAATCTTGTCGGCATTAAATAACCAATTGAGGTTGATGTGCCGTAAGACGAAACAGTCTTCACTATGTGCCCTAACAATTTCAACTGTCTTTCTCTGATTCTATGTATAATTGTCCTTTTTGTTTCTATTTTCTATAAATCTTTGTTGTTTCTCCAGGGTACATAATTAGGAAAGAGGACTTAGAGAATCGGACACTCAAAGGATATACTGAACCAAAGAGCGACATAGAGAAATAATGATCAACATTATCAATATTCCGCAAATTGATAAAAGAAAAGATTTGTAAGAGGTATAAAGTGCAGGTAGTTGTGGAGAGCAATGATCGGCTTCCTCTTGTAGTGACATTACACATGAAAAGTGAAGAAGAAGGTGAATTTTCTGCTGTCAAACGTTTAATAGATAGAATAGAGTTAAAAAAAAAAGAAAGCAAAACCCGGTTTTTCTCTAAACTCTTTTCTACTTGAAAGATAACGTCTTATCTGGGGTTGGGTAACGTTATTAGGCAGTTCGCCAATAAAAAATAGTTCTGCTCAAGACATTTACTGAATAATAACTTTCATAAGATTTAAATATGATAGCTGCAATTTTCGAAAGCCTTTCTGCATTGTGTATCCTGGTGCACCAAAGATTGACTCCTTTTTTCATTCTAATGTGATAAAACGATAACAATGACAAGCAAGTTTTGCACTAAGTGTCGCTACTTATCTAACCATTTCTTAACGACTCTTTACTAAAAGCAGCCAATTTTGAGTGCAAGGCGGAGAGCACTGCTTATTACGTCGAACTGGCAAACAAAAGTGCCTCAGCTCAGTCCCTGTCAGCTGTTCTGCAAATGTCATTTTCTGCTTATCATAATTTAATCTGAGCAGAGTAGATTTTTTCTGTAGCACTTTTCAACTTAAAAATAACTATTCGATAGTTAATAACATATTACGCGTTACAAACACCATATGATATCTAAAACCAATATAATGTGTATGGAAAAAAGACTTTGATATTGGAACACATTTATGGAGGCCTCCAGATCTCTATTCTTGGACATTCTTTCTTCATCAATAACCTTCCCAATGTCGTCATTTTCCAAGCAGACAGTTATACTGATGACACAACTATTTACTCCTGGCTTAAAAGTACGTCCGATAGATCTGACAAAGTAAAATTTACTGATATTCTCCAAAATGAATTCCAATCAGTTGTTAACAGGGACAAAGAATGGCCTGTAAATTCTAACACCATAAACAACCATGTTTTGCTCTTTATCAACATGGCTGAAGCAAATCTTCAAGAGAGTAACCTACTGCGTCTTTGTTTGTTTGCCCGTTTTCTACTAACATGAATTGGAGTGAATATATTTAAGCAATTGCAAGTCTGCTGCTAGAAAAAAAAAGTTTGCCAAACAGTTTTTCTTGTTAGAATCTATCTTGAACATTCAGAATTCTACTATTCATTCATGCATTGAATATTGCTGCCATAAATGGCTTCGCTCTCCAGCTATATATTTCAAGATTATAGACAAAATCAAAAAATGGCCTTTACAGTTACTGTTCCTGATCTGCAATCTTGACGTCCGGCAACCTCTCACCATCGATTCAAAAAATGCTAAAAGAACCATTTTATGTGTTCCTTGGTGTTTTTTAATCCATAAAACCTGTCTGTGGAATTCATTTTGTTTCAATGTCCTACGAATTATTGAGTCTTGTACATCTTGTGCGTTCTTCAGATCTTTCATTTGCATATGGTCATTTTCGATTTCGAGTTAAATGAAACTCCACTTATGACTCATCAGATATCGTATTCGTCCTTGGATTGCCAAATCCCACAAGCGCTTATATGATACCAACTTATTTTTCTATTTATGAAGGGTTTTCAATTAAGTTGAATGGTATATGTTAAAATACTTTGAAATTTTCTTATAACCTTCCCTGGATAGATAAGTCTCAGTCAATATATATTTTCGGGTCCTCGGACTCAATTTTGGTTTTCGTAACGATTTGTGAAATAAATTCATGTAGGAATTCTAAAGCGATGTCAATTATTACAATATTAACGGATATGAGATTTTCGCAATTTTAGCCGATGTGAAATTAATTTTAACACTTTTGTATCTATCTATCTATCTATCTATCTATCTATCTATCTATGTCTATTCATTTTCTATCTATCTATCTATCTATCTATCTATCTATCTATTTCAGTCTATTCATTTTCTATCTATCTGTCTATCTATCTATTTCAGTCTATTCATTTTCTATCTATCTATCTATTTATCTATCTATCTATCTATCTATCTATCTATCTATCTCAGTATATTCATTTTCTTTCTATCTATCTATCTATCTATCTATTTTCTTTCTTTCCATCTATCTATCTATCTATCTATCTATCTATCTCAGTATATTCATTTTCTATCTATCTATCTATCTATCTATCTATCTATCTATCTATCTATCTATCTATCTATCTATTTTCTATCTATCTATCTATCTATCTATCTATCTATCTATCTATCTATATATATATATATATATATATATATATATATAATGTTAAAATGGTAATCCGTATGGAATTTCCAAGAGGATAAAAATCCAAGTCAAATAATAATATACTTATAAATTCTCTTTATAAAGAATTTTAAAAAATTAGCGTCTTAAAGTATTTTACTAACACAGAATGAGTTGATATGTCCTTTTAAGAAATACTCAAACAGAAAAATAAAGAAAATAATCTGTTTAGTAAAACTAAATATAAAAGTAATGTTGAAAATTCTACGCCCAATTAAGACGCGCTTAAGTAATATTATGTTCAAGCTTGGTCTGAGGTTTGTGAAGAATGCATCAGTACTCTTTCAATGTATTTTATTCATACTGGATCCTTTTCTCCTCTGGTGAGACTGTCATTTATCTAAATTACAAATTAAAAAATTCCAGTTTGATCAGAAGAGAAAATAGTGAAGAACAATAGAGATCCACGAGATTAAATTAAATTTAAAAATTAAAATTTAATACGAGAATAAGAAAAAAAATCTCTAGTTGTTATTCTCCTAAACCGATAAGGTAAATTTGTTGTCCTCTCACCCACCCACCAGCAAATTCCCAACCTTCTTTGCTGACACTTCGTTTTGCCTTTCATTCCGACCCGAAAACGTTTCTCTTGCACTCCAAGTCAAAACCCGTTATCTGCACCGAGAAAAATCAGGAAAAAAAACAAAAAAAAACAAAACAAACAAGGAAATCGCTTTTCAGAAATTAATAAAGAAGCAATTCTAATCAGCATGTGACGAACAGACTCATCCTGAATACAACAGAAAGTTACATCAGACAGCAAAGATCAGTAGATTAGAGATTTTGAGGAGCGTCGAACCACTTCTTAATTGCTAAAATATATCTAAAAAAAACATCGAAACTATAAAATTATGTACAAAATATATGGAGTTGATAACATAAAATTACAACAAAATATTTAGATTTCGGCATTAAGTAATTTACAACAAAAATTCCTAACGTGGAACGCATGCTCCACCGGTGGGGCATGGTAATATTTTGGTGGGGCATGCGTAGTATGTGCACCCTTCTGCTTACTATACCAACAGAATAAGGCGAAAATTAGAGAATGAATTATTAACAGTGCATTGTTTTCTATTAAGCTTAAATTTCATTTTGCATTATTTCATGATTAAAATGATCAAAGTATATTACAGAATAATCTTTCATTCAAATATTTTATATTTCTGCCTTTCTGTTCTCTATTACATGTTTTGAAATTATATATATTTAACTGTCCATTTGTTGTTTTAATTGTTCTCTTTCATGGACGCCATGGTTTTGGACGGCTGTTTAGAGACCAATTTAATGGCCTTTTAAGCTTCCTTCACGGAAATTGCAGTAAAATTTGGAATATTCGAATATGTAAAAATGAACTATTACATGGGGTAGACACCAGAATTTTAGAAATACCAAAGTGAGGCATGGTCCAAAATCGGTTGGGAACCACTGATTTACACTATTTACATCGTTCAGTCTGTTGTCCTCATCTTTATTGCTATCTTCATGATGTTTCCGCCTTGTACGCACCGACATTCTTCAGGAGATATACGTTGGAATTTTGAACCGAACACTTTATTTAGTCCATGGCAGGAGACTGAAAGAACGCATGACTCAGTGGAAAAAAAGCTTTGGTTGAGAAATCCAAAAAGTGACTTGGCACAAAGATTTGTGAGTTCAATAGCTGGCCACAGAAGGAACAAAACGTTAGAGAATTGAGTCACTAAAGGGAATTCACTGAAACTGAGAAATCCAAAAAAAAGGCTTGGCACGTGGAACTAGAACATTCTTCACCCGTGAAATAAATAAAGGGTTCGGTTCGAAATTCCAACGTAGAAAGGAAGGTCGGAAACTTCGTGAATATGGAAATAAAGATGAAGACATGAGTTCGAACAATGTAATCAGTCTAATTAGTAACAATACCTAATCTCAGAAATATAGGTGTCCAGGCAAAATCAACCAACCAACGAATAGGCTGCTTGTAGCAAAAGAACAGGAAAACATATATTGCAGTTATAAAATGCTACTTTAGATTCATGCACTACCAGTAGAGCACACTGCCAATTTTACAGAGAAAGTAAACTATTTTTTATTAGAATTGTATATCGTTTTTAATCATAGGGTTAGAGTAGTTTCATTTCGCACTGATGTGATCTGCAAGTTTCAAGCGTTTTGCATAGGTATCAATCTTTATGGGTTTTGAACAGGGAGGAACAGAAACAAGAGAGTTTGCTGAATCAATTGCAGTAAATCAATCAAAGAAATGAATGGCATTAATAATTTGATGTGAACCTGATCGGAAATCATAAGCCGAGGGAGAGAGATAAAAAAAATCATTGGTTAGTGTTTCCAAAGAATGGCGAACTAGGAATACGTTATAATATTACATGGGATCATATTACATAAGATCATACCATTTCATTCTATCGATCTATTAATTTGATTCTTGCTTTTGCCTCGTCGCATAATCGCTTTCTTTCAAAATTTCATACATATCCAAGCAAAAACTATATTCTAAATATCGAGGTAGATAAACAATAAATAAAAAAGCGAGGAAATATATATATATGAGGACGTGAGAATATCTATCTACATATCGCTTTCTCAGATCTAATAAAGGATTCTTCTGCAAAGAGGTAGCAGGTTCAAATCCTGCCAGCTTATATTTTTCTTTAATAAGATTTCGAAAATATTCATGCCGGCAGACGAAAATAAATATACGGTTTAAAACAATCGGAGCGTCTATTTAAATATGGTATCCACTTAAAATAATAAATATTTTATTATATATATCTTAATCAATATGCCCCTTGACTCCTTGTGGAACATACGGCCGCAACACCACCTCTCGAACGAACACAGGTCCGGGTGATCCTCTTCACCTCGGCTCATGAGCCTTCACCTCTGCGTCAACACGCCAAGTCAGTTTTGGTCGATCCCAGTTAAAGACCTGCCTTGTGACACTAGAAGCAGGTTTGCGGAGTGTGTGGCCAATCCATCCTCATTTCCGTTTCTTGAAGTCAATCTCGATTGGTGCTTATCTGGTCCTGTCCCACAGTTGGTCGTTGGAGACGACTTCCGATCACTTGATATTAAGAATGTTCCTGAGACATCGGTTGGTAAATGTCTAACTTTTGTGGGTGTTGGTCATCGTTACCTACCAGGTTTCTGAGCCATAAAGTAGAACCGACTTGACGTTGCCAATATGGACATCAACAACACACCCACTTTACAACAAGACCCGGATCTTCAACATGCATAAAATATTACCTACTAAGTCCTTATCATCTATTATCCAAAACAATTCATCCAATCTTAATATTAAAATAATTACTACCTACACACACACACACACACACACACACATATATATATATATATATATATCTGTAAAAAATGAAAGTGTTAGAAATGTTTGTACAAAAGCTTGCTGTATAGAGAAAATAATAAGATATGGAAACAGGAAATTGAACCACAAAAAGAGCTCAAGGTATTTATTATAACAGAGCATGTAAATTACATAGAATACAAATTCAAAGTTACCTGATTCGAAAATAACTATAACTATATATATATATATATATATATATATATATATATATATATATATATATTGATAGTCTTACTCGCTTGAAAAACATCTGATGGTTCAACTTGTAGACACTTGACGGCAAAATAGTAGCCGAGGAAAAAATTGGAAGTAAAAAAAAAGAAAGATCTAAAAACATTAGAACAAGGCGAAACAAATCGTCAAGTGTCTTAAGTCCTTAGTCCCAAAAAAAAAAAAAAAAAAAAAAAAACAAACGAGTAGAAAGACTAAAATATACAGTGCTCAATACGGTAGAGCGGTAAAAGTGAAGCCTAGGTAGGTTTGCATGGCTCGTTAGGATTTATTCTAATATATATATATATATATATATATATATATATATATATATATATATATGTGTGTGTGTGTGTGTGTGTGTGCAGATGTGTGTGTGTGTGTGTCTATGTGTGTGTGTGTGTATTATAGGCCAACAGTTTGGGAGCCCCCACTGAATTAATAGTTTCATACATACATTTGTTTAGTTATCTCCCACTTAAAATGCTGAAACTATCTAACCCAATGATGCAAGTTAACTAACCTTTTGGACAAGTGGTCGCCTAAATCTTCTATGACAGTTGCGTACAAGAAAATTGCGTCCGCGGACATTTGCGTCCTTAGTCAAATGCATCGTTGGATAATTGCATACCTCTGATAATTTTTTGAAGCTTTTAAAGGGATTTACCATAAATTTTAGGGAAAAAAAGCATAGATAGTAATCATAAATTTTTTTTTAAATAATAAAAGGAATAAAATAAAAAAAATAACGTTGATTTTCGTTTAAAATGCAATGACAGATTAACAGTGTTGCAAGATCAGTCTACCCATCGTCAGTTGATTTTTGTTTCATTGGCGTTTTGCTTATGACAATGGAAGCTTTCATTTTCCTCGTCCACAAGTACTTTTCTACCAGTGTTTGATTTTCGGAACATAGCCATGGGTTATATATATATATATATATATATATATATATATATATATATATATATATATATATATATATATATATATGGGTTATATATATATATATATATATATATATATATATATATATATATATATATATATATATATATGGGTTATATATATATATATATATATATATATATATATATATATTATATGTTTGTTGAACTTAAACTGCTAGCTTAATTTTCTCTTGCTTTAAAAAAAGAAATTTCTCTCTCTTCTTTTATTTCTGCTTGCTTAGAGTAATTATAGATATTGGTAGGCAAAGTCCTATATTAAACAGCTCTTTACAAAAAAATAGTAACTGCAAAAAATTATCTGGGACGCATTTGTCTCGGGACGCAATTGTCTGGTACGCAATTATCAAGGTCGCAAATGTCCAGGACGCAAGTGTCCGTCTACCTTTCAAAACAGCAGCCCTATGATTATCATTAGCCCATGAGGTAGAGTAGTAAAAAAGAAGGAAACTTTTAGGGATACTCTATGCACCAATGGGCAATGATTATTAAAATCAATGAAAACTAACAACCATATACAGCTGGTCGATCAGAAAAAAGCGTTCAATTAGAATGGGGCAAAAACAGCATCATGTTTTGATGCAACAGAATCTATCTACTTCAATTACTTTAAGGTAGTTTCATTAAAAAAAACATTTTGAATTAATGCAGTTACTGATATAACAGAAGTAATCTGTATTTATTCAATCGAAGTTAGCCGAGGACATGAAGGGTTAAAACAGGCAACATGAAGACGCACTTCTAATCACAATTATTTTGAAGTTTTTGAAATCCAATTTGTTAGTATTCTACCAAGGATGTAAAAGAGCATACATTTATGAAGTAATTGTTAAGTTTGATGAAAATTGGTTGAAAGATCAACGGAAAATAAGAAAGAAAGCAGTAAAATCGCCATTTTTCGCTATTTACGCGGGTTTTCACTATATGAGTGGACTCATTTATCAAGTTAAATGACTGTTAAACAATCAACTTATTTTTGGCTACAATTGAGTGAAGTTTGTATTAGATTGCTTGAAAATTGAGAGAGTTTTTAATTTAAAATTTGTGTTAAAGCGATTTGTGTTGAAATTGATTTTTTGTTTTTCGCTAAACCCAGTGGCGTAGAAATACAAATGATGTATTGTTTAGCTTGTCATGATGTAAGTAACCTACATACCGAGTTTTAATGAAATCCGAGGAAAAAAGTTGAATTTATCGATTTTTGATCGACTTTATCGATTATTGTTTTTAAAATTATCGATTTTTTACACCAAGAAACTATATCTTACATTGTACAATGCATATGCAAATTCTGGTTAAAATTGGTTAGATCTCGATTGAAAATGTATCACACAGACAAACACGCAAAGACATAGGCATCCTCTGTCTTATATATAGACATATGATAAAACCTTTCAGAATATGTAAGCCCCTTTCATCCAAAATGAACTAGTAAATGAGTTTTGAAAAAAGCACGCATCATGCATACTTTAGTAAATGGATGTTTACGTTGACACAACTATACACGTGACTGAAGGAGAGGGGCTGTTGAAATTTTAAACTTTTGAACTTAATTTTTTTAAATATGTGTTTTGGGTATACGGTTTAGGCAATTTCATTTAATTTCTTTTTCTTTCTATTCATGTTTTTATCACTTTTATTAAATATTCTCCACATGACAGCAGAGCTCTACAAAGAAACGTGAAATGCTGCAAGAACCCGGATATAAACACACTGTAGATGATTCAGTGATTAAAACTCTTTCTATACACATTCGTCTTTTCAAATTGATTTCTCTTTTAATTAAAATAGCCTTATTTAAATTGAAATTGTGTTCAGACTTATAACAGTGAATAACAAATGCATTGAGTGTATTGTTTTTTTTTTTTTTAAAAGACTCCATTTGTTCTCATATATTTCACTTAAATTCCTCGAAGTTTCTCCTATGTATTATAGATAAGGATAGCGTAAATTCCTTCTTTCTGGTTTTAGTTTATTAATATTTTGTTTTGCTCTGAATACAGTTTTATATTGTTTTAGTAGTAGCTGCAAAAATTTTATCTTAAGCGTTGATAAATTCCTTTAAATTTTAATTGCGATAAAGTTGGAGGGTAAAAAAATTGCCCACTTAGTCATTGATTTTTTCTAGCATTGCTTCGGTATATAAATTTAATCTCTCTCTCCCCCCCCTCTCTCTCTCTCTCTCTCTCTCTCTATATATATATATATATATATATATATATATATATATATATGATTGTTGTGATGAGAAGAAGTTATCTATAGGTACACTATGTACATTATTCAGACTATTGTCCTCATCTTTGTTGCCATATTTCTTACAACGTTTCGATCGTTGTACGCTCCGGCCTTCTTCGGGTGGCTGGAATGTCGAACTGAACACTTTATTTCGCTCACTGGGGTAGACCTCTCTATTTGCACGTGCCATGTCTAATGGATGTCAGTTATCAGTTATCCCCTGTTAATTCCCCTCTCCAAGTTCTCCACTGCCTTAACCAGGTATTGAACTATCACTGGATAGAACTAACGCCTTTATCCACTGTGCCATGTGTCCTTGAAGATATCTGTGGTGTCCTCAATGACACATGAATTAATGTATGAATTTCTGCGTATTATAAACATAATGTCTTCAGCAACTATTTTGTTATATAGGTGCTGATAAAAATGAATGTAAAAATAATATTATAGCCATAAAGTTAAGTTTCAAACAGAGTAAATATGAAAATGCGACGGTACTATTATCTAGAATATTAAAAAAAAAGTGGCTAAGTATCCAACAATTATTTGGAGAGTGCTTAAGAATAGCAGTGTGTGTAAAAATACTAGTGATTGGTGTAGGCTTTGCCTAGAAGATAAGTTTGCAGCATTACGTTTGAGGAGCTGTAATAGGTTGTTACAAAAAAAAATTTGGAATTAATCAGTAGATGTAGGCATAACATAAAACATTTATTGCGACATCTGCCACCTGACTAGTGATTCCTCTACTTT
>OZ010588.1:89068794-89183794 GCA_963932145.1 Acanthosepion lycidas | reverse complement strand
TTGCACATGTGCCTAAACATTAACAATTGTTCAGTGCATGACCTTAGCGCTTTTCACTTCACACATAAATATTTAATTTTGAGCTGATCTCAACAATTTTGTCTTAGACTAAAACAAGAATCTCATGACGACATTGTGATAATGTCGAAAGTACTAGGAATAAAATAGCATGGTAATTTTCTTTCTTCCTTTAATAATGACACTAAGGAACTTATCTGTAATTATTAAGGGATCCTATTAAAAATAAGAAGAAAGAACTTATCTAAATTATTTATTGAGCCACGTCTTATATATATATATATATATATATATATATATATATATATATATATATGTGTGTGTGTGTGTGTGTGTGTGTGTGTGTGTGTACATGCGTGTGTACTTGCGTCTGTGAGAGAGAGAGAGAGTCTGTGTGTGTTTGTGCATAAATACATAGTATACGTTTGTGCGCATATGGATGTGCGTATACATTTGTGTGTGCATATGCAATTTTACAAATATGTGAATGTATCGTTATAATGAACAGTACAAGCAAAGCAATACATTCATTCAAGGGAATTCCTTTGCATTACAACAGATTCCTTATTTCCCCATGCGGGACGCTGTTCTTTGCTTGCGCTCACAATAACAATTTGTCCTTGACTATTTGAAGGATTTGTAATGTGATTTTCTTTTATCCTTTCACCCAAGGAAGACGGTAATGCCGCCAGAACGCTGTGGTTTGCAGGGATTAAAAGGGAAAAAGAATGAGAAGATGGAGAATGGAGAGAATTGTGGGAAGAACAAAAAAAAAAAAAAAGAAAAAAGAAGAGGGTTCATGAAGACAGAAGATGGCGATTGACGTTGCATTTAAATGTTTCAAGATTGTAGTTATCAGGGAAGAAACATGTCGGAAGGGAGTTCCATGTGTGAGAAGTGCGAGAAAAGTAATTTAGAGGAGAAGTGGCGGTCGCATCTATCTAGTCCAACCGTAAAACGGTGTGACCTATTTGCCAATCTAGTAGCACGATTAGATTCATGTTGTCGGGGCACAAGGGGAAAAAGTTAATTAGAAAAGACAGATGGAAGCTACGTCAGTGAGAAAATGACTGCCGGCGTTAAATTAAAAAAAAAAAACAGCATTTCAATCCCCACAGATGCCGGCCACCAAGCAGTATCTCTCTCATAGGGAAGAGCGAGAGTTAAGCTGGGTGGGGTTTACTGAGAGTGAAAGAGAATGAGAAAACATTAGTGAGGAGAAGTGGGGGGGAAGGACAATAAAAGAATAGGATTCAAGAAGACAGAAGATGGCGATTGATGTTGCATTTAAATTTTTCAAGATTGTAGTTATCAGGGAAGAAAGAAATCGTCACATCAGTGAGAAAATGACTGCTGGTGTTAAAGTAAAAAAAAAAAAACAGCATGTTCAATCCCCAGAGATGCCGCCCACCAAGCAGTATCAGGCAAGCAAGAAAACGGAATGAAGTTCCACAGGTGGGAATTGATTTAGAGAAAAGAAACTGTTGGAATAGAAGTAACGGTTGCATTTAGCTAATTCAATAGTAAAACGGTGATGTCTGCACGAGGAAATCTAGTAGCAAGCTTAAATTCATGTCGGAGCAGCAGGATAAAAAGTTCGTCAGAGCAGTTGCCATGAAGATATTTGTAGATCAGAGAGAAAGAAGCCACGTCACCTTGGTAAGAATGTAACTGAAGTCGAGATGCCTGGACAGGATCTTTTATATTACAGACCCTTCTTTACCTAAATGATTTTCATGTTTATACGTATAATCTTGTCTCTATGTTTTGTTTTTTTTAGATTGAATTACATATTTTAAAATGGTTATTTTTTTAAGCTTCTTGCAGTCAGGAAAATGGTCATAAACAGTAATTGCTAACTTTAGTTACTACCACGTGAGGCTCTTTACGGCAAACATGCAAGCATTGCAGATAGCTTAATAGATTTAGAAAGTATTTTGGATTAAATATTATTAAATTTTGATATATCAGTTACGACATCTTAAATTTTTCGAGGCCATTTAGTCGCCTGCATGTTTATTATTTTATTTACTGATAGGATAGATTTTAAAACACCAGAGGATGGAAGAAATGTATTTTTACACCTACACGTTGTCGGAAATTTTGAAATAATTATTACACACTTTGCTATTCATACCATGCATTTACATCTTGTTTGTTATATGCACAAAATTTTAGCCGCTTTACTCTCCGGTCTTCTTCAGGCTTCTTTCTTTGTACTAGGTAAGCTTTTAAAATTTCAAAGTGAATATTTTATTCAGTTCATAGGCGGAGATCGTTCACGTTCATTTTTTCATTCTATGAGGAGATAACTCATGTTAGATATCACTCAGAAATTTTAATCGCCTTTGTGTCACTTGTGCGTTTCTTCTACTGAACAAGTGCGAACGCCTTTTCCGACACAGGACCAAGTGGATGAAAACATTGGATCTCTGGCAGTTCTGTGGTCAATCCCTGTTTCCCGGAGATTAAAGTTTATATTTAAATAGTTATTGTCCGTAGGAGAAAAAGGGTTGCAGATTATTATATCCAAAAAATATCTTTAGATTGTATGAAATTTGGGGGGATAATCCCGATAAAAATCCTGATAATTAACTGATAGCTGGAGAGAGAAGAGACGGATTTATACCCTTTCCAAAGGTATTTGTGGGTAAGTGAATATAAGGAACTCAATTGGAATTGGAACTCGGCTCTCCGATTAACAATTCCCAGTCGTTATGCAATATACATCCCACACATTCAAACTTAAAGAACCTGGTATTTCTAGGCGGTTACCCCTCTACGAATAGACCTGACTCGCCGTTGCTTAACTTCAGTGATCGTTTGAGAACTGGGGTTTCAACATGGTATCGCGGTAAGCTCAACTTTTAAAAGGTGTAGTTTATAAGACTTTTTAACACAAAATAGGAAATATATCATAATTCAAATACCATGTATTTCTCCAAAAGAGAAAGCTGCTTTCTCTAAATGTTAGTCGTAAATCATTAGATCATTGTGGTTATCTACAAAGACGTAAATGTTATGGAAAACAATTTTGCCGTTTAGAAATATTTGTTCCCTTGAAATGCAATATTCAAAAGCATTCCTCTCGGCGGAAGTCTGCGAGAAATCCAGGATATAAATCTCTCTCTAAAAACTCTGAGTTTCGCCTCTCTTATATCAAATCAGGCAATTATTTTCTTCTTATCTCTGGAACTCCATCTTCCGGAAGTTAATGAAAAAAAAAAAAAACAACAACAAAAAGAAAAAACAAAAAAAAAAAAACAACAAAAAACAAAACAAAAAAAAAACATTGATCACAGCAGTTATAGGCGGATAGCAACACAAGGTCAAAGAGACCTGGCATTTTCCATGATAGCAACAGTAGTCAAGAATCATTGACACGATACGAAATTCTCAAAGATTACATGTTATATTCCTCTTCTATATACTGTGTCCCTTCAGGACGCTAGCGATTATAGCTCTCCACAATATCCGCTCCTTTGTAGCTTTTAATAATTTTTGTTTCCGTGAAACTGAAAGGAGAGATATTTACACTATTTACGTTGTTCGGACTGTTGTCCTCATCTTTATTGCCATATTCAGGACATTTCGGCCATTGTACTCTCCGGCCTTCTTCAAGTGATATTTATGTTCGGAGTGTTGTCCTCATCTTTATTGCCATATTCAGGACATTTCGGCCATTGTACTCTCCGGCCTTCTTCAAGTGATATTTACGTTGTTCGGACTGCTGTCCTTATCTTTATTGCCATATTCAGGATATTTCGGTCATTGTTCTCTCCGGCCTTCTTCAAGTGATATTTACGTTGTTCGAACTGTTGTCCTCATCTTTATTGCCATATTCAGGACATTTCGGCCATTGTACTCTCCGAACCTCTTCAAGTGATATTTACGTTGTTCGGACTGTTGTCCTCATCTTTATTGCCATATTCAGGACATTTCGGCCATTGTACTCTCCGGCCTCCTTCAAGTGATATTTACGTTGTTCGAACTGTTGTCCTCATCTTTATTGCCATATTCAGGACATTTCGGCCATTGTACTCTCCGGCTTTCTTCAAGTGATATTTACGTTGTTCGGACTGTTGTCCTTATCTTTATTGCCATATTCAGGATATTTCGGTCATTGTTCTCTCCGGCCTTCTTCAAGTGATATTTACGTTGTTCGAACTGTTGTCCTCATCTTTATTGCCATATTCAGGACATTTCGGCCATTGTACTCTCTGGCCTTCTTCAAGTGATATTTACGTTGTTCGGACTGTTGTCCTCATCTTTATTGCCATATTCAGGATATTTCGGTCATTGTACTCTCCGGCCTTCTTCAAGTGATATTTACGTTGTTCGGACTGTTGTTCTTATCTTTATTCCCATATTCAGGATATTTCGGTCATTGTTCTCTCCGGCCTTCTTCAAGTGATATTTACGTTGTTCGGACTGTTGCCCTCATCTTTATTGCCATATTCAGGACATTTCGGTCATTGTACTCTCCGGCCTTCTTCAAGTGATATCTACGTTGTTCAGACTGTTGTTCTCATCTTTATTGCCATATTCAGGACATTTTGGTCATTGTACTCTCCGACCTTCTTCAGGTGATATTTGTTGGAATTTATTTAGTCCACAAGGTCGATCGTTCTCATTCCACATGTCGTGTCTTTTGATATATCTTAGTTTTAGTTAATACCGCTCGATAACTCTACTCTCTAATTTTTGGTTCTCTCTCAAATGTATTTTGAAAAGTATTAAACATACATCTCTTAAGGTTAAGGTTAAGTCACCTTTAAGGATCGATCAAATAACTTCCGTGGACGAAATAAAAGGATCAGTTTGAAATTCCAACAAATAATCCCTGAAGAAGACTGGAGCATACAACGGTCAAAATCGCCGTGAATATGACAATAAAGATGAGGGCGACAGTCCGAAAAAAATGTAAATTTTGTATATCGAAAGTAAAGCCTTTCAACGTATCCAGCATTTTTGTAGGTGCAGTTTTTCGTATACTTTTTCAAAAGTTTGTTTTAAATACTGTCACAATTACTAGAGGGTGCTGAAAAATTCTCGCCTCGATCTACTTCAAAGATTCTTCTTCTTTAATGTGTTTTGTTTCTTTAAAATGTATTTGATCACGGCTCTTGACAGCTTCTAATTCTTTGTAGATGTAACTAATATTCATTCCCTTATTGTCTTTTCATGATTTTCCATCCTACTCATAAGTTATGTTATTATATATTCCTCTCTGTCTCTCTTACTTTCGATATGATCTGTGAGTGTCATATTCTCCAGACCATCTTTCCTCGTTATAAGTCTCAGATATTTAAACTTTCATTTACTTTTCCTTAACACAAGAAACCATTTCTGTTCTCATATTCCATAAAAATTCTTGCTTATAAGTTCCATTCTTGGTATTTGCAGAATCCTTCAGTTAAACGATATCTTAGGATCTTATCGAGAAAATTGTTCGAAAATAATTCTTTGAAAATGAATATTCGAAAACAATTATCCGAAAACAATTATCCGAAAACATTTATTCGAAAAGTAAATTGTTTGAATAAAAATTAATCGAAAGTACAATTATATAAATGATAATTATCCGAAACATCGATGTTTAAAATACGCACTTTGTCTTTCTTTGAGAAAGTCAATGCTGATTTACCTAGAACTAATAACGCCCTTGAAGAATGACATACGTCTATATTACAGCAAGTGTCATTCCATCATCCCACAATATGGACGTTTTTAGACGATCTTAAAATAGAATAGGACTTGCAAGAAATTCATATTGCAAAAGTAAGAGCAGGTTGCCAAAATAACAAGAACATCATGAAAAACAGTTACGTAAATGGAAAACTTTAAAAATTACTGGCATCCTTTAGCGAGTATTCTTCAGTAGTTGGCTATTTGCGTTCAATGCTATATAACTTAAGGTTATAAAGATTTTTAATTACTGTTTTATTAACGACAATAGTATTTCAAACTAACAGCCATACCCATCTGGTCAACCCGAAAAAAGCGCTCAATTAGAAAGGATTCTTTAGCGAGTCCTCTTAAGGAGTTGGCTATTTGCGTGCAATGCTATATAACTTAAGGTTTTTTAATTACTAATTCTTTTATTAACGACAATAGTATTTCAAAATAGCAGCCATACCCATCTGGTCAATCCGAAAAAGCGCTCAATTAGGAAGGTGCAAAAACAGCATCATTTTTAGATGGAGCAGAATCTATCTACTTCAATTACTTTAAGGTACTTTCATTAAAAAAGCATTTTGAATAAATTCAGTTATTGATATAACAGAAGCTCTGTATTTATTCAATCGAAGTTAGCCTAAGACACGAAGGGGTAAAACAAGCAACATGAAGACCAATTTTAGATCACAATTGTTTTGGAGTTTTTGAAATTCAGTTTGTCATTGTGCTGAGAAGGATGTAAAAGAGGATACATTTATGAAGCAATTGTTAAGTTTAATGAAAATCGATTGAAAGATCAACGAAAAATAAGAAAGGAACCAGTAAAATTCGCCATTTTTCGCTATTTATGCAGGTTTTTACTGTCTGACTGTTAAAAAATCAACTTATTGTTGAAACAATTAAGTGATGTGACACTATTTAGCGTTTGGCTAACTATTTAAGCGGGAAAGTTAAAAGCTAGAAATACTTAAGGCGAGAAGAAGCTATCACGAAAGACATACTGAGCGATGTTATTTTTTTTAACATAAGAAAAGTGTTAAAGATTTTATTTTCATTTCCTAAAAAAAAGTATTTTTTCAGCAGAAGATAGGAAATTCGTAAGATCTCGGATCTGTCAGAGTTAATTTATGCCATGACGCGGCGAATAAAAGATAGCAATCTGCCCATGGCAATAATGAAAATTTCAAATTGGTCAAGTGTCTTACAAAGCAGGATGCTAAAAGATAATCAGATTTAGGTCGAGCATCGACCAAGAAAGGGATCAGCTGTGACCACTCCAAAGAAAAAGGGAAGAGGAAGAGAAAAAGGAAAAGAATAAACCATTAACTATCTTTCGGAGATATCATTTGGTTTTGGAAAGGGACCACCTGTTTTATGTCCAGACCTGGCCATGATAAAAGTTTGTTACTTGGACAGATTGTGGCGACAGAAGTACGAAGGCGTTGAAGACACAAGGACATTCTGATAATCACTTGACGAAAATCTCGTGGATGAATTCCAGATAACATTCAGTTAAGATAGAGACTTAATGACCACACTACGAGTCGTGGGGGTCCCAGTCGGTGAAAAGAAAGAAAAGAAAAAGGAAGATAATTTTTTTTCTTTGAGCGATAATTGTAAACTGAGGCGAGACTAGCCACACCTACACTGCCGAGCGTTCATTGGCTGAATGCTGGCGTGAGCGATGGGCGAAGGTAACATATGAAAAAGAAGGGAAACCTGTTGACGCCTCTGAGGGGATTGGTGTGAGATACCACTATGAGAAAGAAGGAAAACCTGTTGACGCCATCTGAGGGGATTGGTGTGAGATACCAATATGAGAAAGGAAGAATTTGGGAGGACAATTCCCTTAAGAACCCCTCTAAAACAGAAAGTAATGGACTTCCAAAAATGGAAAGTGATCAATTTTCCTGTCCGAAAACAAATAAAATGCTTATTGCGGATTTGGAATTATCAAGGAACCCAAACCACGACAGGCCCCCACCCGGTTTTGGTCGGCGTCCATATAAACGGAGTTACAGGGCAGAGACTGTGGCAGTTGGGCAGACGCAGACAGAGTTGAGCTGTGAGCTCGCAGACCAACCTCGCAGGAGCGGACTGAAAGATATCCACGCATTCCGACTTAGACTTCTAACCAAAAACAATCTTTTTTTTTTTGAAGAATGACTTAGACTCACACCACCAAAATAAGTTTTACGAATGTCGCCTGAAGATACCAAAAACCAGTTATTGAAAAACAACTTAAGATATTAAGAAACGCCTAACAAACGCAAAGTGTCACGTATACATAGAAGCGTTTTTGGAGAAAGACGCAGTCCTGTATTCAGTAACCAGATATAAAGATATTTGTTATTCTTTTTTTAACACATTTGAATCTTTCGAATTGTTACTTTATTTTACATATACTTGTGAAGTGTCACCTTTGCTCGAATTAAGCTTTCACTGTGGCCCGACGACTGATTGATTTCGTCTACTTAAGATCAAATCACAACGTGGGTAGGTTAGACTAGAAATCAAAGCAGTTACTTCGGTAATCAGACGTTGGAGGCGAGCTGGGACCGACAAAGCTGATACCGAATCTAACCAGCTTTCTATCCGAATCAGTCAAGAGTTAGAACGTCACACATGGTGCCGCGACCAATGCCAAGTCACATTGGTCGTCACAGGATAGCACGGGGCAGAGGCACAGTGTGACGTCACATGATGTTTGTATTAGATTGCTTGAAATTTGTGAGAGTTTTTAGTTTAAAATTGGTGTTGAAATCGATTTTTCGTTTTTCGCGGTTTTTTGTTAAATGCAGTGGCATAGAAATAAAAATACAGTATCGTTGAGTTTGTCATGATGTAAGTAACCTATATACCGAGTTTGAACGAAATCGGAGGAAAAAGTTGAATTCATCAATTTTTGATCGGCTTTATCGCTTATTGATTTTTTTTTTAAATTATCGATTTTTATGCTAAGAACCTATCTTACATTCTGCAATGTTTGTGTCAAGTTTGGCCAAAATCGGTTGGATGGATCTCGAGTGAAATGTTATCACACAGATAGACACACAGACACACAGATAGACACACATACACACAGATAGACACACAGACACACAGATATCCTCTGTTTCATATATAGAAATAATTATCCTTTGTGTATTTCTTTTAAGTTTTAAATTTATATTAAAATAAAGAATTTTGCATTTCAAATAATTATCATTTAGTATAATTTTCCTTTTGTTAGTCGAAAGGAAAATTATACTAAATGATAATTATTTTCATTCAAACAATTTACAATTCGAATAAATGATTTTCGAATTATTTTTTTAAACAATTATTTTCGAACTATGTCGGAAGTCACACTGAATAGTTGCAATCTTCAAGAGGCTCCTTGCTTTGGGCGTCTGCTGAAACACAAGATCTCAAGTGAAGCACATAAAGGATCACACTGCCATATTTGTCTTTATAAGATTCAAAGCAGGCTAAAAATAATGAATTGTTGCCATGTTTGCGCTGTAATGGTCCAATATTCTCTTTCAAGCCATGACAGAGTTCAAAAGTATTTTCGTACCCTTGTGGGTGATGAATTATTCTGAATCCTACATCACATTATCCACTAAGTGAACGTCGCATGCGTATCACTACGCTCTCGCTATTTCCAAGAAAAATCTGAAGTGTAAGATTCACCCAGTTCAGACCTTTACAGAGGCAAACCATGCTCTGGCTTACAGCCATATGACGTTGAAACATAGATTTCGGTAGGATCACTGAAGTTATTGTGGTTTGAAAGATGGCACTTTCTAGAAAAATGTCCTGTTATCATTCAAAGTCGTTATTCTAGGTAAATCAGCATTGACTTTCTCAAAGCAAAACCACATACGTATTTCAAACATAGATATTTCGAATAATCATCATTTAGTATAAGTGACCTTTCGATTATTTTTTATTCTAACAAATTACAATTCGAATAAATGATTTTCAAATAATTATTTTCGAATAATTTATTTCGAATTATGTTCACATAAAGTCTTTGTAGCCTGGATTTGATTTTGAAGTTAGATTCTTCCAGCCTACAAAGGCTAGAAGAATCTAACTTCAAAAGAAGCAGGACCCACAAGGTGGTGTTGAGGCTACCCCTTTCCTCCTCTCAGAGGTTGATTTAATTTTGAATTTAACTTCCTCTAGACTTTGGCTACAGAGGTAGGACCCACAAGGTGGTGTTGAGGCTACCCGTTCCTTCTCTCAGAGGTTGATTTAATTTTGAATTTAGCTTCCTCTAGACTTTGGCTACAGAGGTAGGACCAACAAGGTGGTGTTGAGATTACTCCGTTCCTCCTCTCAGAGTTGGATTTCTTTTTGAAGTTAGCTTTTTCTAGTCTTTGCCTAAAGAGGCAGGACCTACAATGCAGCAGGTGATTTGAATTCCGCTTTTCCTTTTCCAAGACTGGTTGCCACCCAATGCTATATGACCTGCTATCTTACGCATAGTTGGAGGAGAGGAAAAATGGATTCACATATTCCCCATTAACGCGTAAGTGAATGTAATGCACTCGACTTGAATTTGAACTCGGCTCTCCGATTCCTCAATCTGAGCCGCTAATCAGTATTTCACTGTGCTATTGCTGCTGTTGAAATTCCGTGATTGATATAATTTTAGCCATTTGGTTCTTTGTTTTTGACTAAATCGTGCCAGTCTATAAGCTCACATGAAGGATTACCTTCTTTACGACCTAGATTACCTTCTTTACGACCTTGAAGCAGTTTTTAATGATCGATCTGAAAATAAAAATAACGGTTGCATATCGTTTATAATTAAGACATGAACAGGTCGAGCACAATGACCGACATCCATATGACGACCTAAATCTGACGAGGCTATTTAAGTGCATGACCTTCTTGCTTAGGTTATTGTTTTGGTCTTGAAGTATCGTGCGGTATTGTAGAAAACTATTCTTACCGCAACCTATTATATTTCCAATTTCATTATCATCTTTAATAAATTGTTATAACTGATCAAGATACTGAGACATTTTCGAGGTATTTTTCAAGACTAAAAGTGAGGAACTACATTCCGATGTAGTGTAATGGTCAGCAAACTTGTCTCGTTAGATCAATTACGACTAAGTAGGGAATTCAGTCTTCACTGGGTTCCCATATTTTCGGCCTTGTGTCATTTCTAAGTTACGCTGAGTTGGAATTCTGAAGACGACATGAATTTTCCGTGTCTGTAAATTTAGTGAAATAAATCATTGTTCTAGTTTAAGGCTTATGAAGAATTACATTTTCATATTAATGCTTCACTGATATCATTTGAATTATTCAGATGATGTCAAACAAAAGACTTCATACATTGGATTGGGTTACACTGACAGAATTATCAATTACGAATAAAATATTAACCGAGTCTCAATTTGACACGAATTATATCGCAATTGATCATCTTAAAAAAATCGAGTAATTGCGTATAACGCAATATTGTGTTGTGTCATTGTTAATGAAAGAAAGTACTTTGACGTTAAATTCCAGCTACATCACAGCGAAAATAAAAAAGAGATTATTATTATTATTATATTGCAATTCGCATGCTGATCGTTTCAAACGGCAGTAATAATTTTAAGTGACTCTCTGACAAAACTTCAGAGAGCAAACCATTTCCGCAGCATATTTCCTGAGCCTAAGATGTTTTTTGGCGACGTTGTTCTGTTGTAGGCGATTTCAATGACATCGACGTGTTTCTGTAGATTCTTTTTAATCGACTCCAATGAAAATTGGATCAAATTTTGCATGTGCGTTCCACATTCTCTCAACATCTACCCTCAACTCTGTGTAGGTCTCAACCTTTTCAACTTCTTTACCTGTAATATAGCGATCTCCAGGGGGGTGCCACATCTATCAACAGATACTTAAGATAACCTTGTATTCGTGATGTTCTCTCTGATCTAGGGTGGTCAAGAAATCTCAGACTGAATTGTGAAAATATTCTTCTTCTTCTTCTTCTTCTTCTTCTTCTTATTATTATTATTATTATTATTATTATTATTATTATTATTATTAGTGTTATTATATTTCTTTTGATTTCTAGTGTGTACAAATTTCTTCTCGGGTCCTATCCAGAGACCTAAGGTTAGAAATGGAATCATGACATTTTCCACTGACCAATTAAAGAAACAAAACAAAACACATATTTTACATAAAGCCCAACGTAAGGTGTGGGCTGTACTCGTGTGAACAATTTTTTGTATTTCTTTAAGGCATGGGCTTCCAGCAATTCCTTCAATTAGTCTACTGGAATCTTTTCCACACAATACGAGAGCTCCAACGAGAACAGGGAGTGTTGATGCTCCCATGTGCCATATTTTTGAGATTTCGACTTCATTATTATTATTATTATTATTATTATTATTATTATTATTATTATTATTATTGTTATATGATGGCTGTCTTCTCAAGGTCTACAATCTTGATTTCAGTTCCAATATATTTTTTATCATTTTCTCCCAAGCAAGGCATTAAAGCCACTAAGTTTACTTCGTCTGAAACAATATGAAAAAAAAAAAAAAATTAACGAGTGATCAATAAAAGAACAGGAATTAAGAAGACAGAAGTTAACCATTGACATTGCATTTAATTTGGAAGGTCAACATTAGGTTTCTGGTTGGACTCTGAAGGAAACGTGCATACAACAGAAATTATCATTATTATTATTATTATTATTATTATTATTATTAATAATAATAATAATAATAATAATAATAATAATAATAATAATGATAATAATAATACAAAACTCAGGGAAGAGCCTGATTTAAGAAAAGAAAAAAAAGACACAATGACAATATTTCGACAGAATATGTGTGTCCTACAAATATTTTAAAAACTTACAAATATGAAAAAAATTACACACATACAAACACACGCACAGATGCACAGACGCAAACACACACACACACGCGCACACACGCACACACACAAAACATGGATCATTGTTTTGCCAAGAATGGTAGTACTGGTAATTAACGGGACCAAACGAATGAAACCTAGTCAGAGTGAATGGTGCAACTGAATCGTCAGTCACATAATGGGAACCGTGCTCATCTTGAAATTTTCAACTAGTTGATTAGTTATTATTATTAATCAGATAGTTTAGTATAATTTTCTGGTATCTAGTCTACAGTCGCTTTCTCACAATCGTGCGTGGCTTCCCTCTGTCTTTTCTATAAGTATTTTCACGGCAATTGTTCCGACGAGTTGCTTTCACTGGTTTCCAGACTGCATGTATTTAAGCAAGCTACTAAATTGGCATCCTAGTCCCACCCTTTCACTGTCGAAACGGTTAAATGAAAACCGTCTTTTCTACTCAAACAGTTTCTTCTTTCGCACTTCCCGTATGTAGAATGCCCTTCCTCTTACTTGCTTCCCTGATAACTACAGTCTACAAATATTCAAGTATAATTTCAGTCGACATCTTCTGATACCTTGCTCTTGTTCTCTACCGTTCTCTTTATCCTCTCTGCAAATATTCCTCTTTAATCTTGTTCTCTATCTTCTGTAACCCTTTGCGTGCTAGTGGCACTCCTGCCTTGCTTGGGGTGAAGTGGTTAAAAATCCTCTCTTGCGATTTTGTTCATTCACCCCGAGAGTGGAGATTAGTCATTTCGGTATGTAAGTATCTTCACGCGCTTTAAAGTTTGAAATGTCGGTGGGTTCTGGATATTTTTTCTCAATGTACACCATAATGTCATAATATATATTTTGATATATTATATATTATGACATATTATAAAATCAAATATGTGGCGCAGTTCAATTTATATTACAATGAATTATTCATACAAAAAGTACATTATAAAGTTAATGATATAAAATGGCGAAATCGTTTCGTAAACAAAATTTTAGTTTCATATAAAATAAATCACTCGATGAATGTTATGAACCTTGTTTTTAATAATTATGAGTGGTATAAGGTCTTTTTTTGAACATGCAAGTACTTTCAACTGTATATTCAGTCATCCTCAGGCATGAAAATTATTTTGCTTTTAGTAAAATCTAGGTAGCATCCGAGACGAAAAAATTAAATGCGAATCGAAACATATTTTTTTTTAATGTTAACAGATACTAATTTTTGGAGCGTGCATTCGCAACGCTAAGGTTGAATTTTTTGAAAATTTAAGAAAGTGCGTTTTATTAATATGACATTACTCTATTTATTGAACAATTTAGTTCATGCCACATTGACTGATAAACTCCTACAAGAAAATAATTCTCAAATTGCCATAAAGTGTTTTATTATTATTATTTTTATTATTCATGAATTTTCTGTTATTATTATTATTATTACTGAATTATCTGTTATTATTATTATTATTATTATTATTATTATTATTATTATTAATGAATTTTCTGCTTTAGTATTATTATTAATGCATTTTCTGTCTTATTATTATTAATAATGATTTTTCTGTGTCATTATTTTTATGAATTTTCTGTTATTATTATTATTATTATTATTATTATTATTCATGATTTTTCTTTGTTATTATTATTAATGAATTTTCACTCTTATTAACATTATTAATGAATTTTCTTTGTTATTATTATTATTATTATTATTAATACATGTTTGCATATTTTGTTATGTGACATGTTATTGTTTAATATGTAAATAAGTGAAATGAGGAAAACTTTATCATTGGCCTATGAAAATATTACATCGACATATGTTTTTATTTTTTTTTATTTCATCAGATCCATTGATAACTGCAGCACGAAATAATATAATAAACTCACAGAAATTTAACTGAAATTTTCGATTTAATTTATTCAAATTTATATCCAAACAAGAAAATATATCCTTGTTAAAAACTTAGTGTAAAATGTAACGTAAGAAACCTTATGTAGCCTATGTTGTAATCGGCAAAGTGTATGCAATTTTTTGTAACGAAGAGTTAACTTTAAGCGAATAAATGAACTTTACATGAGTTGCAAATCGGTTATCTGGAGATTTGAAAATATTTATAATCGATATTGGGACAGAGTCATTCGTTCCTTATTTACCATATCAGACATGGAAAATAATTAGCTGAACCGAAAATGTACACTTGTAAGCCAAAGCACAGATGAAGAACATTTGTACCAATCTATTGATACCTATCGAATTAGTACAACAGTTACCTGAAAGGAAGTCTGTGTCGCAGGGTAATGGCTAGTTTTGAGAGAGAAAATATAATTAGATCCAGATTATTTTTCTTATGAGATCAAATAGGCAAGCATTATTGGCGTCTTCCTGATATTTTAGAACGTTACATTTGATAAAGAACTGTATAAACAAATCTTTTTTACCTCGTGTGGGAAATAAACAATTTCGGCAGACGATGAAAGTGGTCGTTTGTCTTTTGAACCCGGATGTGGAATGAAGTTTACGTTCGTAGCTTTAAGGAGGTGATATTAGAAGCTAAACGGTCAACCTAAAATATAACTTTCCGAAGATACCTAATAAAGGGTTCACACTTTTCAATGTGATTGAATATAGCTAATTAAGGCGAAATTATATTACGGAAATTTAAATTTGTTTTTGGTTTTATGTCGAACAAATTTTATAAATTTCCTTCGACTTAGAATATTCCCCTAATTCTCTTTCGTTTAAGCCCTTACGTCGTCGTTACCATATATATTTTTTAAAGTTATTTTTTTTACAGTGTAACCCGGATATAAGAGACCCGGATATAAGAGAAACCTGGATATAAGAGAGATTTTCTCTGGTCCCAAATTAGAGCCTGTGTTAATGTATATATAATAGACCAAACCCGGATATAAGAGAAACCCGGATATAAGAGACTTCTTCTCCGGTCCCGACAACTCTCTTATATCCGGGTTACACTGTATTTTAAAATCCATTTTAAATTTAAATTTATTCTTTCCTATTTCCAATATCCCCTCAATTTGCCTTCATAATATTAATATTCTCTGACTTATTTAATACACCGTCTCCCCTTAGATAACCACCTGTCCTGACCCCCTGTCTGGTGCCTATCGTCTGACATAAAGATTAAAATATGTGAACACGATATTAGGTATCTTCGGCAAGTTAAATTTTAGATTGAACCATCAGCTTCTAAAATCATCCCGTTACAGGCAACACCGACTTCCCTCTATGAGCATGAACTTGATTCCACATCGGGGGTAAAAAGACAGACGACTATCACCCACATTAGGTAAAAAGATTTATTTTGATTATTCATTCATATTACTCTGTATAAATAAAATACATCGAGCTCTCTTCAGTTTTTATATTTTTTTATTACTAGGATCCACTCAGATTATATACCCACGGATTTATATTACCTCTACTATATATATATATATATATATATATATATATGTGTGTGTGTGTGTGTGTGTGTGTGTGTGTGTGTGTGTGTGTGTGTGTGTGTGTAAGCAAATATATGGATATATATCCGACAGTATGAAGAAAAATATATGGAAAAACAAAAATCCGAATATGTTGTTTTAATGTTATTTGAATGTCGACGTCAGACGTTTCGGTCTAGTAGACCTTCTTCAGGACATAGTTATTAAAACACAATTAACATGAGACGATATTCAAGTCAACATGAAAAGACAATAGACATAAGACTAATCAAAACAGAATAACTGAAATTTTTTAAGATCAGCGTTCCGTTTCGCAATATGATCACGTCGGCGATGTTGTCTACCTGCCTCATAAAGATTTTTATTATGAATATATTTTAAAATCTTCACAGAATCAAAATCGATATATATATATATATATATATATATATATATATATATATATATATGTGTGTGTGTGTGTGTGTGTGTGTGTGTGTGTGTGTGTGAAGAAATATAATTTTAAGGTGTGCTATATTTATGGGATAAAGTGCTCAATATCAGAGATAGAGCGTATGTAAATATAAATATTAAAGTGAACATTCATTAAAGTCAACACTTAGAGACGACAGGCTGTTTCATGCTGGATACAATCGTCAGGCCGCAATCGAACATTCACGGTCTGATGGTTGCGCCTAGCATGAAACAGCCTGTCGCCTCTGTGTGTTGACTTCAATGTTTACATCCTTGTAGGGCCAACTATAGCGTTATGGTTGAAGAGGAAGGACTAGACTGAAAGCGACAAACCCGCGAAGTCCCCAACGGTGAGAATGGCAAATATCGGAAGAGGGCAGCACCAGTTGGGCTGTCGTAACTAAGGTGGTCCTTGACAGACCAAGCATCCGACAGTTCGTTTCAAACAGTTTTGCCAGATCTCGCCTGCCTCATTTCTCTAGGCGCTTCTGACCAAGTATAAGGTCTTCTCTATCCCGCTGAGTTGTCCACCGAAATCAAATTCACGCGAATGGCCTCGTCAAACTATCTTTGATTCACAATCATCTCCACCCCCGCCACCAGGGGGGAGAAAGAGAATAGGGAGAGAGGATGGCGATCCCGATGTTCAGATGCGCGCGGGTGCTAACAACAGCAAAATTTCAAATTCAAATAAATGTGACGTGTTGAACGATAGCGTATAAGTGACATTATGCGTAGAACAGTTTCACAGAGTTTGCCAACACTGGCAAGCAGTATATAAATATTTATAAATTCATTAGTTCATGCATTCAATTGGCGTATTTTGCGCCGCTGTGGTCATCACTCGCTATATTTCTTTTGTAATTGTGGTTCATGGTGACATTCAATGTAAAACAGTGCAATGACTTACCGGTTCCTTTTCCCAACGGGTATATTGAGGTTACACGGTCCTTTCTCTCAAAAGTTCCTCCACTCACTGATAAAGCCGTTGTCCTCTAAGGTGCAGATACTACGACTGGCGACTGACGAATGACTGCCTGGTACAGGTAGTTTGGGGGAAATCCTTTCGTATACCCTCACACACCATCGCAGTGTCCGTGCGACTTCTTGGGGACATGCGTGAGAGTGTGATGGAGACCGTGAAATAGCACCGTTCCGCATCTCAACGCACCTTAATAAAACAGGGCTACATCTTGTAAGAACACGTTCTTTCTTCTTTCAGTTAATAGTTATTCCTTCCTTCTTGCCTTTCTTTACTACATTCTCTTTCGATTTTCCTTCTGAGTCTTCAGTCAACACAGTGTCATCCGTATCTCTTGTTTTGTTAATTTTATATATGTCAATAATAAATCCTGTTAGAATTTCTAGTTTTCTTAAAATTATCTTGCTTCATAGGGTCGAATAGATTCGTCGAGGAAAAAAATGTAATTTTGCCTTGTTCTTCTTTCTACCTCTTCATCCACAAGGATATGATACTTTTACATAAACTATTTATAAATATTTACATATTGGTTGCCAATTTTGACAAACGTTTTACACATGATGTCAAATATATGATATACACATATTTGAATGTGAAATATAAAGTTGCAAAAATATGAAGTCAAAAATATAAAATCAATAATAGTTCTCTATATGGTTTCATTAAAAGAAATACTCTAACTCTAATTCTATATTTCTGTTTGAAAAGGAGCCTTTCGCTGCGACACTTCATGTCATTTCCTGACTTAATCCGATAGAAGTCAATAGGTTTAAGCCATGTTTGGTCGAATGGTAATCATTTTGTGGTGGTTTTTAAATTAATTATGAATAGTAACAGTTCAACAGTCGGCCACTATTTTTCTGCAAATGAAGCGTTGGAATTTTTCAGCCGTTTTTTTTTTTTTTATGTCAATTGAATTGTAGCATTTGTACAGATGAGACTCTTCGGCCAATTCGGAAGGGTTTTACAAAAAAAAAAAAGACAAGAAATCATATTGGATGAAATGTCAGCTTCGGCTCTGTTTTGACTCTTGATTGCCAATTCAAGAAAGACATTCAGATTACTAGCACAAAAAAACAGAGAATGTCTCATATCGAGAATATTTAACATTGAAAAACATAAGAAAAAAATGAATAATTTTTAATAATATGTGGAAATCTCCGCCTTTTACCTGAAGAAGGTCACAAGACCAGAAACACGTGTAGTAAAATTATGGAAAATAAAGCAAAATATTTTTTTAAAAAATCCACATTACAACCAAAAACGTTTGCGGCACCTCTCTTCTCTTCTTTTTAATATTAATATATATATATATATATATATATATATATATATATATATATATATATATATATGTGTGTGTGTGTGTGTGTGTGTGTGTGTGTGTGTGTGTGTGTAAAAATTCCCAAGACGATAGAATCCAGGTAGAACTCAATGTCCAGGACATATATGTTTATGGAAAGGCTAGACATAGTAAGGGAGTGGATAAATAGAGTATATTTCCAGTCAAGGATTGTAATTAATTAATCAACCTTTAATATAAATTATTGATTAATTTCTTCGATTCTTTTACATATCTTAATTGAATTAATGATGATGTGAATTAACATGGAAAATGTTAGCAAACATGACTATATATATATATATATATATATATATATATATATATATATATATATATATATATATATATATATATATATATATATATTTCCAAGAGGATAGAATCCACGTAGAACTCAATGTCCAGAACAGAGTAACAATATAATAAAAAAGGCTCAAACACTAATATTCCATGGTTATATTCCATTGGAATCGTAATTACGATCCAATTCATCAGACCTACAAATTCAAAAAGAAATCAGAAAATATAACTCTGGGTATAAAAAACAAAATTTTAGTGAGAGTGTATGTGTGGGGGTGGGAAACAAGTGTGAGATCTCCAGAAAGAGGTGTAACAGAAGAAAGAAAAACAGGAAGGCCTAAAGGTGAAGGTGAGGATTGAAATTTAAGTTAAATAATGGTTTAAATGAGTGAGATACAGATAAATATGAATTATTTTCATATATATATATATATCTAAGAAAATTTTAGAAAGGAGTTTTTAAGAATCCGATAGATTTTTATCACTTTTTTTTTGAGTAGGCTTTAATTATTAAACAGTATATATATTCATTTTTGTCTACCGGCCTGAATGTTGGAGAAATCTTATTTAAAAAAGTGGATTTGAACCTGCGTCGACTGAAGGCACAAAATATTAGTATCTACTGAAAATAACATTTCAGGTGGTTGGAATATCGAACTGAACCCTTTATTTCGCTCACTGGAGTAGACTGTTCTAGTTCCACGTGTCATGTCTCATGGATGTCAGTTATCAGTTATCTCCTGTTAATTCCCCTCTTTAACTTCTCCCATGCTTTAATCAGGTATTGAACTCGCAACTCTTTGGGTCCTGTCACTAGATCTAACCAACGACTTTATCCACTGTGCCAGTTGTTCTTAACAGGAGATAACTGATAATTGACATTCATTAGTCATGGCACATATATATAGGAAATGAATAAAACACCAAAAGTAAAATGGAAAATTATAAACAAAACTAGAACCTGTAAAACTTGGGATGACCCTTGCCCTTTAAGCCTACATGAAAAACTACAAATTATCAAGTTTCTAAATAATCAAAAATTTATTAAACAATAGACATCATTTAACGTTTTCCCGACATCATCAAATTTTTGCATTGAATAATTAGCATAAAACAAACAAAAAAATAAAATAATAAATACAAATTTTAAACTCCATAGTCTAAATAAAAAGTTTAAATGCCCTACAAATAAAAAAAGAATACTTTATGAAATCGTCAAAAAAACAAAAAAACAAAACAAAAAAAAACAAAAAAAAACAAATGTTAGCGAATTATGACAGTTTTTTATATACACAAAACCCTTTCAGGAAAAAAAAATAAAATAAAAAAATAAATAAATCTCCATAGACACTTAACCAGACTTGACGATGTCATCTTCCGCTTTGAATTTAGACACCCCAACCCTACCCTGACTTGATTTCTTTGAATGTAACTGAAATATTGATACAAATTATTAACACTTACGCCCCTTTTCTTAAACAATTGCTCTAGCTGTTACCATAGTAATTCTAATTTTAATAATGAATATGCTTATAAAACGCGTAAATTTCAAGAATTAGTTATTCCCCAAAAAAAAATTTTGCTTGAAGATAGAACAGAGCTTGGTACTTTAATTCAGTTTGATTCAAATAATTATATTGAAGTTTTCGGCTCTTGTTTTGAAACATGAGAACTCTTATGTAGCGATGGAATCATATTTTTAAATATATATATATATATATATATATATATATATATACTCACTCGACACTCTCGTCGAATTCTATGTATGAGGGTCACGCAAGAGACTGACAACCTACACCAGCACATTATGAATATAGTGGTGAAGATGTTGTGCAGAACTATCCACAGTTTTTGAAGGACCAAATACAGAGACTTGGTGCACTACGGGCCACAGGATCCCCAAACTCAGGTTCTGAATTCATAGTTGTCCATCTCCCAGTCTGTTCTGCTATTTACCCGTAGCTGGAGAGAGAAAAAGAGGATTCACACTTTTCTCAAGGGTAATGGATTCAAATGGAATTCTAACTCGGCTCTCCCATTCCTCAACTCAAGCCGCTGTCCATTACTCTACCGTGCCTCCTTTTATATATATATATATATATATATATATATATATATATATATATATATATATATATATATATATATATATATATATTCTACCATGTTTTAGAAGTTTTTTTTCTGAATGTCATTTATCTTCCGTTAAAACGGTTCCCGTATGATCACCAGAGGTAAGCAATGTCGTGCCTGGTCAGTCATTTGACAACTTGGGAATACCGAGTACTGTAAGCTTGGATATGCGCGCCAAGTTACAATTCCAGTTAGGGTTGTTATCTTTACTTCCGCGCAAATACCGCTGGGAAAGGTATTAATCAGCCTCTTCTCCCACAGCTATGGGTTAATTAGCAGCATTTGTATCAGTAATAATCATTAATATCAAAAAACAAAAAAAAAAAACAAACAAAAAAAAAACGTCTTACCAGGTAAAAATAATTTCTGGTTTTAAATAACCTGTAAAAAATCAAACCACTCAAATTTATCACCCCTATAATGGCTGATTGCATGGATTCTAAAAGTTTCATATAATATAGAAAAATCAATTTTCATCTCATTTCATAACATTTATCATTAATCATTTTAAACAAGTCGGTATTTTGGTATTGATTGTGTCATTTCCTATGCTATGGACAAAATAAGGAAGATTATATTTGGAGATATGCAGAGTGCGATAGGTTAATTTTCGCCATTTTATATTTTTCATTTCGCGTATGCGCGTTGTTTGTTCTTGATTTTGTAGACTTCGCACTATGCTAGGGTCAGTTGGGCACATTCTGTGTGTGTGTATGTGTGTGTGAGAGAGAGAGAGAGAGAGAGAGAGAGAGAGTAAAAAAGCACCACGACACAATTCACAGCACCAGAAATTTGGAAAACGGCATGCTGTAATGCTTGGCATTCGCGCCAGAATCTCCAATACGAACATTTCAGAGTATTTGAATGTAAATCTCTGGACAGTGCAATGGATTCTAGAAGAGTTGGATTAGTCTAATGGTAATTACGAAGGTACATCAGCTCGGAAAACTCACTCGGATAGTTCGGATAAGAACTCCCGAATTTGTTTCAACACGGAGGCAAACATCAAGTGCACTGAGGTAATACTGCTGCCCTAGGTCAAGAGGGGGGCTTCTGGAAGACCCTATGTCAGTCAATATGACTCTGCACCATACCACACAAAGAGGAGAGCCCAGTAATCGCTGTCAGGCAATTTCTGCCATCACATCAGCCCTAACATCTGTCTACCTAACTCCCCATTCTATAATCGCTTTGATCATTATGTAAGGGGCGCAATTGAGGGAGCGACCAACAAAACACCAGAGATGAACTGAAGGCAAGGATTATGGTAGCATAAGAGTTGCAGGAGATTCCGAAGTCGTTTGGAGGCCGTGGATGAAGCCAATGCCGGTTTTATTGAATAAATTTACCCTTTAGTATTTCAAGATATTTTTGTGTAATTTCTGTTAAAATGAGATATAAGTGTTATTTTCATTTTTGCGTCATTTAGAAGACAATGTATCCATCGCACCCTCTATTTGAACACATTTCTCATTTTGAATAAATATGTTTTGAACAATTTCAAGCTTACATTTCAAATTTACAGATTTATGCTTTTCACCTTGTAGTTTTTTTCTGTTTCATTTTTGTCTATTTTTTGACAGCTACGATATATATTTTTTATTTATTTATTTTGTCTTTACAGTCACTATGTTTGTTTTGTATTGCATCAATGTTAAGATTCACACTTCAGCACTTGTCTACCGACTTGCGAGCATTTCTTTTTTCTCACATCTGTTGACAATCCTCTTTCTACAAAGAAAGACGACAAACATTGTTATCACTTGAAGAGATGAACACATAAGAAAACTTCAGAAGTCAGAAAACAGTACAATAAGAGGAAAACTTTGTATGAAGTTAACTAATCTGCACAAAAATTTACAAGAATACCTTATAAATAATGGACTATACCATTTTGATTGCGTGGAAGGGTATATCAAATAGGCTATTTGGTTTAAGAAAGAAAGAAAGAAAGAAAGTAAAAAAAAAGGAAGATAGAATTGTTTAACGTCTCCTACTAATAGCTCATAAATAATGGACTGTTCCATTTTGATTGCGTGGAAGGGTATATCAAAGACGCTACTTGGTTTCAGAAAGAAAGAAAGGAAGATAGAAGTGTGTAACGTCTCCTGCTAATACCTCATAAATAATGGATCATTCCATTTTGATTGGGTGGAAAGACATATCAAAGATGCTACTTGGTTTCAGTATGAAAGAAAGAAAGATTGAAAGAAAGAAAAAGTTAGAAAGAAAGAAAGAAAGAAAGAAAGGAAGAATGAATGAAAGAGAGAAATAAAGAAATGTAAAAAATTGTCAATTTCTAATCTTTTCAATAATTATTATTGCAATAAGTTGTTAAAGTTGTTAAGCTCAAATATTTAACGATGCGATGGGGAAATTTCTACTGATATTTTATTGTAGTAGAACTCTCCATCAGCTTGTTCAATCATTAACTCAAGAATTAAAATTCATCAGAAAATTTAAAGCGGAAAAATGTACCCTCTTTTCATGAGTTATTAGGTTGGTGCAAAAATAATGACGTAATAATGTCGTTTTTTGACGTTAAAAAATACGTCACAAAACGGCATTATTACGTCATTATTTTTGCACCAACCTAATAGTTCCTTAGTTCGCACGACCGTTACGCTTTGCCATTAGTATTATATTTATGGGATGACGCAGAGTAAAAATGTATCTTGGTATTTTGACTTATATACTGTGCCGTGCCACGGAACTGGGTACACATATTATTTACATACTACCCATGCATTAGCTCCAGGTGTATAAAATATTTGAAACCTAAGTGTAAAGATGTTATTTACATATTATTGTGCCTAAATTATTTCTAGGAGCATTACATGCTTAAGAAGTAAGTCGGTCCACAATTATGACTGACATCTGAATACGGAAAATTTTCACATATACATCGGCAGTATGAATTGGCTGCATATTAAGTTGAGATCATATTATTTTTTATTGTGTGTAGTGTCAGCACAAATGTATCCACACGTTTCCGGTGTCTGTTTTTTAATTTTAATTTTAGGTCAGCGAATCGGTAGTGATTGATGCATCTGAAAATAATTCATATTTATCTGTATCTCACTCATTTAAACCATTATTTAACTCCTCTCTTTAAAACTTCTCTCTGTTAAATGTTAATCCCCACCTTCACATTTAGGCCTTCCTGTTCTTCTTTCTTCTGTCGCACCTCTCTCTAGGGCTTTCATATCCCCCTCACACTTGTTTCCCACTCCCACACATACACTCTCACAAAAATTTTGTTTTTTATACCCGGAGTTATATTTTCCCATTTCTTTTTGTTTTTATAGGTCTGATGAATTGGATCGTGATTACGATTCCAATGTAAAATGTAATAAATTATAACCATGGAATATTAGTTTTTGAGCCTTATATATATATATATATATATATATATATATATATAGGTTTGCATAAGTAAGTTACGTGGGTCACTCCGAAAGTAATGCCTCCTATTTTCTAACGATTTTGTTATCTTTGACCACGAATTCGAAAGAGGGTATTGAAGATATTGCAGTAATATGTGAAACTTCCCGTCGATAAACATTAATTCTTTTTGTCACTTTATTGATAGCAGCTGAGCGGTAGTTGGAAAAATCGAATCTGACATGAAATATATAAGAAGTGATGTTTTACTGAATCTCTCCATGGACACAAATTGCATCCATTGAGACCGGATAAGAGATGGGGAAACAGTTACACAGTGCGTAAGGTGCTTCAGCAGTGACGTCTGTGATATCTATTTGAGATTTATGCGATATCTATAGGGTTATCTATGCGATATCTGTGTTATATCCATGTGATATTTATGACAAATCGCGTTTACAAGGGAGAAAATGCAAATCTAATGGAGATCACTATTTGTTTAGTATCTGAAACCTTGCTCTTTTAAACAGAAATATTTTGCTTCCAGCCTTACGATCAAGGTGTACATAAACACTGATATAGTTTTGATCACCGTACATAAGCAATGTCGAATCATGTCATTACTTAGATGAGGGTCCGGCTACTGTAACCTTATCAAGTTGTGTAGATTCTTCAAGTTCCACTTCCCCATTATGTGTCCCGGAAATTTCAGTTATGTCTTTCGGATTCGAAATATAAGTGATCTCTTTGTTTCCATTTTCCTTAAAATTATTGATTGCGCACATGTTCCGCATATAGTATTCTCAGTATCCTTCTGTAGAACCACATTTCTGTTGCCTCGAGTTACCTCTTCATCTGTGAAGATCTTGAAAAGCATTCACTTCCATACAGATGTTGGCATTACATAGGAGTTCTGCAAACATTTCTTGCTTTTCTAACGAAATGTTTCTGTTTCTCAGCATTTGTTCAGCTTTCAGAAAACACCGTTCGCTAATCGAAGCTACGTTCAAATTTCGCTGAGAAACACTGGTTCTCATTTAAACACCGAAGTTAAGTCTGTGTCGAAATCGGTCCGTACTTAGATGAGCTATGCGGGTTGATAAGCCATCAAAAGACAAATCAAGCAATCAGTACGTTATTGCAATTCGTAACTCGCATCTTGGGCTTTTCCACCTGCTGACGACCGCACATACTGTCTTATATTTAATAAATATTACAGAATTTGTTTATCAAAACCTATTTTTGACAGGAAATTTATATCTGGAGTGAACGCATAAATAAATTTCCACGAAGACTAACCCGCGAATCGTGTGCCATTTTCCAAGGAAAAAGTGTAAAAGACAACCAGAAAAAGAATACGACAACATGAAATGCTTATCTGAATGTTGGCCTGTCCAAATGAAAAATGACGCTCATGGCCTGCATAAACTCTCGTCGTCAGCGAGAGTCTCAAGTGATATTTAAATTTTGAACAAGATTCGGGTTACTATATGCAAATTAGGTTCTATAAAACGGATTACTAGATGACAGTAGAGAGTGGATCTGTGATTCGTCAAGTTGCATGGGTGACGAGTTCTTGAGACGTTTGACTGCTAGATTGAATTTTATTCCACCACTTAAAATTCTGCTACAGTATCTATTAAAAACAAATACGATTTAATACGAAAACGAAAATTATGAAAACTATAATTTTTTTTTTCATTTGATTATTAATGACGTTATTAATTCACGTAATTTTCATCAGTAAGAAAGAAGCAATCAGCGAAAAGACCCAGCAGTGTTCTTTTGAGATTCACTTTGACAGAAATTAATTTTATCAATTAAAAAACAATGATATTGTGTTAATTAACTGATGCCATGGAAAGGTATTTTGAAAGAAACTTATTGAACATTTCAAGGTCAGTCATGTGATTAACATGAAATATGGTGTACAGTTTAGGAACATTGCATATTTTAAGTAACTTCTTACAATCTGAAATATGTTTTACCTTTCTGTACCTTACAAAGAGTTGATACGTCGTAAAAAAATCAGTCATTTTATTTTTCGTATAATTTTTTTTTGGGGGGTGATGATTTATCATTATTTACACTATATATATTCGGACTATAAATAAGGAAAGTAGTCCAAATATAAATAATTATGTAATATATATATATATATATATATATATATATATATATATATATATATATAATCGTGTAAATAATGTTGATTTTATTTCCTCTATCAGGTGAACTTTCAATTAAAATAAAAGGGAATCATTACTTATGGAAGTGTTATTATTGCGATATAATATTCCTAATCTCAATTAACGTATTATTGAATTTGGATTTACCGTAATTACCCACACATAATACGCCTTTAAAGTGTGGGAAAATTCTTCTACTCTCGCATAATACGCACCCTTGTTTGGAAATTAAACCCTATAAATTGCACCTCTCCAATTTCTTTACGACTAGCGTTTCCTACACTTATTAAAGAAATAGTTTTAAGCATAGAATAATATTATTTTAATTTACTTTTATGATAATTCTTATTTTATTTTACGGCAATTTTTTAAAGATTTGTTGTAGCTGTGCATAATACGCAACCCAGCCTATTAAGCATGTAGAATTACAGTATATAATTTGAATACTCTTCTTCTTGCCTTTACAAGATGGCATCGTAGTACTTATTCCTGAATTTCAAAACTCAAAGCCAGAAGCACTCAGATGATTTGAGAAACTCGACTGATGAAAAGCAGATATTTTCCTAAATAAGTCGTTAGCAACTTCCTATAGAAATTCAGAATTAAGATCTATGTCCTTTTTTGAAACTTAGGAAACCTATAAACAAAAACTCTATATAAAAAAGGGTACTTAATCTTAGAATCAGAAAAATTCAGTTGAAATTTCTTGGGTACATAATGAGGAAGGAAGGACTAGAGAAATTGACACTCATATAGCATACTGAAGGTAAGAGAAAGGTAACGAATGACCTGATTAACGAAATTGAGTAAATGATTATTATAAAACGGCTTGAGAATGATAGCAAAAGACAAAACTTACTAACAGATACACACGATAAAAACTTGTGGAGAGCTATGATAGACCACATTCTGAAGGGCGAACTCTTATGGAATAAATTTCTCATTCTTAACGGGTCTGTATAATACGTTTTGCAAGAAGACTAACAAAATTGAATTGTTCATATTGAACAATGCAATATAGACAGAAACCGGGACATTGTTTATCGTCTTAAATCATACCGTTTCTTACAACCAGCTTGAAAACTTAAAAATATTATGAAACAGATTGTTAAATATTGCATGTTTAAGGTTGTATCTGATAACACACTTTTCACTCCTTGCATTCTTTCTGAATAAACGTCGAAAAGCTATAATGTTACACATTGATGGATATTTGCATTATTTACATTAATTGGACTGCTCTCCTCATCTTCATTGCCATCATCGCAGCGTTTCGGCCGTTGTACGCTCCGGCCTTCTTCAGGGGATTAGAGTTTCGACTCGAAGCTTTTATTTCGTCTACGCAGATACATGGCCCACCTTATAAAGAGGTTAGTTAAATCCAGTGACTTCAATACCAGTCCACAGCAGTGGTGAATCAAAACTTGGCGGGTTGAGTTAAAAGAAAATAACTGAGACATCCGGAAGAGGCATGGCACGTGGAAGTAGAACAATCTGCTCCGGTGGACGAAATAAGAATTTCTAAATATGCAGCAGGGACACTGATTCATATGTGGCAGTGATAATTACTGGTAAGAAAAATTGTAGAGCACGTCACAGTAATCAAACTTTCTTAGCACCTGACCAAGCAATGAAATCAATATAGGCTTTCGAGTTCATGCCAGCGGAGAATGTTGGCACGAGAAGACGCAGCTAGTTGCTCACATGGAGGTTAGCATCGGCCATGCTGATGAAAGCAGGAAGGTGTCTCTCTCATGATTAATAGAGACCACACACACACACACACACACACACACACACATATATATATATATATATATATATATCTGTTGGAAAATTATATGACAAAGTGGAAAAAGTTTACTTGCGACGCGTTTCATCCTTCAGGACTTCATCGCGCTAAATTTGTTGTGTTGGTATCGTTATCTCAAATATATACGGCGTGTAACAGCAGAATTTTCCATATCGTGTAACAGCGAAACTGACCAATTGTTAGATTCAGTTTTGAACCGTTGTATCTTACAAATGATTAAAGATACCTTACTGGAATTCTCGACGTTTTGTGACAATATTGAACTCGACTTTGAGCAATAAGAAATAATTTATAAACTAAACTGAAGAATAGTGATGCAATCAAATTATAAACGAAAATGACATGTTCATCATTAATTAATCATAGTTAAGGACCGGAAGCTCATGAAGGATTGAAATAAAGTTCAACAATATCTTTATATATTATTCCAAGATCATTTTCCAACTCATTCAAGATGATCTTCGCCCTCTAGCCTTCTAACATTCTGTCCTGGAATAAAAAGTTGCCTCACAGGTTTCACATACGATTTCATTTTCACTGAACTCTGTACTGTTATAGCTGAAACTTCTGCTTCACGTACGAAATCTCTTATGGATTGAGTTGGATCTTTTCTAATTGATCTCTTTAGCTCTAAGTTGAAATGATGATCCCTCTTTCTGTTTTGATCTGATCAAGTTTTCCTCTCTACTGTTCCCTCTTTTTTAAACTTATTCACTGTTCTCTTGATGGTTCTTGAATGGACTTTGAAGATGGAAACCAGAGTATGAATGTCGGTACCATTACTGAAGGCCTGACTGATCTTTTTCTCACATCATTGCTCAAGACAGTGGGAGCGGCACAAAACGATTTTAACCTGTTATTTTTCTATCTGAATGAATCAAAGGTTGTTTTTTCAGTGATTCTTACGTCTGAAAACCTGGAAAAAAACTCAATTAGTTTAGTGTTTTATAGATATTAAAAATTGTTATGGGATCTTACTCATAATAACATAATGGACTATATATATATATATATATATATATATATATATATATATATATATGTATATATATATATATATATGTATATATGTATATATGTATATGTATATATATATGTATATATATATATGTATATATATATATGTATATGTATATGTATATATATATATGTATATATATATATATATGTATATGTATATATATATATGTATATATATATATATATATATATGTATATGTATATATATATATGTATATATATATATGGATATATATATGTATATATATATATGTATATATATATATATATGTATATGTATATATATATATGTATATATATATATGGATATATATATGTATATATATATATGTATATATATATGTATAAATGTATATATATGTATATATATATGTATATATGTATATATATATGTATATATATATATATGTATATATATATGTATATATATATGTATATATATATGCATATATATATATATATATGTATATATATATGTATATATATATGTATATATATATGTATATATATATGTATATATATATGCATATATATATATATATATGTATATATATATGTATATATATATATATGTATATATATATATGTGTATATGTATATATATATGTATATATATATATATGTATATGTATATGTATATATATATGTATATGTATATATATATATATACATATATATATATATATATATATATGTATATATATAGTTATATATATATATATTGTTTTAAACTAACACTGTTATTTTTTTTTTGAAACAAGGCGCCTTTCAGCTAACACTCATATGATTCACTGGACTTGCGGTACCAAGTCTCAGTATAAAACTCCCTCATCCGAGTTGTTAACATGGTTCGGTATTGTGGGTATATTATCAGTTCAGCGCACCCGTCGGCTTATGTGTTTTGGTCGCGTCCAACGTGCTTCGTCATGGATCAGGACAGTCTCGGAGTTCAGGGTTCCTTGTCAAAGTGGTTGAGGTAGACGTGGAAGGACCTTATTGGGAGGGATGTTACAGGTATGCTTTAAAAGGAAGAGTGAACTCTGTTACAGTTTTTTGTGTAAAGTATGTAACTAGGAGATTTATTATGCTTTTTATACATAATTGTGGCACGTGGCCGATGAAGGGGCGGGGTAAAGGCTGGTCCAAACTAACTATCCTATACCTAGCTAATCAGATTCACGACCCATTCATACATTACAATTAACCCATTCACCACAAGAACTCGTCCGTCACCAAACAATCCTCCAACCACCATAATACCACATCCTCTCAAGGGGGACGTACCAAAACGCGCCCCACACCATAAAAATTTGATGATAATACATAAAATACATAAAATTTTAATAATGATAGAATGAGAGGGGAGGGAGATGAACCCAATAATCAAATAAATATAAACACAAAATACAAACTAATCATAACATATGTTAGTAGGGGACCGTCCAACCCTCAAAATAGAGAGGCCGCTGTATTCTGCCCAAGGGACAGAATCAAGAGGCAACTCTCTCTAAGGGAGTGGGAAAACAGATAAAATATTATGCAGGAATGGGAAGATATAAGGCTGACCCAGTCGAGATAAAAAGGAAGGCCAAAACAAACTGGGGAGGTTGGGAATCTCGACTTGGATCATAACCAAAGAGTAGCCGGGTTACAGGCCAGGAACAACACTTACTCACATTAACTAGGTACACTTAAGCTTGTCTAACCTAACCAAGGGGAGGGTTCCACAGGAAGCCATCCCGATGTGCAATAGGTTGACCTAGAAGAGAAAATCAAGGCTAGCCCCGGTCACACGAACCAAGTTCGCCTCTTTTACCCACCTTTCGCCAAAGACTGTCGAATGCAATCGTTTTCTATCAGATCTAATCTTCATCTTGAGCTGATGCTCAAAGAATTGGATTAGATGCTGATGAGAAAGACGGTTGCCCCGCAAGACTTCCTCCTTTCGCGACGTCCAAATCACCATTCGAGCCGTGGCCAGCAGCGTCAGAAACACCATTCGTTTCACCCCGGAATACGGGGGCGACACATTGTCACACGCGTATGCGCGATCAATGGACACAAGCTGTTCGGGAGCGAGACGAGCCGTCAGCTCGCCGACATGGTCCCATAAGGGGCGGACCCGGGGGCAATGGTAGAAGGCGTGCGAAGCCGTTTCTTCTAAGCCAAGACCACACCGTTCACAGTCTGGCAAATCCGCCAAACCCCATATGAAAGCCTTGTCGTTGAGAGGCAGCCGATTCCGAGCCAATCGCCAGTAAGCGAAAACTCAGGGTTACTGAGGTAATCCGCCGTTGGCGCCCAAGACTAGTATGAGCGATACTCCTCCTCCAACAAGCCGAGCGTATCACGTAGGGAATCCTTCGCGGGCCCCTCCACTAATCCACGATAAAAGACCTTCCTAGGCCGTGAAAGGTCACTGGACCGGAGAATGGCCTTCAAGGCCGACCGACACTCGCGGATGAAATCCGACTCTTCCCGGGGTTTACAATGGCGCTCAACCCTCGAGATCGGGGGACTGATGGTAAGGCTAGGGAAGGCGTCTCTAACAATCCCCTCCAGAATCGGATCTCTTCCGGTCAATGCCCGGCGTAGGAAAGCCAACCTAGAGGCACGGATGTGACTCAGCTGGTGCGGCATTCCCAGCCCCCCATGACACGGACGTTTAGTGCAGACTCGTCTGTCGACCCTGTTCACGCGTCCCCTCCATAAAATGGAGGATAGCGATCGCTCGAGCGCCTTCCAATGGTTCTCACAGAGAGGAAGTACCGACAATCGATAAAGAATCAGGGGGAAAATGTATGTAGCACACACCTCCGCCCTGCCCTTCACGGACAACCGCCGTCGATTCCAAGTCTTCTCGGCAGAATCGACCTTTGCAAGTACTTCAGACCAATTCTTCTCCAGCTGGAGGTCCGGTCCAAACCACACTCCAAGAATGCGGACAGATCCATCCGTCCAACCGAAGCGGCCCGGAAGAGCGACCCCCTTCAAGGCACCTAACCGCAAGCCGGAAGACTTGTCGCGGTTTATCTTGGCCCCTGTCACCTTCTCGTACCGATCAAGCGCCTTCTGTATCGCCTCAATGTCGTCCCGGGACGACACGAAAGCAGATACGTCATCGGCGTACGCGGAAACCCTGGCTCGAGCCCCTCCAGGAACGGCGATTCCGCGTAGGGCCGGACTGCCGGTGTCGTCCTTCAGCCGGCGAAGGAGAGGCTCCAACGCCAAAGCATAAAGGAGAGCCGACAGCGGACAACCCTGACGAACCGACCTAGACAGCACGAACGCGTCCGACAACCTTCCGTACACCTGTACCACAGCACTGGGGGAGCGATACAGGAGGCTAATCCAGCGGCAGAAGTTGGGTGCGAATCCAGCGGCCTGCAGGACAGTAGCAAGGTAGCGATGGTCGACCCTATCAAATGCCTTGGACTGATCCAAATTGATCAGCGCGGCTTGCTCGTCGTCTTTTACACCCTCTATGATTGTGCGGATCAGATGCAGGTTGCTCTGAATTGTTCGGCCCCTCACAGAACAAGTCTGCTCAGGTCCCAACAGAGACTCGGCAACTGACTGCAAACGCTCCTGCAGGATCTTGGCCATAATCTTTAACTCTGTGTTTAGCAGAGTTATGGGCCTGTAGTCATCTAGTTTCCCCCCACCACCTTTGCCCTTTTTCAACAGAGTGATCACGCCCCTGGTGATCCGGTTGGGGATGGACCCCGACCGAAACCAGTTGTTGAACACTGCAGTCAAAACCGGAACAAAGATGTGCGACAGCCTCAAGTACAATTCATAGGGCAAACCATCCAGACCGGGCAACTTGCCTCTGCCGACCTTCTTCAAAACCGCGTAGACTTCGCCCTCCGTGATCTCTCCCTCGCAGCTAGCCGCTTCAGTCGGCGAAAGCCGAGGAAAGTCAGCCAAATAGCTACGAAATGTAAAGTATGTAACTAGTGAGCCAATACAAATGGCTTGACTCACTTTATAGTCTACCAATAGAAGGTTAACCAATCAGAAGACGTAGAACATTCAATCCGTCGTGTATAAAGGCGGCCATTTTTGTTTACCCTACCCGAATGACCAGTGCCAATTTGTCAGGCGAAGATGACAGAAGGAAGTACTATGCTCTGCTACTTTGCTGCGATATCCACTGCTAACCTGAACTACGCTTTCCTACTGTCTCCGAAATATTCACTGCTAACCTCTGGATTCTATACTCGAAGACGACCGTCATGATGAATAGCAAAATCTGCATACACCCGGCAACTGGGAAACCCACAGCTGTATAATCAAAGCTCCGGATTTTGACTTGACTTGTCTTTATTCATTGGTCATGGATTCTTACCAATTCTATTGTTTTATTTATTTATGTAGGTTAATTGTAGGGTTGCTAATCGTCCCGCAAAATACGGGATTATCTCGCATTTTGATGTTGAAGGACGTCAGTGCTTTTTTCACATAATAAAAATTCCAGTACGTTTATATGCGTCCATTTGAGAATCGGTGATCTTTTCAAAAATTGACACGCTATATTCCTTAGTCCCGCCACCGCTGACATTTACATCTGGGAACCGTCATGCTACGGGGAATTCACACCATACCTTTAATATTTCAATAGTAAAAAGTATGCTTCGTGCATCACAACAATCTCTTCAACCTCTTCAAGTCCAGGGTTAACCGTTATCTTTCCTGCCTAATCCCAGTTAACTGTTCTTCTTGCCCATCCTTACGCAGATACAACAACATACGATTATCCTCTGTCTTGAGTGGCTCTTGGGCATTTTATTGGGTGGACACGAGTATAAGAAATTATGGCGGAAGATTGCTCTATATTACAAACAGAACGTTTGTATATATAAGTTCTGTGGGCACAAAAATTAACACTGAAAGGGTATGTTAAATTAAGCGTTCTCGAATTATGTGCCTCCTTTTTGCATGGGGGCTATATATGGGTCACTGGGGGATTTTCGTATGTTGAAGAATTGAAAATCATCTCTTTCTAGCTTTTTTTTTTGTTTAAAGCTAAGGTCTAAGGTTTATATTTCCATGTGAACTTTTCTTTTTAGATGCGATCCCATTTTATGCTTATATATTTTTTATTTCCAATTTTATTTAAATAAAATAAACAAAATAAAAATAAATAAATAATTATTAAAATAAACAAACTAAAGTTCAGAAAGTATAGTAAAAAATATTAGCCCTAAGCAAAGATAAAATTGAGAAAGCTGGTTTCACTGTTACATCATTTCCATAAGATACCAATAACCTAAATATACAACCCGCGCAAAGAGTATTAACACAGAACTATGATAATTTTCATATATCTAAGGAAAAAGACAAGAAATGTAGATATATATATGACGAACAGAATTGGCAGTCAGCTTGAACTATTTATTCCTATATCTTCTATCTCCCCATTTTTCTCACTATATATATATATATATATATATATATATATATATATATATATATATATATGTGTGTGTGTGTGTGTGTGTGTGTGTGTAAGTGTTTGTGATTATGTGCGTGTGTGTGAAGAAGGGAAAAACGACACATATCTTTTTCAAAATGATCTCTAATTACGTCCTAACGCTCCTAAAAATTGTTCTTACAAGAATTAATTTTAAGTATTTAATCACTTGAATATCAATTTTGTTTATTTCAAAAAACAAATGTATATTTTCTAAAGAGTGAGTGACAGAATTATATTCTGACTCCCTGCCCTTCCTTTCTCTTACCGTAAATTTCAATCGCAGACGTTATTTCTTAGTTTTGACATCCACACTCACCTGGAACAAAATCGATAAACATTCAAGAAACAAGGGTAATAATATCGTAGACGCGGCCAGTCCAGACATTGAAAAACTGTCCTCTGTAATCGAATGTAGTAAGAGTTAAGTTATAGATTTGAGCCATTTCGAAACGGAGGAGTGACGCATTAACTTTAATCAGACAAATCTTATCTCTCTAAAGTTACTTACTGAAGATTTATCTAACATTAATTTTCATTTAATATTCTAAAAGATTGCATTCTTTAAATTCGTAAGAACAAGACTAACAAAGAAACGTTATTTTGATTACAGAATTATTATTTGCAGTAATAAAATTATTTGGTTTGGTTCTGTTTGTTTTCTTTTACGGCATATCAACACCTCAATGGGTCATTTAATGCCGACTATTTTATTTTTCCTGGTAATATTTTTGTTTTGTCAAAATCTATTTCTGGAAATATATTTTCCCAAAAAATGTATAGCTGGCAATATAATTTTAAAAAATGTATTGCTGGTAATATGTATCAACATGGTAATTTTTCTCTTTCTTTAATAAAGATAATAAGAATATTGTGCGTGAAAATGAGAGGATCCTATTAAAAATAAGTAGGCAAAATTGTCTTAATTATTCAATGAAACAAACACACACACATACATGCATACATACATACATATATATATATATTGTTGTGGATTCCGAGATGAATTCGGTCTCCAAGGAATGACAAACGCAATAATTAAATATAAGAAATAAAATGTATTTACACAATCATACAAAGAGTAATACTGTTAGTAAGTCCAGGAACGCGGTTAGTAGCAAATACAGATAGATATATATATAGTCTCGAAGTAGGATTTGCTTAGAGTCTACGTGCTTGTAACTGACTTCTACAAGAGGTTACCTCACACTATCTCCGTTCGTATATTCTCTCACTCTCCGTATATCCTCTCACTATCCGACTACCGACTTCCGACTACCGACTACTGACTGTAACTCTGGGTATTTAACGACATCAGTCCAGGTACATTTGGTAGAGTCCCCTTATATGAAAAAGGGGTGGACCCATAACATATATATATATATATATATATATATATATATATATATATATATATATATAAGCAACTAAATCATACCCATATATATATATATATATATATATATATAAGAAACTAAATCATACCCATATATACATACATACATACATATATATATATATATATATATATATATATATATATATATAAATTTCAGATGAACTCAACAAATTTACCTTAGAAAAATGATGAAGACAACAATTTATTTCTTACAGAAAACAAAACCCTGATGATGACATTGTGCTAATGTCAAAAGTACTTGGAATAAATGAATATGTATCAACATGGTAATTTTTCTCTTTCTTTAATAAAGATAATAAGAATATTGTGCGTGAAAATGAGAGGATCCTATTAAAAATAAGTATACAAACTTGTCTTAATTATTCAATGACACACACACACGCACACACACACACACACACACACACACACATATATATATATATATAGATATAAGCAACTAAATCATACTCATAGACATCGTCTCAAAACTGCAGAAAATAACTAGGTTTATTCACTGAAAGTAAAGATTAAGGATCGAAGTACAAAAAAAAAAAAAAAAATTGATGCCATAAAAGTGACAATGAACAAGAGCAACTAACGAAACTACTCCGGCTATATCACTGAAAAAAGAAGACATTGTTTAAACCGTTTTGAAATGAACACATTTGGATATATATTTTTAATTCATATAAGACCTGCTTATACAGATATATAAATGCCCCTTCGGCAAATTTTAGATAAAAACTAATCTCAGCTGTGACCAAAATACATCCTTTATATTAATCAACAAAACGGGCGCTGTTAGCGAAACCTGTCCTCGTGAGTCCTGCTCGATGGAACTTCTACAAAATTCATTGTTGCATCTAAAAACAAACAAACAAATATTTGTTTTTGTTTTCAAATTGCAGGAAGTTTTAGAATTAATTTTCATTCTTTATACCGATATAAATTAAATGTTCTTTGCCAAAGGAATGGCTCTGCATTTGCTCTGTTAAAACCTGATAATATTATAGGAAACGTTTATTAGCTAATATGCTGGATATAAATTAGTTTCTCGGGATATTTCATGCGCAGGAGGCTGTGGAAGATGTTAGGTTTGCATTAGTTCCGGCTGAAGTAATTCGCCTTTGCTAATTGAGCCCCAGTTCCATGTAAAACTGCCCGATCTGTAGTTTTCAGCTAATTGTGTATATTCCACGTTATTATCAAATGGAATCCAGCTTTCATTCTTGCCCAAAGGGTGAGTGTGTTTGTATTTGATTAGTGGTCAGAACTGTAAGGGCGGATCTATGTATGCCAGAAATATTTGTTTTTTCTTTTTCAAAAATTTCTGGTAATAATTTTTTACAAAGTTTTTCTGGTATTAAAACCTATTTCTACACTTTCATAATGATTTTTACCTCAGTCTAGGAGTTAACTATTTGCCCATAGCTTGGACCCTAACAGGTTCTACCACCCCAGGTCAGGTTGGACCTGGGAACACCAGCAATTAAGAGGTGGTCCCACGCTCCTCAAAGTCCCCTGATCAAAGGCCTTGCTGTTGGACGTAGTTTATCGTCTTACCCTGGACGCGCATGTAGTTTATCGTCATACCCAAGACGGTAAAATTGTTTGAGATGTAAGGATTCACGAGATGATGTTATGTTTGAAGTAGTTTTTATTTTCAGAATGTCAATCTAAATTTCAATCAATTCTGTAATCATAGAAATTGAATTATATTCCTTGTAATCTGAAAGTCTGATCATTGGAAATTGAATGTATCTTATTGATCTGTATCCTGTAGCAAGATATAAAAAAATAAATTTGTCACACTATGAATTTTTTTTACAAGAGAAAATATTGTTATATCCATGTAAAGCCAATGAATGTTGTAGAGTAATTGGCTATGGTGACGTGTAATTAGTAAAAATGCGCAAGAAACGGAAGTCATAAAGGTCTCAAAAAACCATAAGGATAGGAAAATAAAACTGAGCAAATGATATATATGCAAGACAAAATTATGCAAAGCAACAGTAACAAAACAAAAACTTCACCAAGTAATAATGGTGTTAACACGCGCCAAAGAGAAACAGTTAAGTGCCAATAACGGTTCTGAATACAAGACAAGAAAGAACAAAACATTTCTGATGAGACTGAGTAGTTGTTAATTATATTGGTTATAAAGAAAGCTCAACATGCATCTGACCGATTTGTTTATAAATTTGAGGAGAAACTCTTTATCTCAATCATTCCTTAGAATGGAATCAATAACTAACCCTCTTTAAAAGACGTCCATAATAAAATTGAATGAAATAGGCAAGAGAATATAGGAACCAAAAAAAAAAAAAAAAAAATGGACAGCGTTCCTTTCCGTGACGGATACTATCCGGCTGTTAATGGAGACAGACGGATCGAATATCAGCAGGGGGGGATACTAATGGAAATCCTCCTAACAGATTAAAATATCCCCAAGGTAATGTTATGTTTTGGGATGGGATTATAGGGAGTTAAATAGTGGCCGAAGTGAAATGTTGATTTTTGAAGGCACACATAGAGACATGGTTCGAGAAGAGCCAACTACTTTCAAAAAGATAATTATGTGAAACAATGTCCCATCGCGCATTCAGAGAAAAAAATAAAGAGCATATAAAGAAAATGTTTGACACGTACGGGAGATGAAGGTTTACATATGACATTAATAAGTACGTTAAAAGTTCTAAGATTTAAAATGTCTGGTTAGGTTGTTTTTAATAGATTAAGAGAAATCTAATATGTGGACCGTTTGCAAAATGTAAAACAGTGGAAATCACAAATATTGTTCACAGAGATACTCAGACTGGAAAGATTTGTTAAAATTCTTGGACGATTCCGAGGCAGACGTTTTAGAGTTAGTGGATGGTTGTTTTTGTTTAGCGGTATATCAAACATTTGTAGGTTATTTAATACCGATATCTAAATATTTTTCTTGACAGAATTTATATTGTGCTGACTGTTGTTTTCATCTTGTCATATTCACGATATTTTCGTGGCTGTGCTCGCCATCCCTCTTCAGGTGATATTTCGAATTTTGAATCGAACACTTTATTTAGTTCAAGGGGGTAGATTGTTCTAATTCCACGTGCCAAACGTTTGGATATCTTAGTTTTATTTCAATCTCCTTGATAAGTCAACTCTTCATGTTTTTGTTCTCTCAACTGTGACCAGGGATTGAACTCACAACTCTTTTGAATCAATCAACAAACGCATTTATCCATTTTATTCTTGGAAATAATAATGGTTGAGTGACACAAGTCTTACTAATTAACCCATAGCTAGGTGGATAAATGGCGAATTTATGCCTTTCCAAAAGATATTTGCACGTAAGTGAATATAACGGAACCAAATGGAATTCGAACTCGGCTCTCCAATTTCGAACCATTAAATATTACACCACCCGCACATCCAAGCTTACACCACCTGGTATTCCCAAGCGGTCACCCATCTAGTTACTGACAAAGCTCGACGTTGCTTAACTTAGCTGATCGTACGGAAACCAATGTTTCAATGTGATGTGGCCATAAGCCTAAGAGATAAAGGAGGATATTATATCCGCAATCTGTGTCTCGTATCAAGAAATAACTTATCAAAAATACGTCTTTGGAAAGCCATCAAATTTTTAGATGCTGTATTAAAGAAGTAATTTAAACGCTTTATCTTCGGACTATTGCCCTCATCTTTGTTGCTATCATAACGTTTCAGTCGTTGTGCGCTCCGGCCTTCCTCAGGTGTATATCGATCTGGCTAACTTATAATTCTGAACAGAACCCTTTGTTTATTCTACGTGGGTAGACAGAAATTACCTATAGGTTACCCAGGTCGATATACACATGTGGAAAGCTGGAAGGCTCACCGGCCGAACGTTTGTGGTAGAAACAACAATGATAAGGATAATAGTCCGAATATAAGTAGTGTAAATAACTATAACACCCCATTCAAGAAATTCAGACAAAAACAAAAGGAAGTGTTAGAAATATTAAATTTAAGTTCTTAAATCAAGCGACAAAAAGTAAAACGGATACGGTCTCTTTTAAAAGACATCAATAAGTAAAAATGAAACGCGAAAAAAAAATCCGAATCGCCATCTTCTCATTGAAAAATTACATCCAACCTTCAATGCGCCTGAGTGCTGGATCAAGGGTTGTGTGAATCTTGATGGAAGTTACCCTCAAACATCAAGATGTTAACAAAGTGGAGCTGGTGTAATGTTTTGGTTAGGATAATGAGTGCTGTAGTGGTAAAACTATGATGATTCCCAAACAGTGTGAAAATGGCACATCAGGGAGACATTTATTTTTTGCAAACACATGTGGTGATGTTGTTTCAGAAGAAGGCAAACATTACAACAAGATCATTTTATATCTGACTATATTCATTAACATTGGGCGAAGAAAACTCTTGAAAATCCGACTTGTTAAGAGGTCCACCTTTTTTTCATACAAGTGGAATCGCCCAGTGAGTACTTGTACTGCTGGCGGTGAATACCCGGGAGTGAGAGAGTGAGAGAGTAAGAGTATGAGGTAAACGCTTTGTAGGAGTCACAGTTGCGAGCACGTAGAAGGAAGTCATACTTCGATTCTGAATTTCCCAGACTGTATCACAAAATACATTCGAATGCTTGAAGGTGGTCCTCAGTGATGAAAGCCGTCTTCATCGCTGATTTCGGGGTTCTTATTCATCATATCAGCTCCGACAGCCACCCCCGACCTGTTATCTTATTCAACAGGTCGCCACCGTGTAAAGGATTGTGCTAGTACTCATGACAGAATTTATACTTTCAGCTCTTAAGAAGAAAAAATAAATAAATAAATAAATAAATAAAAAAAAAAATAAATAAATAAATAAAATAACACCCAACAGAAGCATCCAAAATTGCTTACTCTGTCCCAATTAAAATATTAGCGATACATTTAGCTGTTCACTAAAATGGGGGCGTCTTTTGTTGTTTTTTTTTACTTTTTCCTCCTTCTCTTTTTTTTCCCCTTTCCCTCCTTCCAAACTGAATTATATAAATTGCTTGCTTCGCACCAATTAAAAAAAAACGTAATCTTTTTCAAAAATAATTTATACTACTTAATTAAAAAGTTCTTATTATCGTATGGAATGGATTGATTTTACGTATTTACAGTTAAAATATATCAGTGGTACCGGGAGGGACGGATTGAATATTAAATTAAACTATTAGGTTGGTGCAAAAATAATTTCGTTTTCTCACATAGTAACATATGTTAGAAAACGAAATTATTTTTGCACCAACCTAATATATAGGGATGGATGAAATATTGGTTTGAAATAAATTAACAATTTATATGGTAAAAACGAATTAATTCTAAATTATAACGTTTAAAATAAATTGATGATATTGTGGCGTATGGTAGAAATGAATTTTATTAATGTTAATTTGAGTGGATTGATTTTAAAATATGTTACATTAAAATATAATAACATTATCGTATGAAAAGGATAAATTCTAAATTATGATAAGTTCCAGTACCCGAACAATATCGGATGTTAAGTTACAATATTTCTGTATCAGGAGAAAAAAAAATTGTCGAGAGTTTGTTAGCTAAATTTAACTAATAAAACCTACAAAAACTTAGTTATTCCTAAGCAATTTAAAACCAGATTAGGGATTGTTTTCCATTGAATTATTCCCCCACTGCTCGGATCCTTTAAGCCATATCCATTTAGAAGCCGTCAGAGCTTCATTTGAAATTTTCTTAACGGCTTTGGCTTTAGCTGATCCCACAATCCCTATTTTCCTAAACGCTTTGCATAACGACTGGCCTGCAAAGCCACGACATCTTACTTCCACAGAGTCATATGTGACCTTCCAGGAATTTTGTTGACACTTTTCGATCAATTCTTGATATTTTGATCGTTTCCTTTCATTTGCTAATGTCAGGTATTCTTCCCAGGGGACCGTGAGCTCCCATATTAAACACTGTTTGGTGGAGTTGGAATAGATGATCAAGTCTGGCCTTAGTGATGTTTCCGCTATATGTCTGGGGAACTTTAGTTGTGTCTTCAGGTCTGTATCCAAATGCCAATCGTTTGATGACGATGACAAGTTTGTTTTGGGGGATCGTTTGTTTTTTCTTCTTTGTTCCCTCTAACGAAGGGAATTAATATGAACTTCTTATTCGGTTTGTATTTAGAAGTTCTCACTGCTTCACTGACTTCATGTGCTATTGCCTTTAGGACTTGATCGTGGCGCCAACGGTATCTACCGTCACTCAAGGCTTTAGCGCAGCTACTTAGGATATCTTGCAGTGAAGCGCGTTTCCCATATAATTGGCAATTTGGGGTATCCCTTTTGCCCCATAAATATAAATTGGATGGGCTAGGTAGCGCATCGTATACAGATTTTATTAGGAAACTTATTTCACCAAAGTTTGACCGCCAGAAGTCTGACCAGCTGATCTTTTTCTGTTCGACACCCTGCCATTTTGTCCATGCTCCCTGTGAAGTCCCACCATCTTGCAGAATCTCATTTCTTCAATCCCTGCTCGCACTTCTTCTTGGATTAATTGCCGTTTTTCTTTCCCTTTGGCTCTGTTTATTTGGGGACATGGAAAATAACCGAGACCCGCTCTACCTTTAGCGATAGTGCCAAGATTTGCTTTATGCCGTAATCTATGATCTGCTATCTCCAACTCCTTGTCTGTACGCCATTTTCTCCCCGTTTGAGATTGAATACATACTGCTACCACTTTTGGGTCTTTTGATTCTTTATATTGCAGCTGTTCTGTTACTCTTGTGACTTTAAACTCCTCAACATAACTATTGAAAGGAAGCTGAAGAGCATTACTCCTGTCGTAGAGTGCTGCTGTGCTCAGACACTTCGGAACTCCCAACCATCTTCTCAGGCGCCTAGTTATTAATTTCTCCAGTGATTCTACACTGGTCATTGGAAATTCGTACATCAAAAGTGGCCATAATATTCTGGGTAAAACGGAGTGCTGGAATAACCAGGCTTTAAATCGACCTGGTAAGCCTGATTTATCAATCTTATTGAGCCACTGTGTAAGGTCTTTAGTTGTCTGTTCAATAGCCACAGTGTCTCTTAGACTGCCGTCAAAAAACTTACCGAGGCTCTTAACAGGTTTTTCGTTTAGGGTTGGGATAGTTACACCGGATATTTTAAAATGATATTTCTCCGTTATTTTTCCTTTTTTTATGACTAATGATCGGGATTTAGCTGGCTTAAAATTCATTCAGGCCCATGTAATGTTTTTCTCTAAGCCCTTCAAAATCCATCTTCCTCCTGTTACGGATGTGCATGTGACGGTTAGATCGTCCATATATGCTCTAATGGGGGGTTGGCGAATTCCTGATTTAGAGAGGGGGGCTCTACACTCTACTTCAGATGCTTTGACCAGCATATTCATAGCCAGCGAGAACAGTACTGCGGACAGCGTGCACCCCGTGATAATGCCTTTCTCCAGGGTGTGCCATTCCGATACTATTCTTGCCGATACTCTAAGCTGAAAATTATTATAATAGTCTGAAATTAGACCACTAATTGTATATATATTATTATTGCTACTAACCGCATTTCTGGATCTACTAACCGTATTACCAATTGTATTATTACGTCAATACATTTATTTACTATATTTCATTTCTGCGTTTGTCATTCATTTGAGACGGGATTTCATCTCGGAATCCACAACAAATTGGCGACGAGCGATTCGAACTCACACGGGAAGAAAAAACAACAAAAAAATTTTCCCTCGTCGTACACAACAAATTGGCGACGTGCGATTCGAACTCACACGAGAAGAAATAGAAAAATCCTCCCCTCGTCCACAAAAAAATTGACGATGAGCGATTTGAACTCACACAGGAAGAACAAACAACAAAAATTTTTTTCCCTCGTCGTCCACAACAAATTGACGACAAAGAGTTACGAGGATTAAAAATACGCAAAATTGAGTTATCATGGAAGATTTTTAAAAATATTTTGGTAGAACTGGTAAAATATCAAAATGATCAACAATTACAACTACAAGAAAAAATTGAAGAAATATGGCAAAAGCAATTACTACAAACGCAGAAGAAAAATCAAGAAAGACAAACAGAGCTCCAGCAACTACTATTGAAAGTAGCGAGTAACAAACAATTAGATATTGAAAAAGAGGCAACTTTTTTGCAAGACGCAGTGGGGAATACAATAGAGATTTTAAAATATTCTCTAGATATAAAAATTTCGGAGATTACTTCAGAAGACATGAAGACATCTTTAACATCGACTGTCAAAACTGGACAGAAGCAAAAAAGCTACGTCTATTGCTTAGAAAATTAGGAACTGAAGAATATACAAAGTTCGTGGATTATATCTTGCCAAAAAAGACGAACGAATTAACATGTGACGAAGCAGTGACATCACTTTTCAACAAGAGGTGGAAATGCCTTAACCTGGTAAAGGGCGATAATGAGGATTATCCCACGTTTTCCGCAATCTTAAATGAACATTGCAACGACTTCAAATCAGCGGAATTAACCCCGGATAAATTCAAGTGTCTCATCTTTGTTCAAGGGTTAGTTTCAATAAAAGATTGCGAAATGCGCAAAAGAATGCTTTCAAAATTAAAAATGAACCTGGACTAACACTACAACAATTATCGGAAGATTGCCAGAAAAGTATAAAGAAAAACTCGAAGGACATTGAAGTGTCAGCTGTATCTCATATACAAGTTAAAGAAAAGTCTACGTTCTTCACCCTCCCCGAAAGAAAACAACAATTCTATAATAAGAGAAAAAGAACAACATACAGGTCAAATTATAACGTAAATCTAAGCAAATATAAGTCCCCCCATCAGCATGTTATCGATGTGGAGGACTACATTCGAACAAGGATTGCCGCTTTAGATATAAAAACTGTCTTGAGTGTGGAAAAATGGGCCACAAGACAAGCCAGTGTAGGAATAGAAAATATACTCGTAGAATAAGAGCTACTAGGATGCATAACGAAGACAATACCAACATAAGGAAATATGTGAAACTGGAAATCTTAAATAAAAATATAAAATTGCAACTAGATTCGGGTTCCGACCTCACGATAATCAACCTACAGATATGGAGAAAACTTAACAGACCAACCATGTTACATACACAAAAAATTGCCAAATCGGTTACCGGCAAGCGAATAAAATTCGAAGGAGAGATAATCGTGAATGTTAAATTACACGGGAAAGCAAAAAAAACAAAAACGATGCAACGAATTTGAGGCCAGAATTGAATTAAAACAAGACGTCCAACCAGTTTTTAAAAAGAAGCGAAACGTACAGTTCTCTACTATAGAAAAAATCAACAAAGAATTGGATAGACTTGAATAAACTGGGATTCTTTCAAAAATAGAGTTTAGCGAATGGGACGCCCCGGTAGTTTATGTCAAAAAGAAATCAGGAGAAATCCGCGTATGCGCAGATTTTTCGACGGGGCTTAACAAGACTATAAAAGACCATTATTACCCACTACTGAGCCTAGAGGAAATATTTACAAAGCTCAACGGTGGTAAGATATTTTCAAAAATAGATCTAAGTGAGGCTTATCTACAAATCCCAGTACAAGAAGAGAGTACGAAAATCCTTTGCATTAATATGCACAAAGGGTTGTACAAATTCAATAGACTACCATTCGGAGTAAAAGTTGCACCAGCAATTTTTCAGCAAACGATGGACACAGTGCTCACGGGCCAGAATTTCGCGACCGCTTATCTGTATAACATTTCTAATTAAGAGCGACAATGTTGAAGAGCACACACCACACATAAAGAAAGTTTTCAGAAAACTTCAGGAGTTTTGGTTCAAAGTAAAAGGAGAAAAGTGTGATTTTTTTCCTAAATGAAATTAAATACGTAGGTCAGATAACAAATGAAAATGGCAGGAAACCGGACTCAGAGAGGGCATCGGCAATTAAAAATATGCCTGAACCAAAAAATGTTGCAGAACTACAAAGTTTCCTGGGCCTAGCTAACTACTATGGCGAATCTATTGATAATATGCATAAACTGAGGGCTCCACTAAATGAGTTACTAAAAAAGGAGAATAATTGGAATTGGACAGAGGACTGTAAAAAAGCATTTAAGGAAATAATACAAAAATTAACTTCGAAGTTAGCATTGACACGTTTCGATCCCGAACTCGAAATCATTATTGCAAGTGACGCGAGCTCACATGGGGTAGGTACGTGTATTCTACACAAGATGCGGAACGGTACAAACAAACCCATTGCACACGTATCTAGATCATTATTACCGGCGGAGAGAAACTATTCACAGATCGAAAAGGAGGCATTGGGCATAATTTTTGCAGTTACTCGTTTTCACAGATATACTTATGGGAGAGAGTTCACTAATGCAGAGGACCACAAACCACTTCTTACGATTTTCGGTTCAAAAAAAGGTCTAGCAGTCTATACAGCGAACAGATTTTTAAGATGGGGATTGATTGATTGATTGATTGATTTGTTTAACGGCATCTCAACCTTAGTGGTCATTTTATGCCGGAAATGATTTTGAGTGACTTTAAAAGTCAAAAACGCATAATTGGCAACACCATTGTTTCCAAAACGTAAGGCTGGCAACATTATTGCTTCAAAAACGTACAGTTGGCAACGTTGTTGTTTTTTTTTGTTTTTTTTATAAAAAACGTATAGCTGGCAACATTGTTTCAAAAACGTATAGCAGGCAACATTATGGTTTTAAAACATATAGCTGGCAACATTATTTTTTACAAAAAGCGTATAGCTGGCAACATTGTTTCAAAAACGTATATCTTGCAGCATTATGGTTTCAAAAACGTATAGCTGGCAACATTATGGTTTCAAAAACGGATAGCAGACAACATTATTGTTTCAAAAACGGATAGCTGGCAACATTATTGTTTCAAAAACCTTTATCTGAGGCCTTACTGTTAGATGTAGTTTATCGTCATACCCGGGACGCGGATGTAGTTTATTGTCATACCCAGGACGTGGGTGAGAGCTGAGGCCTTGCTGTTGGATGTAGTTTATCGTCATACCCAGGACGTGGATGTAGTTTATTGTCATACCCAGGACGTAGGTGAGAGCTGAAAAAACTAAAAACGTACAGCTGGCAACATTATTTTTTCAAAAAAAAATCGTATAGCTGGCAACATTGTTTCAAAAGCGTGTAGCTGGCAACATTATGGTTTCAAAAAGGTACAGCTGTCAATATTATGGTTTCAAAAACCTATGACTAGCAACATTTTGGTTTCCAAAACGTATGGCTGGCAACATTATGATTTCAAAAACGGACAGCTGGCAACATTATTGTTTCAAAAACGTATAGCTGGCAACATTATGGTTTCAAAAACGGACAGCTGGCAACATTATGGTTTCAAAAATGGACAGCTGGCAACATTACTTTTGTGTAAAAACATCTGAGGCCTTCCTGTTGGATGTAGTTTATCGTCATACCCAGGATGCGGATGTAGTTTATTGTCATACCCAGGACATAGGTGAGAGCTGAAAAAACTAAAAACTTACAGCTGGCAACAGTATTTTTACAAAAAAAAAAAAAAAAAAAAAAAGAAAGAAAAACCGTATAGCTGGCAACATTGTTTCAAAAACCTACAGCTGGCAACATTATGGTTTAAAAATGTATAGCTGGCAACATTATGGTTTCAAAAATGTATGGCTAGCAACATTATGGTTTCAAAACGCACAGCTGGAAACATTATGGTTTCCAAAACATATAGCTGGCAACATTATTGTTTCAAAAACCTTTATCTGAGGCCTTACTGTTAGATGTAGTTTATCGTCATACCCGGGACGCAGATGTAGTTTATCGCCATACCCAGGACGCGGATGTAGTTTATCGCCATACCCAGGACGCGGATGTAGTTTATCTTCATACCCAGGACGTGGATGTAGTTTATTGTCATACCCAGGACGTTTAAGATGGGCAAATGTGTTACTAAACTATTAGGTTGGTGCAAAAATAATGACGTAATAATGTCGTTTTTTGACGTAACGTCAAAAAACGACATTATTACGTCATTATTTTTGCACCAACCTAATACAATTTCAAACTTGAGTTCTTACCATCAGAGAAAATAGGACACGCTGACTCACTATCGCGATTAATACCTGCGAAAAGCGAACCGTTAGAAGAGTCGGTAATTGCGGCATTACAAGATGAAGATGAAATCAGTAAGGTACTATGCAATACAATAAAGGAACTACCTGTAACGCTGCTAGAGATAAGACGAGAAGCAGAAAGAGACGAGTTTATTCAGGATAACAAGAAATAAAAATAGAAGAGAAGGTGAGGAATTTAGCAGACAGTTTCTCAATCTGTGACAACATATTATTGTATAACGAAAGAGTAGTAATACCGAAGTGGCTACGAAGACGGATCTTGAAAGAATTTCACTTAGGACATCCCGGAAAAAAATCGGATGAAATCACTCATGAGAAGTTTTGTCTACTGGCCGAACATGGACTATTACGCAAATGGTGGAAAGTTGCAAAGGCTGTGCTGCTGCGGCGAAAGCACCACCCTCTATACAAAAGCCATGGCCTAAAGTCGACAGACCGTGGCCCAGAATCCACGTGGATTACGCAGGACCCATTGAGGGTTACTACTATTTGATAACAGTATTCTCAGTAAATGGCCAGAGGTTGCCAGATTTAAACACCTGACGACAGAAAATACCATAAACTTTTTAGACGAACTATTCGCGAGATTTGGCGTCGCGGATTGTTTGGTAAGCGATAACGGCACACAATTTACCTCCAGTGACTTCAAAGAATTTTGTGAGACATATCAAGTAAAGCATATCAAGATAGCTCCGTACCACCCGAGGTCGAACGGACACGCTGAAAGATTCGTTGACACGCTAAAAAGAGCGTTAAAAAAAGCCAAAGGATGTCCCGACGATAAAAGCGATACAACAGTTCCTCCAAGTGTACAGAATGACACCTAACGTGAACACGCCATCGGGTCTTTCACCAGCGGAATTGATGTTTGCTCGGAGAATAAGGTCTGTGTTTGACAAATTATTGCCAAACAAGAACAAAAACCAGTATACACCTATTGTATCCAAGAGATAATTTATACCAGGAGAATGGGTTTACTTTAGGATGTTTAGAAACAATATGGCTTACCGGGAGTCTGGCTCAATAATTAACAGATTAGGAAATCTAATGTACACAGTACAAGGAGAGAAGTTTTCACATAGAAGACATATTGACCAATTACAAAAAGACGGGTTCAGGAGCCAAGCTCGTCACCCTCAGAAAACGACGATTCAATGAATACCATCTTCGAAGCTTTTGAGATCCAAAGACCACAAGAAGACACAGTAAATAGAAAGTCAAACAGGAAGAGAAAATGTACCGAACATCTGACTATCGACCATAAGAGAAAAAAATACTAACTCCCCACAAAAGGGATCTAAAGAGGGGGGTGTAATGGGTTCACCCCTTTTCCATACAAGTGGACTCGCCCAGTGTGTACTTGTACTGCTGTCGGTGAATAACCGGGAGTGAGAGGGTGAGAGAGTGAGAGTGTGAGTTAACCGCTTTGTAGGAGTCACAGTTGTGAGCACGTAAACTCAGAAGGAAGTCATACTTCGATACTGAATTTCCCAGACTGTATATATATTATTATTGCTACTAACCGCATTTCTGGATCTATTAACCGTATTACCAATTGTATTATTACGTCAATACATTTATTTGCTATATTTCATTCCTGCGTTTGTCATTCATTTGAGACCGGATTTCATCTCGGAATCCACAACAAGACTGAAACAGTTTTTTTTTTTTTTTTAAGAACAGCCGATTTAAACTTTCTCTACCATTCCGGAGATAAAAGTTGACCTTCGTAAATGAACTTCGGGAAACTATCCTGGTTGCTGAGGATTTTATACTTTACACGAAAAAACATACCAAATATCGGAACTGGTGCTTTAAAAATTACACCACACATCAATTCGGCATTTAATCTGCTTCGAAGTATTCCCTTTCTGAATCTACACACTTTATCCAGCGTCGTTTCCATTGATGGAAGCATTCCTAGAACTTCTATTTTTGTTTGATAACGAGCAGCTGTCTCGTCGCATTAGGCATTCTCTTGAATTTCCTCGAGGTCTGGAAATCTAGTTCCTTTCAAGTTGGATTTGATTTTTAGAAAGAGGATGAAGTCGCAAAGGAAAAGACCTGGAGAATATAGTGGTTGTCGAACCTGGGGAATGTTTCCCTTGGTCTTTAATTGCCGCACAATCCATGGCCAACGAATGGAAACTCTGTGGTGTGGTGAAACGACCACGCATTACACACTTTCATTCCAAGCACTGCCAGAAACAAGGGAAGTAAACGAGAACTTTATAACTTAGTGTGTACGCACAACAAAGTTCAAAGTCAATCCGTACCAAGCAGCTTCTCTCTGTTACTATAGCAACAGTCCCATCAGCTTTTCGTAAAACATCGTATAAGTTCACACAATCAATGGATGAACAACTGATAAAATAATACCAGAAAATTATTCATATATTTTGCATTAATATTGTCTAAATGCAGCATTGAAATAGGCGGAATTGTTGACATATCAGTTACGCGGTTTTCCGGATTTTATAAATTCATAAAGTTTTCCTTTTAACAGATAAACTTTGCGGATATTTCTGTAGGTTTCCTTAACTTGTCTAATAATATGAAGCGTAGAATATCCGGTAAAATTAATAAAACGATTTCTATATTCTAAGAATGGCCTGCAGTCTACTATAATTTAAACATACTATGCAAAGATTTTGGCACTTAGTGGTGCAATGGTTAGCAAGCTTGCCTCGCTAGAACAATTACGACTGAATAGTGATTTCGATCCTCACAAGGTCCTCCATACTTTCGGCCTTGTGCCACATCTGAGCTACGCTTGGAAAATCACTATGGGCACATCGAGGTGGTGTAATGGTTAGCAAGATTGTCTCACTCGAACAATTACTGAGTACTGAGTTCAATCCTCCCTACGTGCCTCATACTTTCGGCTACACTTGGAAAAGTACTGCCATGTAAAGCTTTATTTACACAATTTATATGCGAACTATTATCCTCATCTTTGTTGTTGTTATCACAACGATTCGAATTTTGTGCTTTCTGGCCTTCAACAGTGTAAATAATGACAAATCCTTATCCCAGAAATTAAAACAAAAGTTATGTAAAGCATATAGTTATGTGCCGTGTCTGATACACGCTTAGGCGATCATGTATCTTTCAGTAGGTTGCCATTTCTTTCTGTGGTAGAGCAGTTGCCATCCAAGGCTATAGAGCTCCGTCTGTCCCGCTATTTACCCATAACCGGGGAGAGAAGAAGAGGATTCATGACTTTCCCAAGGGTATTAGCACGTAAGTGATTGCAATGGATTCGAGTGGAATTCGAACTCGGCTCTCCGATTCCTCAATCCGAGCCACTATATAGTGATCCTTAATACTGTAATTATTTATGAAATATCACTTCATTATAATTAAAAATCAGTAAAAATTAAAAATGGGTAATAATACTAGTTGTATTAATTGTAAATCAATTGTTACCATTTAAAAATTATCAAATCTTGACCCGCAATTTTTTGGAATAGGTATTAATGAAAGCGCACTATGCCATGTAAAAAAAAAATTCCGACTTTCATGGATCTACTGTCAGTAAACCGTGACTTGTCATTGCGAAGTGCAGGTGTAAATGTACTCTTTGCATAAAAATCAATTGTCAGGTGTCGCTTCAGGAAAGTTCTATATATCTCGGATTGATACTTGACATCAAACTAAATTTACATGGCCGCTGGTGCTTTTGATATAGCATCAAGTCAAATCGATCCAAATTCGATTATTCCAAATTCTAAATGACAATAAAAGAAAAAAACGGTTTAATTTCATCTTGATTTTGCATTGTTGCGGACTTTGTGATAATTATAATCCTTTAAATGGAGAATTTGATTGATTATTGATGTCAATTGAATTAAACGACAGCATGATACTTGCTTAACGGATTTTCTCTGGTCGATATTCACTGCCTTGGGTGCCATGTTTATTTTAGAAACAACTGAATTTTTGTTTCTTGCCTATAAAAAGGTTGCAAAATTAATGAACTTTAACTTAGAGAGTAGTAATTAATTAAAGTTTTATCCTCTAAATCTGGAATTTCGTAAACTAGGGGTACTGCGCTCCGGGTGCGGAGGAGCATGAAGCAAAGGAGAGCCTTAGTTGGCCGTTAGAAAAAAAAAGTGAGCGACAGGGTGGCATTCCAAATAATATTTTTTATGACATTATTTATATTCGAATTGTGGCCTTCATCTTTTTTGCCATATTCGCGACGTTTTGTCGTTGAACTCACCGGCCTTCCTGATGTGATATTTGGAATTTCGAAGCGAACACTTTATTTACTCCACAGGGATAGATTGTTCAAATTCCACGTGCCAGGCGTTCGGATATCTGTTTTATTTAATTCTCCTTGATAACTCAACTCTTTATGTTGATGTTCTCTCTGCTCTGTCCCGGGATTGAACCCACGACTCTCTGTGTCAAGTCACTTTTGAATCAATCAACGAACGCATTTATCCACTGGGGCATATTTCCTTGGGGTTCGGTTCGAAATTCGAAATATGATGAGGACAACAGTCCGAACAGTGCAAATAGTATATATAATTACAATACCTCATCTCAAAAATATAGACAGATACTGAAGAAGGCCACATCGAACAACGGTCGAAACGTCGTGAATATGACAATAAAAATGAGGACAACAGTCCGAACAGTGTAAATAGTATAAATAGTTACAATACCTCATCTCAGAAATATAGACAGATAATTTAATTCTTTCTTTTTATGTACCGTGTCTCTTCAGGACGTAGACGATCATGGCTCTTCACTTCCCCCTATCCCCTGTCCCCTGTAGCTCTCAATAAGATTTGTCCCTTTGCTACTTCTCCAGGCCCTGTTCCGTCATCCACTTGCTTAAGCCCGCTAGGTATGTCATCTGCTGCTTTCCCTTGTCTCTCTTTCCTTCTGTTCGACCTGTGAGTATTAGATTCTCCGAGCGCTTCTTTCTTCTTACGTGTTTTCAATATTTCAGTTGCCTCTTCCTGATGTTAATTATAAGCTTCCTCCTTGTTTGCATCTTCCTCAAACATCATCGTTGCTCACACGTTCGGTCTATGGTATCCTTAGCATCCTTCTGTAGAACCATAGCTCAGAATGTCTTTTATATCAATGTTTAATGGCAGTTGTTTTTATTCCACATGAATTTAAGCGTAATACTAGATTGGCACTCGGTCAATTTCGTTTATTATTCGAATGTCTAGATGTAATCATCAGTTCTATTCTAATCGTTCCTTTTCTCGCCTGTGAAACTCTCGTTCTTTTTTTTTTTGCTTCCCAGCCGCCTACGATCTTCAAAAATTTAAATGCAACAAAATTGCCATCTTCTGTCTTCCTGAAACGTATTCTTTTATTGTCCTTTCTTCTAATTGAAGACGTCTCATTCTCGTTTACTCCCAGTAATTCGATGCGTCCTAATGGTATTATAGTTTTCCTTGCGGTGAAATTATTTAAACAACAGCTAAAACCATATATTGTATCTGCCAATATTGACAATAGATTCTTTCAAAAAAATTCAATTAAATTACTTTTCAGTTCTTAGCTTGAGAGCAATTAAATTGCACTGGAATGGCATCATTATAATTGAACAAAGATATAAAGCAGTGTTTCTTATTTAGAATGCATATCAACATCCATTATAATTACTCCAAAATCTAAAGATTTTTAAATTAAAATTAAGATGTATTCATAACAGACAAAAATATTGTCCATTTATATGGATACGGGGTTTGTCTACATCAGCTTGTTTGGAACTGCCAGAGTATTGGCCGTGAAAAGGTTTATCTCGCCATCGTTTGCTTTTTTTAAAGGTTTTGCCGCTGAGGTAGTTGTATTATGGTACAATTGAATTTCTTCACCTACTTGAAATTCAATTTTGAACTTGTAAGATTCCTTTATTACTGAATACAGTTTCTTACTTTCATATTCTTTCACACAGACCTTCAGCCAATCTTCTGGTGTTTCCAGGTATCTTTGAAAAGCTGATTGTTATAGTTTTGTAAGACAGTTCTAGTTGAACTAATCCTCTGTCTCCATCGGATCTGGGTACATGCAAGCGATCGATATCAGCCTTGAAATCATGTATGCTATGACAAGGGATAAGCTTTCTCCTTCTGGCGTTCATTTGATTAACGTCTGCTCTAGTCTAGTTAAGGATGTTGAAAACGTATTATATCACAAGGGCAACGAAAGTGTTTATGGATAATAGTGTTTTTTAAAAATTCAGCTTGGTATTTAATACCAAACACACGTCTTTATTAATATTTTACTTTCTCCTTCATTTGATAATGCTGTATTTCATCTCCTTCGTTAATTCATAGGTATCTATAGGCTTTTTGTTCCAGTGACTAATCTTCGTTATAAGAATTTTATTTTTGCAGAGCTAATTCGAATTCTTGCCTATGTGGTTAATGAAACATTTTACAGTATTGAGGTGACCCTTCAAATCATTGGCAAAGATTTTGAGGTCATCCATGTAGAGTAGGTGATTAAATATTTTCTTACTTTCTATCTATAACTGTTATTTTTAGTTCATATGAAAGATTAAGAACAGATCAAACCTACAAGACACAGAGTCTCCTTGGAAGATTTTTCGTAGAATATTCAAACAATTGGTTAGTGGAAATGCCTTTGGCATGATTTAGGTATAATGTAAAACATTAAACATTCTCTGTTTAAGGAAATTTACTATCGCCGAGGAGACTTCTTACATTGCTAATTCCCCTCAGGATCGAAGTCTTTATGGTAATTTATCCATGCTGTGCCGTGATTTCTGCCCTTTTCCTGTAATTTTCCAGGATTATTTTGTTTATCAATAGTTGATCATTTCAAGCATAGGAATCTCTTCGACATCTATTGTGATTCAGGGGAAAATGTTTTCATCGAGAAAAAAATAAGTACAATGCGTCAGGACAGACGTGGTCAATTTATAAGTGGTGGACAAACATGTCATTGGCCTATGAACAAACATGTTATAGTTATATACTTTTTCGGTTCATGTTTCACTCGTCTTTGACAGGTGATATGTAATGCCTTCACTGATCCATTCTGTTGTAGAGATACAGGAAGAGCGTTGACACGGGGACGCCAATTAAAGAACACCGGTAGTCCTCGGGCCAGTATAAATACTGCTAGAATATCGAGTCGGGGAGGGCTGACTTGGCTTTTATCGAGTCAACTGTACATGGCGCTGTGAACAGGATTTCCTTACTAGGATTTCAAATATTTTTACGTGCGATTAATTTGAAAATTAATGGAAATGGCTTCAGGACAACAAGGCGGTAGTGAACAGTATTTGCAACTGGTTCAACAATTGATTGAACTACAGAGAGAGAACAACGAACTTCGCTCTCACAGGGAGGACAGACCAAACCGGTGTCTCACTAAAAAACTTGACAGACCCATTATTGAGCATGCTTACATAGAAGGAGACTGGGCACTGTTCGTTGACACTTGGGACCAATATAAGCACATGTGTGGCCTAACAAGTCTATACGATATCCGCAACGAACTGAGGTCGGCTTGTTCAAAGGAAGAGAATAGACTTTTATTCGACCTCGTCGGACCCGGAGCCCTCAACACAGTCACGGAAGAGCAACTCCTGGGACACATACGGTTCGTTGTTGTGAACGGCCTGCACAAAGAAGTGCATAGGTATAGATTTTACAACGTAAAACAAAATGAGGGGGAAAGTCTTATACATTTTTTGGCCAGACTACGGTCCCAGGCGAGGATTCAATGCCCAAACATAAATTGCCAGTACGTTGTTAATTACTCAGAAGACATGGTGGCCGCTCAACTCGTCGCCGGGCTTGCAAACAAAGAATATCAAAGTAAAATATTACCTGAAGCTGATACTCTTACAACGGTAGATCTACATTCAACATTCAGCGCATTGAGATCTAAGCAGGAGCGGCCTCAGGGTGTAGGCACGCCCAGAACCCCACGGGGAAGGCCATGCGATGGATGCAGGAAGACGTCACAATGGGTTGAAAAGACGGAAGAACTGTCCGGCGAAAACACTCCGATGCCAAAACTGTGGAGTGGTGGGTCACCTCAAAGAGGTGTGTCGAAAACCAAAAATGGAGCCCGCCAAGGAATCAGCAAGTAGTTCCAGAGAAAACCAGTCAAGAGTGCTGAGCATAAAAAAAAATAATAAAAAACAGGGTTTACCAGGCATACCACACCTCAAATGGAGTAAGGGCCAATTCCAGAGGAGCCCTCCAGAACCACTACCGTCCCTGGAAATTGAAGTCTCATTAATACCTGAGTCGCACGCCAAATTTTGACGAATCCTGAATGATAGGCCTTATCACCAGACACACCGTATTCTCGCTGTCGCAGACACCGGTGCCCAGACTTGTTCAAGTGGTCCGGAAATTCTAAAAGTATTGGGATGAACCAACAACATTCTCATACCAACCAGTCATAGGATACGTAGGATCACGGATGACCAACTAAGGATTAAAGGTATAGTCTTTATGCGAATCAGAGTTGGTCCTAAAGAAACCAGACATGTTGTTCATGTGTCAGAGAACACATCAGGGTTTTACCTATCTGAGTCGGCGTTGAAAGACTTAGAACTGATTCCCAATAATTTTCCGAGTCAAATATCGAAAGCCAACAGTTTGACTACGGATGGCGATAAGGCACCGTATAGGATCCCATTTACACCTATTGAAAGCAACAGAGACTGTTTGGTACGATGGTTACGGGAACACTTTAAATCTAGCGCATTCAATACCTGTCCCCATCAACCATTACAGGTGATGACTGGCAGGCCACTGGATATAACGTTCACCCGAGACGCAAAGCCCTCGGCGGTACAACCCCCATACCTATCCCTCATCATTGGAAGAAGAGGGTAAAAGAAGACCTCGACCGAGACGTTACATTGGGCATAATAGAACCAGTACCGGCAGTCACAGGCGAGGGGTGCGAGTCATGAAGCTATTGGAGTAGAAGTGACGGCTACATTTAACAGTTTCGACAGTAAAAGTGTGAGAGCGAGATCACAGCCTAGTTGAACGCTTAAATTCATGAAGTCAGGGAACCAGCGAAAGCAGCTCATCGGAGCAGTTACCATAAAAGTATTTGTAAAAAAAGACAGAGGGAGGCGACGGCACGTCTGTGAGAGAGCGACTGCGTATGAGATGACAGATCAGGGTCATTTACGTTGCATATCTGTCTCTGGATTTTATCAAGAACCTTGAGACAAACATAAGGGGCACCAGACCATTTATGGCCGCAATACTCCATGCAAGAGCGAATGGTTGATTTGTAGATTTGAAGGATCGACTCCGGCGAGAAAAATTTCCTGGCGCGGCACAGGGAACCAACTTCCTGAATTTCTTGACTTTTATGATAATATCAGGTCTGTTGGCTTTTATTTCCCTGTCAGTTTGAATAGGCATATCCCAGAGGAAAGTTACATCATAATTTTGGGTAACAGTCTTTGGTTGGTGTTCATATCATCTCTCACTGATTTCGATAGTGTCATACTTGCATATCTTACAGTGCACATATGTCACTACCTTGTTACGTCTGTGGGTATATTCATTTTTCGCTAGTTTCGAACATCCTGAGATAATATGGTCGACAGTTTTGTCATACTTTCCGTATGTCCTGCATTTCGGGTTAGTTGCATCTGTGTTGCCGTTATTATTATTATTATTATTATTATTATTATTATTATTATTATTATTATTATTTCCTTTGATTTCTGTTGTATACACATTTCCTTTTGGATCCCAACCAGTTACCTGTTAAGACCGGAAATGGATTCATGACATTTTCACTGAGTATTTTTGTCAAAGAAAAGTGGGGCAATATATGATCACACACATTTTACATAAATAAAGTCACTCTTAAGGTGTGTGCTGTACTTGCACGTACAATGTTTTGTATTTCTGTTCGGCTTCATCACTTACTGGTTCCTTATCCAAGATCTAAATTAAGGCAACGTAATAAATATATGTGTGAAAATTCCAGGTGTGTATCTGCAAAAAGACAATATGAAAAAGACAAAAGGAAAACTTATCATAGCCGAGACGTTTCGTCCTCTGTTGGACTTTATCAAGGCAGTAAATCTATGCATTCTGTTTGCACAAAGACTGATGTATCTCTGATACTTTACATCTACAGTATTTATATTTTGTTGCATTAACAATACTCTTCTGAATAGATGAACATGTTAAACTGTTATTTTATAATCTATTTTAACATCGGCTACCACTGGGTACCTTTCTTGATCCTACTCATAACTCCACTTATTATAGCTGTAACTGTAGTTTCGTTATTTCTACTTACTTTGTCATATTCTTTAAGAAATACCAATCTATCTGATGAGTCTGTTTCTTTGTTGTCTTTATTCAGTATGTCTTCTTTATTACCTTTTATATGTCTGTTAGTTTCAATAGTAAAGTTCCAAAAAATAGTGACCACATTTCTGAAAATGGATAGCGTCTTGGATTTTGGAATCGGAGAGCTAGTCGGATCCATTACATGCATTTGCGTGCTAATACCCTTGGGAAATGTTTGAATCCTCTTCTTCTCTCCCTAGCAATGTGTAAATAGCAGGACAGACTGGGTTCTCCTAGACTGGATACTTTGGGTAGAAAACTGTCGAGGAGAAGGAAAAACTTTGAATTTCAAACCGGCCATGAAAGGGTTGGGATATTTTACACACGTAACACTATTTCTACTACGGCTGCAGTACACATGGTTCCCCTACAAGGTGATAAAAAAATTAAATAACCTATAGAAAATGCTAAACATCTTAAAAACAATAGCAAATGTAGTTTTAAGCCAAAGCACACTTTTTTCTGACTTGTAGCAATAAAATAGGAGATAAAAAAACGGAATTTTACTGATTTTTATTTGAAAAATACAGACAAAACGGAATTTTATTCATGAATAATCGATTTTTCTTTGAATTCATTAGTTTTTAATGATTACAAAGAGAAAAACAGAACGGAAAAGTATATTCTTCCTAATTGAAACAGTGACGTTTTTCTTTTTAAGAATAGTTTAATGAAAGTATTTTTCTTTAGCTACTGTCATAAAAAATATATGCTTTTATAATGAAAGTTACCTTAATAAATGCTGTAATGACAAATTAATTTAATCATTATTTTAATTAAATTAATAATATGTCAAAGTGGCAGAAATGATAACGAATTGTTCACTCTGACATCTAGTTTAAAATATATAGGGTCGTCCCTAGTTATGGTAGAAGGCCTTTATTTCCCAGTTATACCAAGAGCGAATCCGTCTGAAGTTCCGACTCCTGTAGTTCCACCCATGGCGGTAAAGTCAAGGAGGAGGTAGCACACCTGTAAAGCCCAACGGTGGAAGAGGCAAAGATCTACAGGATCTCATCTGCCAAACCAACGGAAGAGAGCCCGATGTAAACAGGTTTGTCAGATCTTGACCATCACAATCCATTTTACAGCCGGGAGGGAGAAACTCCTGACCAAGTGTGTCGAGTGAAGTCGTCCACCAAAATCAAATTCACGCGTATGGCCTAATCAAAGTGTCTTTGATTTCCAGCCAATTACGGCACCGTCAACAGGCGGTGGGAGAAAGGTAATAGGGAGAGATAATGATGATCCCGATTCTCAGATGCGAGAGGTTGCTGACGACGAAGAATAAACGCTTTGACAAGAAACGTGTTTGAAGAAGTGCATTTAAATTGAAAGACTTCAACTGAAAATTGTTTTTGATCGACTTCACTCCAAGCAAGACACTAAAGCCACTAAGGCATATGGGATTACTAGGTATGGAAGACTTAGAAAAGAAAACATTGCTAATGAGCGAGAACAAAAGAAGAGCAATCATGGCCGTAGATAGCGATTGACATTGCGTTTAATCTTTTGCAGATTAAAAATGAAGCGCAAAGGCTACTACAATTTTAAATACAACTTTAAAATATTTTCCCTGTTAGTTTTAATAGACTATATTTCTTTTTAAAAGAAGTAAATGTATTAGAATTACTTACAGTAAGTAAAATTATTTTTCCACATCAAGTATATAAGTATGTATATTACGATTTTTAAAATTTTATATTTAAATATAAATATATTTATTTTTTATTTTTTTATGACGCAACGTTAAGCAAGCTCTTAGGTCACAATTTTTTGGGGAGTGGTGTTTCTTTGATTTAGAATTCGTTTTAACTGCAATTTTAAATACAACTGTAAATATTTTCACTATTATTTTAATAGACTTTTATAAAAAAAAAAACAAACAAACAAGTAAATGTAATATAAGTACTTACAGTATATACAATTACGGCCACAAGTGAAAAATGCAAGAAAAGCGACTGTTAGCATAGAATTTACAGTTACTCCCTTGTGCAAATTAATTAAAACAAAGCGAATAATTCCGTTATTATTTACTTTTTTTCCGTATTTTTCCATTGAAACATGACCCAGTGCACATGTTAGTCCTTCGTATATCCATTCCAGAGAATCGTTCATTTGACCGCCGATTCTCGATTGGATTTAAATCAGAACTTCCGGGCCAATATATAGTACTTTCATTTGCTCTCTGGTAAGGCTTGCCGGTGTGTTCGTGCAGCGTTACAATTTTCGTACGCTTCCTTGGAGTAACGTCCATCGCAGATATTGACCGTAGAACAACTAATCGACTGTCGAGACAATAGTGTCTGGGCGTGATGAGACTGATGCAACCACGGATGACGCAATATTTTTCAAGGTCAAAAAATTCATCATACACCGCGAAAATAAATTCATATTACTACACTCCACTGCAAATAATCTAATCTGAAGAAAAAATAGAAATCGACTACACCCTGCCACTCCAGTGGGTCTAAAACTGACCGTATGGTGGAAGAAAGGAAACTAAAGTTATTGTTTCAATTTCTACAAGGGGTTACATCCAGCCAGCTCAACTGTAAATTTATGAGATTTGAACACCTTTCTAATACTGCACATAAATTCAAAATATAGCGAAGAGTTCATGCGGACAATTACTATGAAAGTGTTTATAGAAAAGTCACGGGTAGGCAAGATTACGGCGGTGGGAAAGTGATTGAAGCCGAGACGCCAGATCATGGCATATAATATTGCTGATTCCCCTTTGGATTTTATCAAGGATTTTACATCTTTTTATTATGTAAGTATATGAACAGGTGTGGTTGTCAACGTGTATCTAATGTATACTAATATGTATTGATCTTAGAAGACTTTGGTAATTTGAGTGACAGGGAGAAAGATATTCCTTCATCAATATATATATATATATATATATATATATATATATATATATATATATATATATAAAGAACAGTAAGATATATAATCCGGTGTTCTTATAGATATTTTTATTTTTACAAAATAGTGCTCAATGTAAATTTACAGAGCATTAATATTATAAATTAATTGATTTTAAATATGTTTTTCGCTACACAGTTCTAACCATGTTTCAAAAATGGAAGCTGAAAGCTCCGAATTTAATTTTGTAATTAAATTAAAGACATTAGTTCCATTTCATCCTCAAGCGAATTTTGGAGTAACTTTTAAAATTAATGGGTTTTAAAGACACAGCAAAAATCATAATTGACGTTTCGAAGGATACAGAGAAATTCATTCAACCAGACTATGGGTGTTTGCATGTTCATTATCAATGTATTTTGATGTATCAGTTATTGGTTACGTTTTAGTAGGGGTAGGGATGTATTTTTCAATGAAATCTGACATCCATTAAATGCATGTCGTCTGGATTTTTTTTTTAAATTTTATTGTTAACGGCAATAATTCTTACGGCATTTTTTTCTATTTGTATATTTAAAGATTTTTGGATGGTGTTTAGGTTAGTATACGTTTTATTTAACTGTAAGAATTTTAAGAGTAAGTAAATGTATTGGAATCACTTACAGTATGTAGAATTATTTTCACATCAAGTATAAGTATGTATATTATTAGGGCACAATTTTTTTTCTAAAATTTACATTTAAATATTATTTAAGTAAAATTTATGACAATTACGGCAAAAATAGCTAATTAATTTCCCTGATTTAGTAAACTTTTATTTTCTTTATATAAACCTTGTAATATATTGTTTCTCATGTAAGTACAAAGGACATCGGTCATTCAATGGCTTACATCTTCTAGCTTTGCATATTAATTTCATTTTTCTGTAGGTGTTTTATTGGATTCCTTTAAGTGTTTGTAGTACTTAGAGGGAGGTCTTTAGGTTAGAATACGTTTTATTTAATTACAATTTTAAAAGATGTTTAGGTTAGAATTCGTTTTATTTAACTACAATTTTAAATACAACTTTAAAATATTTTCACGGTTAGTTTTAATAGACTATATTTCTTTTTGAAAGAAGTAAATGTATTAGAATTACAGTAAGTAAAATTATTTTTCTATATCAAGTATATAAGTATGTATATTACGATTTGTAAAATTTTATATTTAAATATTATTTAAGTAAAATTTATGACAATAACGGTAAAAATAGCTAATTCATTTCTCTAATTTAGTAAACTTTATTTTTTATAAACTCAGTTATATATAGTTTCTCATGTATGTACAAAGAACATGGGTCATTCAATGGCCTACATCTAACTTTTCATCATAATTTCATTTTTCTGTAGGTGTTTTATTTGATTCATTTAAGTGTAGGTAGTACTTTGGGAGAGGTGTTTAGGTTAGAATACGTTTTATTTAACTACAATTTTAAAATATGTTTAGGTTAGAATTCGTTTTAACTACAATTTTAAATACAACTTTAAAATATTTTCACTGTTATTTTAATTGACTATTTAAAAAAAAAACAACAACAACAAGTAAATGTAAGAGAAGTACTTACAGCATATAAAATTACTTTTTCACGTTAAATATAAGTATGTATATTACCTGGTCGCACTTTTTGAATTTATTTTTATTTTCAAATATTATTTAAGGAAAATCTTTGACAATGACGGCATAAAATAGCTATTTCATTTCTCTGATTCGGTAAATTTTTATTTTTTATAAACTTAGTAATATATAGTTTCTCATGTATGCACAAAGGACACGGGTCATTTAATGACCTAGATATTCTGGCGTTTCTGATTAACTTCCATTTTACTGTAGGTGTTTTATTTGATTCTTTTAGGTGCCAGAGGTACTTCGATAGAGATGTTTGATTTTTGTATTTATTTATCCTAAATGAACTTTGATGTTGGTTGAATCTTTTTTTGAACTTATGGCTAGTGCAACCTATATATATTTTTATGTTTTCAGGATTTTCAATCGAAGAGATATTGCATTGGTATACTAATGATTCTGTTCGACATTTATTTTGTAGAGGGCAATTATGAGAGTTTCTACAGTTACATAATTTTTGTTTATCTTCATCAGTTTTTATTTTTATTTTTCCATTGTCTAATTTTTTTTGGTTTTGGTATAAGTGTTTATTTAAGATATTAGCATTATGTTTCTTAATAATTTTTTCTAAGTTTTCCGTACAGCTGTAACTCAATTTTAGTGTGTTTTTATTGAAAATAGTACTTAGTTTACTTTCACTAGGAAAATGCTTGACTATTAATGAAAGGAATTTTTGTCCCGCTATTGATTTACAAAGGAAGCCACATATGGAGCAAGAATTTTGTCTGCAATTGAAAGTAGTGATATCCCCCGATGATTATCACAGACACACCTGGAACCTTTGTTTTTGTAGAGGTGTTTGATAGAGGCGTCTTTAGAATCCTGTGGGACACAGTCTGCCTTCCATATCTCCACAAAAAGGAGATGTAACTTTTTACCAACTTTTGGCCACCATGCTTATACACTTCGGGTGGAATAGGATCCTTAGGACTAGGTAATTTTCCAGATGAGATTTGCTTGATGAAGTCAATAACCTCTTGATCAGTAGGTTCAAAAGACAACTCTGGAATTTCAGGATTTTGTTCAATTAATGTGATGGCTTCCTCATCAGTAACCGAAGTGGTGTTTAACACAGTTTCGAAATGCTCTTTCCAGCGATTTAAATTGTCTGACTTATCCGTCGAGAGAGTTTCACCATCTGCTGTGGAGACAGGAGCAACACCACTTTTCTGAGGACCGAGAATGTTTTCGAGGCCAGCATAGAAAGCCTTTAGAACCTTTCTATCTGAAGGTTCATGGAGTTCAGTGGCCTTTTCAGACCCCAAGGCTCTCTCATGGTCCTGAGAGCTTGTTGAACCTGACTTTTACACTTCTTGTAAGCGATCTTCTTATCGGACGAGTTCTTGTCCTCAAACCATGCTTTATGAGAAGAGTTCAATTGATCTATAAGCTGCTGAACTTCTGTGTTATTGTCATCAAACCAGTCTTGATGTTTACGATATGGCAGGCCGAGAACCTCCAAGGATGTAGAATATGTTGCATCACGCAGAGCTTTCGAAGATGATTCGATATCATTGGTAATATTTACAGAATCGAGTGCAGCATCAAGTTTGTTAGAGAGCTCAAATTTCGCTTCAGTCGATTTAAGAGGCAATAAGTTAATGGGCTTGGGCATTGTAGATTTTATAATCCTTTGCTTTTGCAGATGAAGTGTAGTTTTACTTCGAAGTAGAGCGTGATCTAACAGATAGCATGTTGTGTGGAAGGAGCGCGTTATCTTAAAATCTTTTATGTCCCGTCTTTTGGTGATCATGTAGTCGATCGGATGCCAGTCTTTCGAACGAGGATGCATCCACATTGTCTTACGACAGTTGGGTTGCTGGTAGAAGGTATTAGTGATACTAAGGTCAAATTCCTTGCAGATAGTGAGAAGGCGTAATCCATTATAATTCACATGACCAATACCATGGCAACCTAAAACGCCCTTCCAAGAATGATAATCATTGCCAACACGAGCATTGAAATCACCTGTAAGGACTAATTTATCACTATGTTGGACTTTGGAGATGACATCCCGAAGAAGACTATGAAAATCAACTTTTTCTTCATCTGAATTACCTAAGGTTGGCGCGTAGCAGCTAACCATCGTCACACGGGTGTTGCACTCCAGATTGAGGGTTAATGTTATTATGCGATCAGATACACCTTTAGGTAAGGAAGGCAGTGAGCTAGCAAGGTCTGACTTGATGGCAAAGCCAACACCAGACTGGCGTGGCTCTTTCTCAGTCTTGCTAGCCCATAAAAATACATATCCACCATTTTCTTCCCTAATCTTAGAATTACCAGCCAGACGTGTTTCACTAATGGCCGCTATGTTATATTTCTTGAACTCGAGAGAAACAAGAGCTGTTTTACGCTCTGGTGTAGAATCATTGTCCTGAAGAGTGTGAACATTCCAAGATCCCAAATAGAAATTCTTCTTATATTTATTCTGATATTCCTTGCTGTTTCGAATGCTTTATTGGATAACTAGACAGTTGCAGCGGGCTGCCAAGTCACTGTGTGAGCAAGCAATGTTTAGGGCTCATTTTATCGCCCCTCCCCTTTGTCACCGATGGAGGACACAGACATCGCAATTGCTCATGGGTTTGTGAAATAACGGCCATCACCCATCGGTCTGCCACTGTGTAGAGCTCCAGGTAGAGCCTTTCAGTAATATCCTTTACCTGACCCCGTCGCCTTCACTTTCTCGCCAGAGGGCCTTGCAAGTGAACTGTGTGGATAAGAATGAACGAATCAAGGTAAACCGCCAGAAAACTCACCCAAGTGATTTGATTAAAGTGGTGAAGGCTTGTGCAGAACCATTCACACTTTTCGGGACTATTGATACACTTAGTCGGTGCAAAAAAATGCCACAGACGAAGCAGAATATATATATATATATATATATATATATATATATATATATATATATATATATATATATATATATGTCATAATATCAAACGCGTAAGTGGTAAGGATAATCCAAATAGTTTTTTTTTTATAATGAAATATTAAAAAGATATAATCATGAAGAGAGCTCAATGTATCAAAATAACTGCAATATGATATACATAAAACGAAACGCTCAATACAGCATTAATAATTTATTTCAGACGGAGAACTGTCTCATCAAACCAGAGTTAGAAAATGGTTTAGATCACTCAGCCCAATTTATTAAAACTTACAAGAGGAAATGAATAAAAGATTTAACCTAGAACATTCCTTGAAGCGATAAGAGGAAGAGGGTAAGAAAACAAGTGTCAGTCGAACGAGCAGGGCTGGTAGAGGGAAAACAAAGTTACAGCCAGTGAAATACATTGAAAATAAATCAAATTTATATTACCTTCATCTTCATATATATATATATATATATATATATATATATATATATATATATATATCTCAGGTCATCCCATAAGTTCTGTCCGAATTTTAACTTTTTGTTAAAATGAACGAAATTTAAAGAGTATTTTATAATGTCTAATGGAGCTGAACATTATTTATATGTTTAGATGTATTTAAACTGATAAAAATTTATTTCAGAAAACAATAAAATTAAATTTTGTTTGAGTAAAACCCTGCTAACATGGAAGTACCCAAGAATCATTTACTTTATGAGTTCAAGAAAGGAAACTCAGCAGCCGAAGCGGCTAGAAACATTCACTCAGTTTATGGAGAGGAATGTGTGAATGAAAGAACTTGCAGAAGATGGTTTGCAAAATTCAGAGGTGGAGATTTCACCCTTGAAGATGATGATCGAACCGGACGTCCAGTTGAGTTTGATGAAAAGCTTCTTGAAGCAACCCTTGAAGAAAATCCTGCTTTATCAGTTGAGGAATTGGCAGTCATTCTCAGTTCAAACAATACAACTGTTCATCGCCATCTTCAACAACTTGGAAAAGTTCCTAAACTTGGAAAATGGGTGCCTCATGAATTGTCTGAAAACAACCTCAAATCCCGAATTGACATCTGCTCTTCTCTCCATTTTCGCCAACTTGTTTCACCTTTTTTGGATAGACTTGTGACTGGCGACGAAAAATGGATCTTTTATCGAAATGTTAGGCGTCGTAGATAGTGGCTTGGTAAAGGGGGAAGGACCCCAGCTACAGCCGAGAAGGGAACTTCATGGACAAAAGGTTCTTCTTTCAATCTGGTGGGATCGCCAAGGAATAATACACTTTGAATTCTTACCACCTAATGCAACAATTAATGCTCAAATATATTATCAGCAATTAAAGCATTTGAACCAAACTTTGAGGAAAAAAAAAGACCTGCTCTAGTGAATCGAAAAGAGGTGATGTTTCATCAGGACAATGCGCGACCCCACACAGCAAGAATCACGTAACAAAAAATCGAAGAACTTGGTTGGGAGAAAATTTCTCATCCACCTTATTCTCCCAATCTTGCTCCTTCAGACTACCATTTGTTTCGTAGCTTACAGAATCATTTGGAAGAAACAGCTTTTGTAATACAGGAATAGGTTAAAACTGACTCATTGTGAGTTCTTCGACTCAAAGCCAAAGGAATTTTACAGTAATGAAATTAGTAAGCTTGTTAATAGATGGAAGGAAGTCATAGATAATCAGGGAAAATACATTGTTGATTGAATCTGTACTTAAATGTAACATTTGGTCACTTGTTTTCTTTATTGAAAATTCGGACAGAACTTATGGGATGACCTGATAAAACAATTGGTTTATGGAGCAGACATTAATAATGAAGAGTCGTTTGATTAACGTGTTGTGGGGGCCTGTGAAACCATTCGATACCGTTTAGGAATATCTGAAAGGGTCCGTAAGTCAATGATACGATGGGTTCATTCGTGACTAGATGCAAACGGGGGACATTTTGAATATTTGTCATGAGTTGCTGTGTTAAGGTACAACGATGACCTTTTGGACACACATGTGTATGTGGACTATTTACATTGTTCTGGTGTGAGGAATCTGTCCCCAAAGTCTGGACAACTATTTTTCGTACACACACACACACACACACACTATATATATATACATATATATATATATATATATATATATATATATATATATATATATATATAGGAAAAGCTCAATATATCATTAAATATTTCGGTAATAATTTATTCAGACAGACACCTGTCTCATGAGAAGGGAGTTATGAAATCATTTAAATCATCAAAACAATTTATTAAAGATTACCAGAAGACATGAATAAAAGATTTGACCTAGATAAATTCTTGAAGTGGAAGTAGGGGTGAGAAAAACGAAAGTGTCAACCCAACGAGCAGGGCTACTAGAGGAAATATAAAGTTACAACCAGTGATATATATATATATATATATATATATATATATATATATATATATATATATATATATATATATATATATCAGTGTGTGTTACCTAATTAGAAAAGGGAATGTCAAAAGATATAGAGTATGTGTTATAAAAAAACAGGATTTATCGTGTTGAACTGATTTCCTCCTCGGACACAATGTTTATAGAGAATTAAGCAACATGAAATAAAGTCTCGTCAAAACTAATGTTGTTGATGAAGAAATAAGATTAGCTTTAAAGAAATTAAGAAAAATAATCTAAGCAACAAATCTAGTATAAACAAAAATAAAGACTCCATTAAATTGTTTTAATGCATCTCCCAAGAAAAAAAAGAAAAGTCTATTAAAATTGTCATTCGCTGGGCAAATAAAAATTAATGATCCTGACGAATACATTAGATTTATTCTCTATTATTGTAATTCGTCAACATTTAGTACAATTTGCGCACATATAGATGAGCATTTGGTCACTTATACGTGGTTTAATAGTTAGCAAGCTTGTCTCGTTAAGCAATTACAACCGAGTTCGATCTTCACTGGACACTCCCAAAATTCGTTTTTTTGCCAATAATAAACTACACTAAGAAAATCGATGGGCACCTCGGCGTGGAATAATAGTTAACAAGCTTGTCTCACTAGATTAATTACAACTGAATAATGGGTTCGATCCTCACAGGGAAATCCCATACTTTCGGCATTATGCCACATATAAACAAAACATAGAAAATACCCATAAATATGAACTTATGACAAATAAGCAATATATATATATATATATATATATATATATATATATATATATATATATATGTTTGATACCCGGGTTCGAATCTCACCATGAGGGTTTGAGTGTGCTGGTGTTGTTGAGATTGTTGAGATCACGCTAGATAACACGCTCTCTCCCAAAAACCGTAACTAAGGTCTGCTCAGTATACTTGCAGTATAAACTGCAGGTGGACTTTGTGAGAGTCTTCAATAGGGATTGACTAGCTGCCCTAATAGTCCGTCAAAAATGTATATATATATATATATATATATATATATATATATATATATTTATATAATTTATATATATTTATATTTCAAATCCCCTAATTACATCGCAGTTACAAGAATATGTTTGTTATTGTAATTCACCCCTGAAGATGATCTTAGATAAGGTCGAAAATAATTGGACTAAACAAAAACTACGACGCCATCCTTGATGGATTTAATCTCAGCACCAAGAAAGTAATTAGGCAACTAGAAATCAATAGTATAAAAGAAGTAGAAAAGATATGTCTATATTATTTAACAAAACATGTCTGAATGAAATATGCTCCATATATATATATATATATATATATATATATATATATATATATATATATATATATATTAGGTTGGTCCAAAAATTCGTTTTTTAACGTTAAAAAATATGTCAAAAACGACATTATTACGTCATTATTTTTGCACCAACCTAATAAATCATTTTCTGATATGACTATGCCTTAGGTGCTTGTCGTTGTGCTCTTCCCTCTTCATCACAATCATATGCACTGTGGTATGAGTTTCAGCTAGTAGGTTGGTGCAAAAATAATGACGTAATAATGACGTTTTTTGACGTTAAAAAATACGTCAAAAACAACATTATTATGTCATTATTTTTTTACCAACCTAATAAATCATTTTCTGATATGACTATGCCTTAGGTGCTTGTCGTTGTGCTCTTCCCTCTTCATCACAATCATATGCACTGTGGTATGAGTTTCAGCTAGTAGGTTGGTGTAAAAATAATGACGTAATAATGTCGTTTTTTGACGTTAAAAAATACGTCAAAAACAACATTATTACGTCATTATTTTTTTACCAACCTAATATATATATGTGTGTGTGTATATATATATATATATATATATATATATATATATATATATATATATATATATATATATCGGCATAAAGACATTTATAGCGCGAATCGCAACTTCGATATGCTTGTCATGTTGTGCACATGTGTGATGAAGTGAAATGGCAATGTACAGAAATTCCAATCTACATTGATGGTTCTCGGAAAGGGGAAAGACACTTATTGGGATATAACTGAAATTCTCTTGGCGCTCCACTATAATGATTGGAGGAACTGGTTCTCGATTGTGCCAAGTGGAGGAGTATATGCAGGAAAGTAAATAAAATTTTGAGAGGTCACAGATCAGACATCAGCGTATTAGCAAAAACCGCTCTAACATTCCGGCAGCATACACAAGGAGTGAGGATCCCTATCCTCTTTGTGGGTACTGATGGGTGTATCTCAAGCTAACTTTAACAGTTATAAAAAGCATGACTACAAGTAAGTTATCAAAGTGTGAACATGCAATTCGATTCTTATACGTCGGTAAAATCTAAGACAGTTCATATCTGTCCGTCTGTCTATCTATCTGTCTATCTCACTCTATTCATAATTATATCAATCTGTTCATATCTGTCTATCTTATTCTTCATATCATATCTATCTATCTATCTATCTATCTATCTATCTCAGCCTGTTCATATCTATCTATCTATCTATCTATCTATCTCAACCTGTTCATATCTGTCTGTCAATCTATTTCATTCTTTTAATATCTATCTATCTATCTATCTATCTATCTATCTCAGTCTGTTCATATATATGTATCTGTCTCAGTCTTTTCATATCTATCTATCTATCTATCTATCTATCTATCTGTATATATATATATATATATATATATATATATATATATATATATATACACTTATGTGTGTGTATGTGCATGAGTGCGTGTGTAGAGAAATATGCGTAGATAAACTAAGAAATAAATGATCTTCAACACAAATTAAAAAAAAATATTACTGAGTATTAATTTTCTTTCAAATTGAAAGAAATGAATTATAGTTTCTTTACGAAACAACTTGACACAAATTATTTTTGTTTATCTTCTTTACATTCCAACAGAATCAATTGCGTTAGAAAAATAAAAATAGAATACCTCTACATGTGGAAATGTGTGTCACATTTTTAAATTGTTTTCTGTGTGTTTGTAATTTTCAAGTAGCAGCAAAGCCACCAGGTAGTCAAGACGTCAGTCGAATTTTTGATATGACTGCTAAAAATCTGCGTTGATAAAATATCTCAGCTCCTAAGTTTTTGTTTGCTTGTTTGTTTGACTATGGTTAAGACTTTTTTGTAATATAATATAAATATACTCAAATAAATATGCGAAAATGTGAGTAACTAATTCAGGTTTGAGAATTTCACCTTGTATAACAAAGGACGATCGACCAGGATCAAAGGTTAACTGAATTAGTAATTTACTAACTTTTTACATTTTTTTTAGTAAAAATAATTTTTTTATTTGAACAAAGTATTAGTAAACAAAATCAATTTTTTTTTTTTTTGCTATCCTCTGCCAGCCGCAATGATGGAGAAAGCATTACCTCGCATCATTGCCAGGGAGACACGCTGCAAGAGCAACTCCGTTTCGCGAGGATCGTCCCTTAATTGAGAGGCCATCCCGCCAACCCTTCGAAGGAACGCCATCGAACGAGGGCCAATAATCCCAGAAGTTGCCACTGCCACTGGAGTAAAAAATAAATCTGTCCGTAAGCGAAGAATATATTTCTTTTTATCTCCGCGTCCCTAGCGACAGACCCCGGGCTCAACCGCGCACCTGATCAAATTACCGGTCGAAAAAGTATCGTCACAGGTCTCATCACAAATCAACGACTTTCTCATTTTTAAAGGGAAAATGGTAATCCCCTCCGATTGCTTTCCATCACCACGGCGGACGCCTACGGGTCCGATTTGGGAAGGGAACCCAGCTGCATCCAGACGTCTTCTGATGATGCCGTTTATTGCTGCATGCCTTGGGAAGCGGCCGGCACTACGACGACAGGAGAGAAGATGCAAACCAAAACTTAAAATAAGAATATTTATAAGAAAAAATAGGCTCCCAAAAAACTAAAAGTTAAGTTTTACTAAACACAGAAGTTTTTTGGTTAATAAATATTTTCCCAATTTTTAAATATCTATTTTAGGGATAGAAAAAAAAATTGTTGATCATTTTCTGAAGTGTGCCTTGAAATTTTCATCGCAAACGATAAACCTATGTTGTTTGGAGATTCAAAGACTACCGCGCGTTTCATAAGACGCCTGTTTGGTTAATATAAACGAATATAGAAATTCAAATCCGATCCGCCACAATGCCCAAAAATATGAGTTAACTTTTGAGTTTATGTAATATAAAAATAACATCATCATTTTGTAAAATATAATAAAATATAAAACGACATCTACATTTTGTTTTTGTTTATCGATACTTTGTTTTGAAAATCTATTATATGATTCTTCACTTCTGTAACGGGGTTTCACACACGCACACACACACATACATTCTATTTCTGTGTATATATATATATATCTATATGTTTGCTTTAGGCTTTTGATAGGTCATTGAGTCTTTTTCTTTTCTGCAATATATCCTTTATCGACGTCTATATAACTTCCTGTCTTTTGTTGATCTAAATAATTATTAAAATGTACAATCTCTTTGTCCCTATTCCGTCGTCCATTCACACAATCCCGTTCAGTAGGCCACTCGCTGTTTCTCCTGGATTCTTTTGTTTTCAATATTCCATGTGGGTATTAAATTTTCTAGGCAGTCTTTTCTCATTATATGTCACCAGAAAATTTTCAACTGTCTCATTCTTATTGTAAGTATAAGTTTTCTTTTCCCTCTTCTTAAGACTTATTCATAGCTCACATATTTTGACAAGGGATAGTCGTTATAGCAGCTTATCGTAAAGATGTATTTATGCATGAATAGAATAGGTTATTTTATTTTCAGTAGGGAACATTTAGAAATACAAAGCTTACAACTGGGTTCATTGTCAAAGGACGCAGGTCAATGTGTGGTTATTTCCGTTAAATACATACATACATACATGCATATATATATATATATATATATATATATATATATATATATATATATATATATATATATATACAAAATACCATCAAATCATTGTTTCCCTGTTATGTAAAAGTGAACCTATCATATTATGATTCGCGTACAGCGGAAGATCCACAGAATTCCTGACTGGTTAATGAATGAATTGAAAGGCACTGACAAGTTTGAATAGAATGTAACAGACAAATGAGCTAGCGAGACAGATGTATATATTCAGCACTAAGGGGAGATAAGCAACGTTAACCAAGCTCCTGTTGACAATGGATTTTATTGATTGAAAACTAAAACGAATTAGCTTTACTTGATAGACAAACACAAAGAGAATAATCTTCCGTGTTATAGAACACTCAAAAACAATTTTTCATCGCATATATACGAAGAGATGAACGCTGTATATTCATACAAAGGAAGCGTATTAATATTTTAAACGATAATATTCATATACAATAATTCTCCAATGTATTGTCATACATATATTTTACAGTATTCATCCTGCTGTGGCGGGAATCCATTGTTAGTCGGTTGAATCCTCATTAAGTGTATTATGAATTTGTCGAAAAGGTGATGGTCTCCAAGAAACAAGTCATTTATAAAAAAATAATCGCGCATGCGCGCGCGCACCCCCCCCTATATATATATATATATATATATATATATATATATATATATGTATGTCCGGGTTTCAATTCTCGGTAGTAACTGTCCGGGTTTCAATTGTCGGTAGTGGATGCGCGCTGCTGATGAGTTCCAAATATAGGACGAAACGGCCGTCCAGTGCTTTCTGCATTCTGTTGAGTTTTCTTCTAGACTCGATGAATTACTTAATTATAATTATCTCAAATCCTCCTAATAATTTCTATCACTTGTATATCCTTGCTTGAACCGGCTTCAAGTGCTCTTGATGGAGCGGCTTGGGGATAGTACTCGTGGCTCGTGAGGGCACAGTCCTATGGGTAAAAGAGTAACTCGGATGAGTTCCACCACGGTATATGTGATCGAGCGGCGCTATATCGAGTCTAATTCGTTAACTCATCGTCACCGAGGCCCGTTGGTATAACGTTTGCCTGTCCGTAACTGTCCGGGTTTCAATTCTCGGTAGTGGATGCGCACTGCTGATGTGTCCCAAATATAGGAGGAAACGGCCGTCCAGTACTTTCTGCATTCTGTTGAGGTTTCTTCGAGACTCGATGAATTACTTATTATATATATATATATATATATATATATATATATATATATATATATATATATATATATATATGTTAATTGGCCAGTATATATAATATAAGGAAGTAATTATCCAAAGAATTAATCAGTAAATTTAATGTAATTAATGGCAAAATCTCTTCGCTAACAGATCAATAAAATATTAACTAACTACCACTCTGAATGACGCGATTCTTATGTTTAAAATAAAAAGTTGGATTAGATGTTCTGTTACAAGTGTTTTCGAAGAAATATTCAAAATACAACTCTAGCGTTGCTGCACTGCACGATCCAAAATTGTACCGTTAATAAATAGCACACTTAAAAAAAATATCTTTCCGCTTGCAATACATTTATTTTCTTCATGGAAATTTTCTTGAAATTTACCTGAAATAAAAACAATATTAATACCTGAAGATGAAGGAGGAAGTACTTGTAACAGAACATCTAATCCAACTCATAATTTTAAACATAAGGATCGCGTCGTTCATATAAGTTTGAAAAAACGCATTTATGAGCACAAAAGAGACCTCACAAAAAAATCTTAGCTAATGCACTAGTCATACATAGAAATAAATTCAACCATAATTTTGATTTTGAAAATGCTACACTCATAAAATAAAAAGAAAATAACTCACTCAGAAGGAAAATTCTGGAGAGTACCGCCATAAAAAATTACCCAAATATTAATCTACGTCCAGGTTTTTTCCCTATTTCTTAACAAAATTAATGCTCTTACAAACAAATATACACAACAGATTCATAAAATCAAAAGAAAATGGTTGAATACATCAACACAGTTATAATGACAATATTCTCCACACGTGACAATTACTGACGTTATTTTTCAGTTAAAAATATGAAAATAGCGTTTCTCTACATTCCAGTTGCTAGGTACATTCTGTTTTTGTTTTTAATAGTTACTTTGTTCATTTAATTTCATTTTCGTATTTTGCTTTGATAAAGTCCACATTGGACGAAACGCGTCAGCAATTACCAGTTTTCCTATTGTCATTTTTATTCATAATATATATATATATATATATATATATATATATATATATATATATATATATATATATATATATATATATATATATATAATCCAAATCAGACGGTAAAAACAATTAAATAAAAAATGTACAAAGCCTAGCAAAATAGTGGGTCAAAAAACTGAAATACAGGAAAACAATACAAAAGACTTTACGAAATAAATACACCGAGATTGACAATAAATTATTGACTGAAATCAGGGAAGTATGTAACAAAATAATCACCAATTCTTATCAAAATTATGGGAGTCAAAATGCGAAGAAGAGGAGGAGAAATCCCAGAATATTTTGGAAAGAAAAAGAACCTGACTAAAAACATTATCAAATAAGGAAAAATCGGGAAAATTCTTTTTAAAATTGTGAAACTACCTGCATATCTGTTTTCGTGTGCATGTGTAGACGTGACAACAAAACCCAGTTCGATGAAATGCTAACGGATGAAACATGTCACTAACAAAAACACACACACGCACTATACATAAAAAACAGAGAGAGGTTTAAAAAGATACAGAGGTCATTAAAAAAAATAAAAACAAAGACCTCCTTCCTTCCACCTTTCTCTGACCAATCTTAATTGTTTTATTACCCTTTAAGCAGAGGAACATTTAATTCCCCAACCCAAGAAGAATTTGGATTAGTACCACACACAAAAGACTATGGTTGAACATAGGAAAACATAAAGAAAAAAATAATTCCTTTAAATAATATGTGAAATTAAAGATTCTTCGCCTGATGACTGTCATAAGACATGAAACACGTGTAGCAAAAGATATGGAAAATAAAGTAAAAGATATATTCAAAAAATTAAATAAATGAAGAAGCACACATTTTGAAAAACGTTTTGTGGCTTCCCTTTTATATACACATTTCTCTTGTTGGACAACTTTAATCTGACTACTATATATATATATATATATATATATATATATATATATATATATATATATATATAAGAGAGAGAGAGAGAGAGAGAGAGAGAGAGAAAAGCCAGTTTTAACCTACAACTGTCGAACTTGGGGCTTTAAAAAGAAAGAAGAGCAAGAGTTAGGCAGTTTCCGAAGACGACAACTGCGAATTCTGATAGGGAAAAGGTACCCTTATAATATCTTCAACAAGAACTTGTACATCAGATTTCAAGAATCTCATTTGTCTTTGTTCATTTTAAAAGCAATATGGAAATTTTTGGGTCATATTTTGTGAATGGATCGAGAATGCCCAGCTAACAAAGCTAAGAAGTTTTACTTTGAAAAGACTGACTTCAAAAAGTTCAGAGGTCATCCAAGAACCACCATAGTCACAACGCTGAACCGAGACATTCAAAGAACAAAGCAGAAAGATTTTACTTTTCCTTTGGAGAAGTTTACAATCAAGGAAGATCTGCAACCAATCTGCAAACTCGCAGAGGTCAGAGAAGGCTGGTAAAATATTGTTGAATCAGTATACAATGTCACTGAAGATGAGAGAACTTGTTAATTCATGTTCCTGAAATCGAAACAGTTTTGATTAAGATGATATTTTTATTCATTTTTTCTCTTCTACAGATATACTCCATCTGAGAATCTTTAAACATTGTCGACATGGCAAATAAAAAAACACACACATACACACATACTTAGTCAGAAAATTCAAAGAGTTACTAACTTCCGTTCATTTCCACTGAAACAGAAAAAAAATTTCTCAATCGCTGCATCGAGGAAAAAGTTATTCGCAACTGCATACAAAAACTTATTAAAAATTCACACCATGGCTTCCTTCTTTATGCCCACAAATTCCAGAAGTCATTAATAAAGGAAATGAAAGAAAAAGAAGCTACACTTTTCCACAAGGCGTCCATAGCAGTAAGCCCTTTCTCCAAAAACGAACAGACTATAATAAGAAATTCAACTAGCTACGAAGAAAAGCAAATCCGTATTTTATAATATATATATATATATATATATATATATATATATATATATATATATATATATATATATATATATATATATATCGGATTGAGGAATCGGAGAGCCGAGTTTGAATCCCAGTCGAATCCATTACATTCCTTTAAGTTTTAAGTCATTTTTATGTTTATACATTCTTTTTTATAGATACAAATATTTAAGTAAATGCTATGTTTATAATAAACAGTATTAACAACATTTACCGGCTTGAATGTCCGAGAAATTGTTATAGGAAATATACGTCCTCTGACAAGAATCAAACCTGTATCCTGTACAGAACCGTCATATAGCCTGACGTGTTTTTACCGATTTCGACACAAAGGGGCGTTTCGGTTAGAAAGGTCGATTTGACTGTTTCTAAACTACCATTTTCTATGATTTTCTCTCGTACAATCATATCTGCTCGATGCGTATCCAAATGCGAACAAATGACGTCACACATTATGAAATGTACAATGTCCGACAATTATTTTAAGACATTTTTATGTTTATACATACTTTTTTATAGATACAAATATTTAAGTAAATGATCTGTTTGTATCTATAAAAAGGAATGTGTAAACATAAAAATGTTTTTAAATAATTGTCGGACTTTGTCAATTCCCTTAATGAAATTAATTCCCTTGTGAAAGGTATGAATTCTCTTCTTCTACCCCCAGTTATGGTTAAATAGCAGGACAGAACGCCTTCTATAGCCTTGGATGGCAACTGGTCTACCGTAGAAAGAAATGGCAACCTACACCTGATTTTTAAAGTATATATAGGCACAGGTGTGTAGTGGATAGCGGATCGGATTGAGGAATCGGACAGTGGAGTTCGAATTCCAGTCGAATCCATTATGTGCTAATACCTTTAGGAAAGGTATTAATCCTCTTCTTCCTCCACCTATGGGTAAATAGCAGGACAGACTGGGTTCTATAGTCTTGGATGGCAACTGGTTTAGAAGGACAACTCTGAGGATTGTTTGGGGAACTTATAGCAGGTAGTGCAACAGGTCTCTGTATTTGGCCCTTCAAAAAGTGTGGTCAGTTCTGCACAAAGCCTTCACAGCTATAATCAAATCATATGTGCAGGTGTCTGGGCTGTCAGTTCCTAGGAACTGAGCTGCTTGGCCCTCATACGTCGAATACAAAGGGAGAGTCCATCATATCTATCTATCTATCTATCTATCTATCTATATATATATATATATATATATATATATATATATATATATATATATATATGGGAGCGTAATCTGAATTGATACTTGCAATCTTACAAAGTATTGCCTTTGTTAAATGTAGATATTAAACTGTTTTGTGAATGATGACTAAGGCAAAATGAAGTCGCTAGTTACGCATTTCTTTTGAACGTACAGGATTATCCTATTCAAGATGTAAACAAAAAACCAAAAATATAAAAAGAAAAATTGCACATCAACGCTGACTTGTATATGGCCATTATTCCATTATCCTAACCGATTTTCATTTTCATTTATACAAAATCGATGTAATAATCCTTTCAATAGTTCTCATGGCAGATCACCAGAATATATTTCATGGTGAGAAAAGCAGACAATATATTTTAATTGGAAAGATTATAGGTCTGATCTCTGGGGTTCAACAAAAGGCAAGAAACAGGCATTCAAGAAATGAATGCCTTAATGAAAGATGAAGAGGATTTCCAGAAATCCAGATGAAGTGATAAAAAAAGAAAATCCCAAAGCTATCTATACCGAGGGTTACTTATTAACCCAAAAGTATTCTAAGGGTGGGTCTGAAAGGTTCTCGGCTCAACCATGACGGAAATGATCTAGCAACATGAAGACTGCATGCTACTCCGCACATCGTTACTCAAGATTCAAGTGGATCAGATCAAGAAAATTTTCAGCACCGTCTCTTTCCAGCTTAATTTTAAATTTCTAGAGGCGGAATTCTGTAGATCTGGGTTGCCAAAAGCATTGGGTTAAATTTTTTACAATGAAGGAGATTATGTTGAAAAATCCATTTGATTTTTTTTTTTAAACAAGCGCTACATTTCTTATTGACGTATGAGAAAATAAAGAAGAATTACTCCGGAAATACCTGCTGTATATTCACTAAAAATGAAACTTAAAATTCTTAGAACGGACTCTAAGTAATATTTTTCTCTTTTTCTTTAAGACAAAAAGATAAAGAACCTATTTACAAAATAGCGCATCGCAATTTGTTTCAGTTAGAATGAATATAATGAAATTAGCTTTTTATTTTGTTAATTTTATAAGTCATACAGTACAAGCTGGCAGATAGGTCTCATCATTAGACCCAAAGAGTTGTGAGTTCAATACCAGGCCACAGCAGTGGTGAACCAAAACTTGGATATTTGAGTTAAAGAGAAATCACTGAGACACCCGGAAGAGATATGGCAGGTGGAACTAGAAGAATCTGGCCCACTGGACGAAATAAAGTGTTCGGTACGAAATTCAAATCACCTGAAGAAGGCCGGTGAGTATAACGGCCGAAACTTTGTGAATATGGCAATTAGGATTAGGATAACAGTTCGAATAATGTAAATAACGCAAATAATCATAATATCTCATCCCAAAGGCTTATAGACTCAAACATAAACTCATTTTTACCTGTTCTTAAATTAAGTAAATCCTAATGGACTAACAATTATAACACTATTTACATTATTCGGACTATTGTCCTCATCTTTGTCGCCATATTTATTACAACTTTTCGGCCGTTGTACGCTCCGGCCTTATTCAGGTGGTTGCAATGTCAAACTGAATCCTTCGCTATTAAACAGTATATTATAAATTTTCTTAAAAATATTGTTTGCTATGGAGTCTTACAAAATTAAATTAAAGAAATTATTAAACCACGAAATAGTGTTTTTGTCCAAGATAAATCAGTTTTGGATAAATGCGTTGGTTAGATCCAGTGACATGACCCAAAGAGTGTGAGTTCAATACCCGGTTAAGGCAGTGCAGAACTTTCAGCGGGAAATTAACCGGAGATAACTGATAACTGACATTCCTCAAACATGGCACGTGGAACTAGAACAGTCTACACCAGTGAGCGAAATAAAGGGTTCAGTTCGACATTCCAACCACCTGACGAAGGCCGGAGCCAGGCGAGAAAGATGAGGACAATAGTCCGAATAATGTAAATAGTGTACATAATACCTCATCTCAGAGATATAGACAGATACGCATTAGCGTGTTACAAATAATTTCTAGTTTAAATAAATTGATCATATAAAAATGATTGTCTTTAACTAAATGGTTTAGAAAAAATTATAGTAATATAAATAAAGAAATATCAAAGTGGAAATGAAATTACGTGCTTACAATTTTTTTTTAAATATGAGAAAGAGATATCTACGAAGATAACAAACATTAACGCAATTCGATTTTGGGAGTATTTCTTTCTCTTTTTACAATTGAAACAGAACAATGGTCATCCGTTAGACATTACTCATGGCGGCAGCTTAATTAAAGTGACACCTATAGAAAAAAATTTAGCTTTCATAGTTGTGCATTTAGGTTTGGTTTGTTTTACGGCATATCAACCTCAATGGGTTATTTAATGCCGACAAAATTTTTATTGCTGGTAATTTTTTTCTTCTTCAAGAATATATTTCTGGAAATATTTTTCCTTGAAGAAATCCATAACTGGTAATATTTTTTTTGAAAGAATGCATAGCTGTTTGTATTTCCAGTATGCTTTTTTTTAAAAGTATTGCTGATAATAATTTTTGCTTCAAAAATTATTGCTGGTAATATTTTTTTTTATTACGAAGCTTTCCTGGTAAAACCTATTTTTACACAAGTTTGGGTTTCAACTATTTTCCCATAGCTGGGACTCTAACAGTTGCTACTACCCCGAGTCAGGGTGGACGTGGGGACGCCAGCAATTAAGAGGTGGATCCACGCTCCTCAAAACCTCCTGATCAGAGGCCTTGCTGTTGGACGTAGTTTATTGTCATACCCAGGACGCTGTGCATTTAGGAAGAACACGAGAAAGATAAACATTATTATTATTATTATTATAAATATTATTATTATTATTATTATTATTATTATTATTATTGTCGTACTAAATTATAATTTTCTCTAGAATATTTTATATATGATCGATTCATGTAATTGTTTTTTTTAAGCATTTCACCCAAAGCAGGGTGGGAGTGCCGCTAGCACGCAAGGGGTTACAGAGTGTGAGAGCAAGAGTAAAGAGGTATGATAGAGGAAAGGATGAAGAGAAGGACGGGGAATAGATCAAGGCATCTGGAGATGTCGATTGACATTGCATTTAAATACTTGAAGATTATAGCTATCAGGGAAGCAAGTAAGAGGAAGGGAGTTCCAAAAACGGGAAGTGCGAGACATGAAGCTATTGGAGTTGAAGAGACGGCTACATTTAACAGTTTCAACAGTGAAAGGGTGGGACTGAGATGCCAACCTAGTAGCACGCTTAAATTCATGCAGTCTGGGAACTAGCGAAAGTTGCTCGTCGGAGCAGTTACCATGAAAGTATTTGTAGAAAAGACAGAGGGAAGCGACGGCACGTCTGCGAGAGCGCTACTGTAGATGAGATACCAGATCAGGGCCAATCACATTGCATATCCGTCTCTGAATTTTGTTAAGAACCTTAAGACGAACAGCTGGGGATCCTGACTATATATTGTATGCAAGGGCGAATGATTGATTTATAGATTTGAAGGATGGACTTCGCCGAGAAAAAACTATTTGGCGTGACACCAACTAGAAATCTTTTTCTCGTTTAAATAGATTTCTAAAATAGTATCTTTAAATAAATGGTTTACACTTTTAAAATATGGCTTTCAAGTATTCGGAAAATACTATCGAAGAAATGGGTCTTCTGAGTTAAGCAACATTGAATCCCAATTTCAGTCTCAAATTTCTCACTAAACTCCCTGGGTGTTGGCCGCAAGTTTGGAATTCACTGTCCACTGGAACCCATTTGTTAATGTCGACATGAAACATCCTCTCTGCGATTACTGTGAATCCTACCGCCACCACACGGGCCACAGTAGATAACCCAGATAAAAGACCGAAATGAAACTGACAAACCTTCGGTTTACATTCGAGAAGCGATTTATCTTTGCTTGGCAAACGGCAATCTGATGACTATCTTTTCAACGATGTCATCACGTATCACCAGTAATGTGTACGATCTATGCAAATCTTTTCACCTTGTCTTCGTAATGGCTGAAATAGTCTCATGCTTTACACTCAGCAGAAACACTAAAAACGACAACTTCTGACAACGACAATCTTTTCATTTACACCGCCTCGCATTCATCCTTGTCAAAAAGCCCGTTCGCTCTTTCTCTCTCTATCTCTATCTTTGGCACACGCACACATATGTGTATATAAAGCTTGTATTAGGTTGGTGCAAAAATAATGTCGGTTTTTGACGTATTTTTTAACGTCAAAAACCGACATTATTTTTGCACCAACCTAATCGAACCAGCAATAATTCGTTCGCATATGTTTTGTTGAAATCAATTGACAAGGCGGTGTATCCTTAATATTAATATATTCTCTTACAAAATACAAAATGTCCCCCACACACAGGTATTAGGTTGGTGCAAAAATAATGTCGGTTTTTGGCGTTAAAAAATACATTATTTTTGCACCAACCTAATATAAAAAAAAAAAAAAACAAACTAAACACGCAGTTCCCTGGGAACCGGATACAGGACTGAACTTTAAAATATCGAAGCTTTATGAAATTCGATGCCTTTTGTCTAAAAAAAATTCCCGTAAAATATTTATTTATTTTTTTTTATGTTCATTTTATTTTTTTTTAAGGAATATCAACTCCTTAATCGGTTATTTAATGTCGACAAGATTTTTCAGATAGCTTCATACGAACTGAATATGTGTTGATATTTTTATTTTTTCAATATTGTGTTGATGGCAATATAATTTTTCCCAAAAATGTATTGCTGATATTTTTGCTATCAGAAATTATCCTTTATGTTTTCATAGTGTTTTGACCACAGTTTGGAGGTTATCTATATTCCCATAGCTGGGAACCTAACAAGCGCTACCAACCCGGTTCAGGCTGAACCTGAAAACAAAAATAATTAAGAGGTGCTTCCACGCTCCCCAAAACCTCTAAATAAGCGGTCTTGCCGCCGGATGTTGCTAATCATCATACACTGGACGGTAAAATATTTATATAATTATACGTGGTTACAATTAGGTTGGTGCAAAAATAATGTCGTTTTCTCACATATATTACTATGTGAGAAAACGGCATTACTTTTGCAACAACCTAATATTTAAGATTAGACGCTGATGTCGGAGTGAACGGACATGTTCTTTTCTTGATTAAAGAAAGCGTATTTTAGAAGGAAAATCTTTATTTTAATGATTCATTTATTCTCACATTATTCAAAAGGCAGCAAACAGACGTTCAAGAAATAAATGCCTTAATGATAGATGAAGAGGATTTCTAGAAATCCAGGTGAAGTGATAAAAAAGAAAATCCCCAAACCTATCTATACCGAGGGTTACTTATTAACCTAAATTGTTCTAAGAGTGGGTCTGAAAAGTCCTCAGCCTGACCATGAGGGAAATGATCTCGAACCACGAGGAATACATTCTATTCCGCATAGTGCTCATCGTTACTCAAGTTTTTAAACAGCTTACCCAACAAAAATTCTTCTAATAATAATGGAAACGTTTTTCCTGAAATTTTATTTAAGCTAATATCTTCATTACAACATTATATCCTCTTCTGGTTCCAAGGTTTAATTATTTTAACTTACAATGCTGTTGCAAATCTTCTATAGCAAATAAATCAAATATGCAGGTCGTCGTTGTTGATTTACGATCACGATCGGTTACGACCGACAGTTCATAAATCAATCTAGTCGGATGTTGGCCAGAAATTAATTTTTTACAAAGTCGATCAGATCGAGAAAATTTTCAGCATCCCCTCATATCAACTTAAAGTCGAAGATACAGAACTAGACTTTAACGTACTGAAGCTTTATGAAATTCGAGGTATTTCTTAAAGAAATTCCTCTTAAATATTTAATTTGCTTTATTTATTTTATTTTATTTTACAGCATATCAACACCTCAATGGGCTATTCAATGCCGACAAAATTTTTCAGATAGCTTCGTATGAATAGAATATGTATTAACATTTTGTAGTTAAATTTTAAAAGGAAATCTTTATTTTATTTTTTCATTTATTATTTTTTACTACATTATAATTTTATTATATTACAATACATTTTATTATATTCACATTATTTAATTATTAAAATAAGATTTATTTAAAAGATCGTTTTTTGTTTTATTCTTTAAATAAGTCTTTTAGCAAATTTACTTTATTAAGAATGTCTATTATCATTATGAAGTGTTATGACAGCAAAATTGTCAAATCTTGTAACAGCAAAATTGTCCAAGTGTTAGATTAATCTATGAACAGAGTTGTATCTTAGAAATGACTTGTTATATTCCGTGCTAATAGGAATATGGACTGGACAAACACGGTGGATAAATAATAAGAGGTTTATTGTAGAAACCAGTACAACAAGCAAGGAAGTAATAGTTATGCGCACGGTCGTCGCAAGTCAGTACAGTTGTGTGCGTGCTGATATCGGAAAGCCACTAGTTCTCGCAGATCCCAGCTCGACGCTATTTAGTAACTGCCCCACGCAGTCACATGTGGCACAAGGCCCAATTTAAAGTGGGGTTTCCGAGCCCGAAGGCTCGGCCAAAAAATCCCCGTAGACCCCGCATAAACGGGATCGGGTCTGTCTATCTCCCCGGACGAGACTCTGCCTTTCGGCAAAACCTCGTCCGGGTTCCTCTCTTCCCGAAGGCAGAGAGTTCAAGTAGCGCAACTGGGGCAGATCCCAGCTCGACTCTGCTGTCCGCTGTCCTAATGGATACTTATAGGGGATTACCACCTATAGTGCCGCCACTCATGGGGGTGGCAGGTTATTCCATTACATCATGATTAAAGATATATTACTGGAATTCTCCGAGGTTTTTATAAGACTGTTGGACTCAGATTCAAGCAATATGAATGTATAATTACTCTCTAAGCTTAACAGAAGTATCGTGATGGAATCGATCATAAACGAAAATGACATGCTCATCATTAATTAATCATAGCTAAGGATCGGAAGCTCTATGAAATAAAGTTATATATATATATATATATATATATATATATATATATATATATATATATATATATCAGTATCATTTTCTAACTGATTCAAAATGAACTTCGCCCTCTCTAACTTTCTAACTTTCTGTTCTGGAGTAACAAGTTGCCTCACGTGTTTCACGTACGATTTCATTTTCAAGTTTATTTTTCATTACTCTTTGAACTGTCATAGATGAAACGTCTCTCTCCCGTGTCAAACGTCTTATGAATTGAGTTGGATCTTTTCTAATTTATCTCTTTAGCTGAATGATGATTCCTCTTCCTGTTATGCCTCCTGGTCCAGTTTTTTTTTTCTCCACTGTTCCTTTTTTAAAAGTTATTCATCTTTTTCTTGATGGTCCTTGAATGATCTTAGAAGAATGAAGTCAGACTATGAATGTTGGTACCATTACTGAAGGCTTGAATGATATTTTCCTCTTCCCATTGCTCAGCTGGGAAGACACTTGGTCTGATACAAAACAATTTTAACCTGCTCTCTTTTTAGCTGAAGAACTCGTAGGGTTTTTCATTGATTCTTGCAAAACATTGTGTCAAGATGGCTAAAAGTTTTATCTGAAAACCTGCAAAAAAGAAACTCAATTACTTTAGTTGTTTTTTTTAGGTATTAAACATTTTGTGAGATGGATTATTATGATGTTACACTACTTGGACAATTTTTCAGTTACACATGGTATTAGGAAAATTTAATGTGTTGTATTTTGGAAATTACTTATACACTGGCGTAAATAATTCTATATTTATATTTGATCATAAAATTCTCTCTTTTTTATGAAAGAGAACGTAATTTTTGAAATTGTTTTTAATGTATTTCGTGTCGTAATGTTTGTTTACTTTGTCATTGAATATTGGTTCAGCATCGTAGATTGTGGCCTACTTTGTGGAAGGCCTTTGCGTAGTCTATGAAACAGAAGTACAAGTCCTTCTGCTTCCATACAGTTAGTGACAATTTTATACCCTAACTCCTTTCTTATTTATTCGTTTCTATTATTGTAGTTTAAGTAATACAGTAAACGTGATACATTTGATTATGTACTGTCTACTACGACATCTAGTGTAAAATAGATATGGTTGTTCCTTGTCAGAGATCTTGCGTGTCCCAGTCATCCCAAGTGTGACGCCGTCTGAAGTGGTAGGAACCAGAATGAACGCTACCAACACCGGAAGACTCCAATGGTGTAATAAACAAAGATCTACACGATCTTAACGGCCTAAACCCTCGGAAAAGAACAGGGACGGTCGGGATGGCGTAACCAAGGCGGACCGTGAACAAACCGAGCATCCGACAGCCCGGTGCAACCAGTTTTGCCAGATATCGCCTGTTTCAATCTTTTTTTTTGAGATGTGGGGATGACACTTCTGGCCAAGTTTTTGGGCTTCTCCGTCCCATAGAGTTGACCCTCGAAATCAAATTCATGCGAATGGTCACGTCAAACTCTCTTTGATTAATAGCCATTTCCGACATCGCCAATAGGGTGGAGATAGTGAATAGGGAGAAAAGGACGGCGATCCCGATGCTCGGTGCTGAAGACGAATTTATTAATCATTATATATAATTTTTGAGGAGTAAGTGTTAAAGAAAAACTAAAGACATTAAAAATATCTACTGCTGGGTAAATATTGCTTTTTAAGCCCCGCAAAAAAAATCTATTATAACTTTCCCAAATCGTCATATTTCGGTGTAAATGTATATGCTGAACTCGAAAATAACAGCCAAATTTTGATAAAACTTACGATTTTGAAGTTATCGACAATAAAATTTCGAACTTATTCGCGTTCATTTGTCCGCCATTACGGGCATTTCTTAACTACATTCACCGCGGAACACTTTGCGCGTGGAAATAAATTTTAATATCGCTTACAACAGCTGATATTCCCAAGTGATCACCCATCTAGGTACTGACCAGTTTCAACGTTGCTTAACTTCTTTGATTGTATGGGAACCGGTATTTCAAACTGATATGGCCGTAAGCCACGGCGGTTTAATCCATTAGTCTCTGTGTCTTGCACAATCATTGAAATTCTTGAGCTTTAAACCTTATGTTTGTGTCAGATGGTAGGAAGATTTTTGAATTTTATTTCTTGCATAAATATAGGCCCCCAGATTCATTATTATGCTGGGTTTACTGAAGAGGTTGTCAATACCTAAAATATGGGCTGATCCCTTCAGTCATCTTATAGTATATTGTTGTTCTCTTTTGCATTGTCTTGACTTTATTTCATAGGAGACCACGCTTTTCTATACATACATGATCAGCCAGTCTGATTTCAATGTTATTCCTTGCTTCTCTGTGTCACGCCAGAATGTTTTTCTCGCCTGAGTCCATCCTCCAAGTCTACAAATCTACCATTCGTCCACTCATGGAATACTGTTGCCATATATGGTTCGGTGCTCTCGCTGTTCATCTGGAGGTTCTCGACAAAATCCAGAGACGGATATGCAACGTGATAGGCCATGATCTGGCATCTCGTTTCCAGTCACTTTCTCCCAGGCTTGCTGTGGCTTCCCTCTGTCTTTTCCAGAAGCCAACTGGTCTGACGAGCTACTTCCACTGGTGTCCTAACTGCGTGGATTTAAGCGGGTTACTAGGTTGGCATCTCGGTCCCATCTTTTCACTGTCGAAACAGTAAATGCAACCGACCCTTCTACACCAGAAGCTTCGTCTCTCGCACTTCCCAACAGTGTAACTTCTTTCTTCCTACTTACTTCCCTGATAGCTATAATTCAAATGTAATGACAATCGACATCATTTGATGCCTCGAACCTGATCTCCGTTCTTCTCTATATCCTTTCCTCAAACACGTGTCTTTACCCATTGCATGCTAGTTGCACTTCCACCTTGCATGGGGTAAAATGCTTAAAAAAAAAATCAAAAAAAAATCGGTATTCTTCCGCCATTACGCTTGTAGATCAGCTAGCTTCTACTCTTTATTCATTGATAAAACCTGAATTGGCTTTGTTTCCTTACTGGTTGGTTGCCTTATTTCAGGAGAGATGTCCCCGAAAGGTTGAACTGCATTTGAATACTGCTGTTATATTGTTTAGACCGCTTAACCTTTGAATGTTTTCAGATGTATCATTGATGTATAAACCGTAGCTTTTTTTTTCATTGTCGTTCCTGTTTGTAGCGCATTCACCGAACAATATCTGAAAAAGAATTTTTGCAATCCGTACAATGAAAGGGAGAGTCCCCTACCTACAACAGGCTAAACCTATCAGTAATGATACAATCGCATATCAATAGATGATCAACATCTGGGTAAGTAATATCCTGTAAGCACAATACTAGCTTCCACAAGAAATTAACTGATGTGCAGTACTAGATTGGCAGTTAGGTCTCATTTTAAATTTAATTGGCTATATATAACTCAGTTCTCCGATAACAGCTTCTTTTTTCGCACATCTCACATGTGGAACCCTTCTCCGTCTTCTTGCTTTCCAGCCATCTTGGACTTTTACTAATTTAAATGCAATGTCAATCGTTATATACTGTCTTCTTTATTCCTCTTCTTTTATTCTTCTCGCTCCTTAACAATATTTTTCTTTTTCATATTCTTTCACACTCAGTAACAGTGACCTTATTGATTTGACTACGGTGAAATGATTAAAAAATATCCCTTAAGCTTGGAAAGCGAAATGAGAATGATCTCCCTTGTACTTCATAAAGTGTTCGGTGAGAAATTTCTAGGTTACTGACTACGAAGAAAGATTCCTGAAGAAGTCTAGTGCGTATAACAGTTGAAAAGTTGTGTGTATGACAACCAAATTGAGCATGCTAATCTAAAGAGTATAATCATAATATTATGGTAATTCCTCATCTCAGTCATTAAGACAATAGCCAGAACCAAACAAGGGTCGATCATAAAATGATGTTTGTTTTACTTAAATTATAACAGATTGAAAACTAGAAGCACGTAAAGCATTGAAAAGTAAACAAATATAAACCCCAGGATTCTAAATATTATTTTCTGCATATTCTTTTTCGTGTTTAAAGGAGGAAATATTTATCTATCTCGGGGATACTTTTTGGGACACTATTTTTAGCCATTTTTTTTTTTTTTGGAAACCTCGACTTTACTAGTTTAAGCGCATTACTAGATTGGTAATTAGGTCTTATTATAGACGGAATTGCTAGATAATTCTATGCTAACAATTTATTTTCTCGTACTTTTCGCTTGTGAAACTTTCTTCCGTTTTTCTGCTTTCCAGTCAACTTTGATCTTGAAAAATGTAAATGCAAAAATCGTTATCGTCTTCTTAATTCTTTTGGTTTTCTTTTTCTCTCTCTTTAATAATATTTTTATTCTTCTCATATTCTTTAACAATCAGTAACTCCTTGCATCTTTATTGCCTTACTTGGGGTGAAATTATTTTTTAAAAAATTGTTGCCCTTATCAATATATTCTTAAGATCAACAAAAAATGATTCAAGTGTCCAAAAACTACAGATTAACACCTTAACTTTGAAGTGTATTTCAATCATATCTGTTTTCACAATTAAAATCTTACAGGTGAAAAGGCTGGAGAGAACCGTAAGTTCTATGTTAACAATTTCTTCTTCAGCTCTACTCGTTTGTGAAAACCTCTTCTGGCCTGGATTTTAAGTCAACAACTTTAAAAATTCAAATGCAAAGTCAATCGTTATCTTCTGCCATCTTAATTGCTCTCTCTCTTTCTCCTTAATAATGTTCTTTTTTTTTCTATTTCTCATATTCTTTTACATTCAGTAGCCTCCTTGTATCTTGGTGGCTTTATTGCCTTTCTTGAGGTGAAATGGTTTAAAAAAGTCTCTTTTTTCTATTTTTATCTTGTCATACATTTTCTATCTTTTAAGTGCCTTTCCAGACAGATGATCATAGCTGTAGGTAAGATGAGGCCGTGTGCTGTGATCGCTTTTCTGTTTTTAACATCTTTGCTTAGCCAAGAGACTCTAAACAATACGATGACTGATCTAAAGACTTTCAAATAGTTTTAAAATAGATTCTTTTGTCAGTCATAATAAGAGTATCAGTCTGTTCGGTCACATTTTTACTCACAGCTGGTTTGATTTAATTTCTATCTTGGTGATTACTATTAACTTTATTTCTTCAGCAATTCTTTAAACGCTCACTAACCTCCTGTGACTCTTTGCAGTAAGTTTCGGTTAGAAAAACAGAAGTTCTATGACAGCTTTCGACGTGTTTCCAGATATTGTGGAAGACGATCTTGGGTAAGAGGAGTTAATTACATAGATTTTTGCCGCTGAGATTCTAGGCACTTTAGAGAGTTCTTAGATCTTGTTGAACTCTATCTTCGGGCAGAGAGAAAGCTAGATGAGGCTATGTCAAAGGGCAGAGTCTCGTCTAGGTAGTTGAATTTCACAAAGAACTTTCCCTTTAGATAATTTTAGGCACTTTAGAGAGCAAACCGCTCGCGGAGCTCTTAGATCTTGTCGAACTCTCTATCTAGGGGCAGAGAGGAACCCAGACGAGGCTATGCCAAAGAGGAGAGTCTCGTCTAGGTAGGCAGACAAACCCGACCATACGGGGTCTACAGGTTATTTTTGTCAGAGTCCACGGGCTCAGATTATCTCCCACATAAAAATTGACCTTGTGCCGCATTCTGCCTCGTGGGGAGGTTTGTAAATACCGATCTTTTAGGCACTTTAACGTTCATAGCTGATACACATCTAAAGATTCTGATAAATTATTCAAAAATTAAATTGAATCATGCATTGTTTTTAATCCCTTTGTATTATCAAGTTTTGGTAGCATGACCACGACAAAGTAATATGGATATCATATGGGATATTCTATACTCTATTTATTATTGCACACGGTCACATATTTCTGGCACTCAGTGAAAATTTATCTGAGGACTAGTCACAAAACATTACTTCAAGTTAAGACAAAGATTGTAGTTGAATTGCGCAGAGAACTTTTCCTTTAGATAATTCACTTAATTGCCAGAGGGCGATGAATATGGATATGGAAATAAATTCTGAAAATATGAAGAGATTTAATGTTTTATTAGTTATAATGACGAGTATTAAATTTAATTACCCTAAACCTTACTGTGTTTATATTAAGCTCAACAATTTTTTTAAGCATTAAATAACTGTCTGTGAATGCTTGCATGTTATTTAATTCCCTAAACATAAATTTTGATAGTTCTTTGCATGTAAATTGTGTGTCTAACTAACCCGTTTATATTTTCTAGTTCGTCTAATTTTTTTTTAAACGAATAAGTATTGTATTCATTTACATTGGTCATGAATAGTCGTAAGTTTTTCTCGAATATTCCATATATTTTCAGAATGAACTGATTAATAGTCTAGGTAGATTGCCTTCTTGAAAGATCGAATTGTTGTGTGTAAAAGACGCAGGACTGAACAAGGACATCGCAGTTTAATTGATCGAATAATATTCTCACCTTTTGTTAATACAAATGCAGTAAATGAATTAACACAGGCCTTCTGCGAATACAATATATTAGGTTGGTGCAAAAATAATGACGTAATAATGTCGTTTTTTGACGTATTTTTTACCGTCAAAAAACGACATTATTACGTCATTATTTTTGCACCAACATAATAGAACTAAGCATCGATTTTCTGTTATCGTCGACAAATTAATACAAAGAAAGATGGTAACCCGAACACTGTGTCGAGAAGAAGCAGTCAATCAGGTTGATAATCATATTTTTAGATGAAGAAGTGTTGCAATGACATCAAGCAGATAGCCATAGTAACAGAGCTATGACAATTGCTGTATCTATATCTATAATTCTCAAAATATGTGTATGTACGTGCGTGCGTGCCTATGTGTGTGTGTGCGCGTGTGTGTGTGTGTGAGAGTGCCGCGCGCGTGTGTGATCGGATGTTGTTTATGCGTTTCCACAGTTTTCATCCGATTTCGATGAAATGTTTTTGTTTAAAAGATTATTCGTCAGTCTCGGTTTTAAGTTCAAATTGGCTGGGAAAAATTACAACCTTGAAGGTGAAAAATCGAAAAGAAACTGATTTTTTACACATTGCGCGAAAATCAAAGGCAAAATTTTATGTACAATCAATTTAGAGATTTGGAATCTAACGCAAACGATTATTAGATTTAGAAAAATATATATATATATATATATTACAAATAAAAATTATCGTATATTGTTATTATGACGGTCCTTAGAAGAGGTTCCTTTCTTGCAAGATTAAGAAATCAAAAACGGCCCTTTTCAGAGTCGTCTCCTCATTCAAGTTGTTAACCCTCCATTTGGGGGGGATTTGGTTCATTTGACCCAATTGTTGCTACTAATATTGATTTTCAGGTGGGCAGACTTTAAAATTAAACTGCTCTAAGTGAACACCAAAAATTGCCAGTAATGAAACAACCGTTAGAAGACGGTTAATACTGCTAGTCCTTGATAAAACAGGTGTAGTAGTTGAACTAATATTATAAATATTGTTCTTTTTTGTTTGTTATCTTTTGGTAAGTGTTTTTGTTGTCAATAAAATGAACATTATTTTCTGAAGACGGTACGAGTGTTTAGAACGTCAGCTTTCCAAGTATAAGAACCACCTTTCGATTTTACCATTGTCGATTTGTCAGGAAACTGACTTATTGATGCTATTGGCCTGGGGTAGTGATCCCAGTGTGTGACACCATTGAAAAATCCCTGAAAACCGTACCAAGCCTAGTGAGTGAAAATGGATAGATGTAATTGTTTGTGGATGGTTATAATATCAAGTAGTCAGAAGTCATCGTAGCCAAGGTTTTCAAAGAATTGATTAGCTCAAACGGTTGATCAAGGCAGACGACACGCTCTTCTATTTTCTATAATTACTTAGATGGTAATTTTATGGACGAGATCTTCGCTAGAGCATGTATGCTCATTGACCCCCCCCACACACACACACACTTTATTTCTGTCCCCATTTTTCTTTGGTTTAATTCCTCATCCCCTTCCTTGTTAGGTGGTCAATGATGTCAGTTCTCTGGTGGATGCGGGTTCCCTTTCGTTTCGGGTGTGATTTTCATATTTGTTGTTGTGTTTGAATAAGGGTGAGTTTGAGTGAGTGCCCGGGATGAATGAATGTTTTATATTATTAAAGTCTCGCATTGATTTCGTCCAGTTAACTGAGGATTCTGCCACATTTATAGATTCTAGGTGGGGAGATTATTATTACTAATTTTATTTTGCTTAGTTTCTTGTAAATAGTTTTGTTTTCATATTGTAAATACTCATTAGGGCTAGTTTTTAAATTATTGTTTTTACTCCCCGCGAGACAATGAATTCAGATTCTGCCTATATTTCTGAGATGAGGTATTATGTACAGTATTTACATTATGCGGACCATTGTCCTCATCTTTGTCGCCATATTTGTCACAACGTTTCGGCAGTTGTACGCTCCGGCCTTCTTCAGGTGGTTGGAATTTCGAACTGAACCCTTTATTTCGTTGGTTAGATCCAGTGACAGACCCAAAGAGTGTGAGTTCAATACGCGGTTAAGGCAGTGGAGAACTTTCAGAGGGAAAATTAGCAGGAGATAACTGATAACTGACATCCATCAAACATGGCACGTGGAACTAGAACAGTCTACCCCAGGGATCGAAATAAACGGTTCAGTTCGAAATTCCAACCACCTGTAGAAGGCCGGAGCGTACAACGGCCGAAACTTTGTGACAAATATGGCGACAAAGATGAGGACAATGGTCCGCATAATGTAGACAATGAATTGTTAGGCCCTTCATGAAGACAATGAGGTATTATGTTGGATGTAAAAAGGTAAGTAAGAATGCGTTGATTTGGTGTTAAAATATTGTGGTATGTTTGGGTCAGTGTTTGTAGATTGCTAAGTTTAATGTTAAGACAAGGCAGACCATCCTTTTTCACATTCCCCATTTTGACCTTGTGCCACATTTTGTATTTTAACAAATAAATATCACTCTTCGCTGTGATCCCTAGATTGATGTATTTAGTAGTAGACTTGAGATGAGTTGTGTAGAGGTAATCATAAGTTCTATGTTCTATGTTAACAGTTTTTTGGGGCAATTCTCGCTTATGGAACTCTCCTCCACCTTCAAGCTTTCCAGCCAACTTTGAGCTTTGTGACAAAGACAATTTTATTAATTTTTTTTAAATATTTCGCCCCTTGATATAAATGTACCTTCAATATATTATTATTATTATTATTATTATTATTATTATTATTATTAAAACAAATTGATTGACGTAACTGTCCCAATATTTTTCAATCCTTAGAAACAAATGCGATTTAAGAAAAGAAAGAGACAATGTTTGACAATGTTTAACAATATTTCGATGGGATGTCTGTCTTCTTCAAAATATGTTTAAAAATCGTATTTCTAGCTGAACGTAATTTCCCGTAATCATGAGATTTATACTCAGCTGTTTGATTAATTTCTCTTAGTATCTTATAAACCTCCCGAAAATTCCAAGAAGATCAAGATCACCATCATATTTCAGTTGAATGGCATTTACGTTTAATTGGTTTTGACGCACTGATTACCATTACAGCCGTTTTCTCATATTTTTATAATTTTAGACAAGTTTTAAACATAACTCGAAGATTGTTTCACATTTTTAAAACACATTGTTTTTTCTTTTTCATTTCTTAAATAGAGCTCTATTATTATTATTATTATTGTTGTTGTTGTTGATGATGTTGTTGTCGATGTTGTTGCTGAAAGAGCAGCACGCCAAAAAAGTGAACCCCGGGTGGAAATATACAAAGCCCAACATATCCAATATGACATTCAGACGGATAAAGGTATAACAGGCGCAAGGATAACAGCCAAATGTGCAAAGTATGGTAGCAGATTTTGGATAAATAACTTGGATATAGTGTGTTCCTAATCTATCTAAATGCGACGCCTAGGTCGACATGGCTTCCCCATCCTTCAAACTTAAAACTACGACCCGCTTGACATCCGATCATAATCCTCTCCCCCCACAACTCCCGCCCATGAACACAGATGCGCACTATATGACCAATAGGTTAAATTCATGCGAACAACAAACAACTCTGTGTTAATGGATATTTACTGTAGCCGATCCTAATTCAGACAGGCAAACCAAATACATTTCAACACCTCCAGTCAATTAAGATTAAAGGCTGTAATCTAGTCTCAGTACAAATCGGCAGACCACTTCCAACGGAGAAAATGTGCCACAGGGACCCAAATAAAAAAAAATCAACAATTATACTACGACTGAACCATAGTCTGGCTATTTCATTTGACAACTATCTAGAGATAGTGGTCAACTGAAACAGCTGAACGTATTTTCATGATCATGACACGCAATTATATGTAAATTTTCATGACCATGACACGCAGTTATATGTAAATATAACTAACGTGACCAGATTGCGTACTTTGTTTTCAATGGACCACGTTTAAATCGATTTTAAGCAAAATTAAACAGGCTTTAATTTGTTTACACCAAAGCATCTCAATAAAGCGAGCATGTGATATTATTAAGTTAATGGCCCGTTTGATCGACTACGAAGCATACATAATGTTTTTCAAACGATTACAAGTGAAATTACTTTCATACGCAGATAGGATCGATGTAATTAAAGCTGGATAAAGCTAAATCTATATTAGTAGTTTGTCCAGTATAACATTATTTTTTTTGTGGATATTGTTTGATTAGAGAACAAATGTCGATTCATAATCCATCCGCTGGTGCTAAAGCATATGAGGCGTTGTAAAAACCGCGACCAGTTACTTGTATTTTGCAAGGGTTTATGCAATTTAAAATTCACATGTGTTATGTTGAGATACCGGATGTAACAGCAAAATTGTCCAAACCGTGTAAAAGCAATATTGTCCCATTTTTAGATTACGATTTGAACCGTTGTATCTTAGAAATGATTATATATATCTTAGTGGAATTCTACGAGGTTTTCATAACACTATTGGACTCTACTTTGAGAAATAAGAATATATGATTACTGTTATGGGACCTTACTCATAATAACATAACTTTCCATACGTAATAAATACTGCGCCTCAAGAGGAAGCAGGGAGTTAAGTATAAAGTCTGGAGTGAGGTCCGTCAGAAGTCCGTCAGGAGTCTGTCAGTCAGTCAGAGCGAGTGATTCAGTCAGTCGAGTCAGAGGCAGTCCGAAACAGAGTCGCGTTCAGACAATTACTACAAGACATTGGAATAGTGATACTGGTCGAGACTACATTGTTCTCCCTACTAAACCTGATTGTTCATACTAACACTTTCTACTTCTCTGTAAATATTTCTGTTTGTAATATATCTGTGTTATTCCATATTCGTGTTCGAGTTCTTCTTTATTGGTTCTACCTTGGATCATCACCATGCTATAAGGACCGGAACATAACAAGTGGCGGCGAATATTCCAACTCACACGTGAAGAACAGACAACAAAATCCTCTCTCGTCAACATAACAATTACTCTCTAAGCTTAACAGAAGAATCGTGATGAAATCGATTATAAACGAAAATTTCAAGTTCTTCATTAATTGATCATAGCTAAGGATCGGAAATTAAGATCATATATATATATATATATATATATATATATATATAATTAAGTTATAAGGAACTTGGTAAACCGAATTGGTAAATCCAAAGAGGATGAAATCCTGAGAGCTCAATGTTAGGACAGAGCTAATATGTAATGAAAAACAAACCACTTTAATGTACCATTACGATAATTTATTTCACCTAAATCCTTTTTTAAGGATTCAGGATCATCAGGTAAATCTTCCAACAACGAATTGAGAAAAAAAAATGGGATTAGAAATTAGTGGGTAGTGTAATTTTTGTAATTTAATAGAGGGGGTTGAGAGTGGTAGTTAAACAGACAATATAAAGTATAGGGAGGGGTTAATTTTATATCTCTCTTAAGTATGTTTTATATTGGAGTAGGAGGAGTGACAGAAAGAGGTCAAGTTTTCTCAATTCGTTGTTGGAAGATTTACCTGATGATCCTGAATCCTTAAAAAAGGATTTAGGTGAAATAAATTATCGTAATGGTACATTAAAGTGGTTTGTTTTTCATTACACACATATATATATATATATATATATATATATATATATATATATATATATATATATATATATATATATATTATTCCACGATCATTTTCCAACATAATAAAGATGAACTTCGACCTTTCTAGACTTCTAACTTTCTGCCCTGGAGTAACAAGCTGCCCGACAGGTTTCACGTACCATTTCATTTTCAACTCATTTTTTCACTGCTCCTTGAACTGTCATAGCTCAATCACGTCTCTCTCTTTTGCCAAACGTCTTATGAATTGGGCTGGATCTTTTCTACTTGATCTCTTTAGCTCTGTGTTGAAATTATGATCCCTATTGTATGTTATAACCTCCTGATCCAGTTTTCTTCTCTAATCTTCCCTCTTTTTTTAAACTTATTCGCCGTTCTCTTGACGGTTCTTGAATTGACTTTGAAGATGGAAGCCAGAGTATGAATGTCGGTACCTTTACTGAAGGCTTGAATGATCTTTGTCTTCTCACTATTGCTAATTCGGGAAGACAATGCGTCTGACACAAAACTATTTTACCCTGTTTTCTTTCTAGCTGAAAAAGTCAAAGGGTTTTTCAGTGATTCTCACGATACATGGTGTGATGATAGCTCAATGTCTCATCTGAAAACCTGGGAAAAATAAAGTCAATTAGCTAAGTGATTTTTTAGATATTAAACATTTTGTGAGATGTACAATTATTCTGTTCTATATTCTATATTATACTTTTCTCAAAAAGATATTCTCTTCTCTAAGTGTAGCAGTCAGGACTTAAGTTTTCCAGTCTCTTAATTTAATTTCCAAGGTAGCCAAGAAAGTTCTGTCCGTTTTTAAAGGAAAAAAAGAAAACGCTTCACAGTATGAGTAACTTATATTTAGTCTTCGAAGTAATCGCCATCGGCATCCAGCAACTTCTGCCAACGTGTCTCCAGCTGTTCAATGCCCTTGCGGTAGAACTCGGAGGGTTTTGACGCAAAGAAGTCCGTGAGGGCTTTGCGCAAGTCTGCTTCATTGGTGAAGATTTTCCCACGAAGATGATTATCCAGGGAGTAGAAGAGGTGATAATCGGACGGCGCAAGGTCAGGCGAATAAGGTGGATGGCACAAAGTCTGCCACCTAAGTTGCTGTATGGTATCCCTGACCACTCGCGCGACATGCGGCCTGGCGTTGTCATAGAGGAAAAGCACACCTTTGCGATTCACCAGTGCTGGCTCCTTCTGGCGAAATGCCTGTTGCACCCGTTTCAATTGCTGCGAGTATAGGTCTCCAGTGACCGTTTGGCCCTTTGGTAGCAGTTCATAATGAACCACTTGACGACCTGTCCACCAGACACAAAGCATAATCTTGTGTGGGTGCATAGGCAGTCTTGCGGTGTGAGGGACAGCATCCTGAGGAGACAACCAATGCCTGGAACGCTTGGGAGTTTCGTAGAGAACCCACTTTTCATCACTGGTAAGCACTCGATTGAATAAGGATGCGGTACGGTGGTGAGAAAGCAGCTGTCCCTTGTGGACTTCCAACAGCGTTTGCGGAACCCACTTGCTCATTTTGTATATCTTACCTAGGCGGTGCAGGTGAAGTCTAACTGTTTCATCGGAAACGTTGAACTGTCTTGCAAGTTCACCACACGTTAGACTACTGTCCTCTTCAATGGCCGCCTTCAAATCTCCCGATTTGAATTTCCGAAACCAACGCCTTGCAGTACGTTCATCCACAGCACTATCCCCAAACGCTTGACATATGCGGCAACTTGATGCAGCTGCTGATAAGCCCACTTTGAAGTCGTAAAGCAAACAGCCCTGAACGAGATCTCTAGACACTTCCATCCTTCTCACAGCTGTCCAGCTTATAACTGATGGCCGGGCACGATGCGCGTGTTTTTTTATAACGTCTGATGTTCCTACTTCCGGCTGTCCGAATTTGAAAACAATTGCTACACGCATTTCGTATATATATTCAGCTTTATTCAATGACTAATCCAAAAACGGGCAGAACTTTTTTGGTTACCTTGTATAATCATAAGAGTAAAGTAGTAACGATACCATTTGTCAGAAATCCTTGTTATGAGAATAAACTGCAATTGAAAGCAAAGCCTCTGATCGGGAGATTGGAGGTCTTGAGGCTCGTAGGGTCACCTCTTAATTGCTGTTCCCACGTCCATCCTGACTCTGAGTGATAGCACGTGTTACGCTTCCAGCTATTGGGTAAATAGTTAACACCAAGCCTGGGTTCAAAACACTATGAAAGTATTAAAAATACTTTTTTATTGTAAAATTTACATCAGTACATATTTATAGTCAAATTACCAACAAAATAGTAGAATTACCAACAATACGTTCTATTGCAAAATGACCAAAAATATATTCTGTCTGTAGTTGAAGGCGTAAAATTGCTTTCAAAATATATTTAGTTGAAGCCATAGAATTGTGTTGAAAATATTTAGATTCTCGCATTAAATAAACCATAAAGGCTGACCCGCCGCTAAACAAAATCAACCAACCAACAAAGATTTTTTCAGAAAAGCGACAATCTAACGGATCTCGCAATTTTATTCGGGTTTGTATTATTTTGTTAATTTCACAGATACTCACAAGGAACTGGTACACTGTCGATAAAATTCTTCACAGTACTGCAATATAAGTAATGCATTGTCTTTGGTCTTCGGTGAAAACTTATTTTTTTTACACCAAAAATCATATTCTTTCGAAAAGAAATTAAACTGAACACGTAAAATCTTTTTACTTTTTCATAAAATATATTCTCCGATGCTAAAAATGTATTTCATGTTTCCGACCCCAAAATAAGGGAATTTCCATGCAGCGTAATAATTAGCAAGCTTGTCCTGCTTAATCAATTACTACTGAGTCCCAAATGGTCTACCGCAGAAAGAAATGGCAACCTACTGCGGGAAAAAATCTGCCTCGTCAGTCATGTATCGAGAGATACATGATCGCCTAAGCGTGTAACACGAATGGTGCATAACTGACTGATTGGGTTCTAGCCTCGTTCCGTGCTCCATACTTTCGGCCTTGAGCCACAACAAAGCTAGGTTTGGTAATTCGCTATGTTAGGAGACGTCGACGTGGTGTAATGATTAGCCAGATAGTTTGGCTGGATCAGTTACAACTGAGTAGCGAGTTCGATCCTCACTGGGTGCTCTATATTTTCGGCCTTGTGGCACATCTAAGCTAAGCTTATAAATCGCTATGTTAGGGGCACTTCTCCGTGGCGTAATGGTTAGCAAGTTTATCCCCTAGTACATTTACGATTGAGTAGTGAGTTGGATTCTCACTCAGTGCACAATACATTCGGACTTGTGCCACACTTAGTAAATCGTTATGTTAGGCACATTTTGAAGTGGTTAAATGATTAGCTAGGTTGTCTTGCTAGATCAATTACGACCGGGTAGTGAGTTCGAAAATCACTGGGTGCGTCATACTTTCGGCCTTGTGCCATATCTACGCTATGCTTAGTAAAGAACAATGAAAAAAGATGAATTGTTATTTTGCCGTTACATTCACTTGATAATTACACAAGACGGTGAGTATTTTCTATTTTGTTAACTGTTCCCATTGTGACGAGTTCCGCACGTCCGTCACTGCACAAGCTGTGATGACATCCAAGGTCGGTTGTATGCGTATAATCACCCGGCTAGATATCTTCACAAGTTAGTGTCATTGACCGTAATCGAATTCAACTAAGAATAACGACAGATGTTTTTTTCAAGACACTATTTGGGAAATATCAAACAATTCGATTTCTCGTCAACTGGCAAATTTTCCTTCGGCTTCGTCGATATGAACTGCTATCTTAATAACTTTCTGTTGTAGTAAAGAAAAGAAAAAAAAACTGTAAACTTATAGTAGCAATAAACACCTGCAATAGATTTCTTGTTTCTCGTCCGCAACACTTGTAGCCAAATCACAGTTCAGACGATAGTCCTTTGCAACAGTCCAACAGGTAAATGTGATTAAGGCCTCAATAAGCTTACCGATGACACTGAGGAGACTAATCCGTCTATAAGGGAAGAGGATAATCAGTGGCCCGCATTCTTGAAGACTAGGCATATGATTGCAATCTTCCACATACTTGGGAAAGATTTCTCCTTCAAGCAGTGATTAAATAACTTTGCTTGACTCGAGTATAATTCTCGGTTGATATTCTTAGGGACGACCAGTGAAATTTTTTCTGGGCTAGTGGCTTTTGGCGGGGGTCGAGTCTTTTGTTAAGTCTAGAAACTTCTCTAGCTGAAATGAGTATATTACTGAGATGTGCTTGGTGAGATGTGGGAAGTTGAGTAGGAAATGGCCTTTGTCATCTAACGTTGAGCTTGAGGCAAAGATCGAGGCGAAGAGGTTCGTCTTGTCTTGTTGAGGATGATATGACCTCGGGTCTATTTGTAATAGTGGCCACAGCCGCTTTGACTCTGTTTATAATTTGGTTGATGACCTTCTAGAATTTGCGCGATCCAAATTGTTCATTTTCAAACTTGGCCTGTATAGACAACGCGTATTTGCACAATGCGTTTTCTAGGACGTTCTTACGGCGATTGCAGGCGTTTCTGAAAGAAGTAAGGGTGAGATTATGGCGATCCTTACAACATATTTTAAAGTAGTTGTTCCGCTGACCGATGTCTGCAGCGTATTCAGAGTTATTTGCTGGAATTTCTTGTTTGTTTTTTTCGGGTGAGGATTTAATACACTCCATTTCAGAAAGGATCCATTCGGAGATTAGGATTGCAGATTTAGGGGAAACAATTTAAAGAAGATTGTGGTGGGGACTTTTCTTCCTATGGGACCGAAGGTTGTCCCAGTCTGTCTTCGCATAGCGAAAAACCGTTCTATGGAACTATAAATGAGGGGAAGTCATTGATTTGCTGGACACTGACTAGGGAATGATCTTACGTGACAATGGGGGCTAAAACTTTTGCTGGGCATTTGTCAGGACAGGATAAAGAAATCAATCAATTATTTTAATATTACATAAAAAGTTGTTCCATCAGTTAGACAACATTTTTAAAGAAAAAAAAAACCAATAAAAATGAATTCTTTTGGGGGCTAGTTAGCACTATTAATCTTAAATCGAAATACTATCAGCCATATCTTCAATAGTGTAATGAAGTTAAATGATTCACTATGTAAACGCCATAGAAGAGAAATTGAGAAATTGGTTCCATTAATGGTAATATCTGCGCATGAAGTTGTTTTTAACATTAGATCTAGTTTTAACTGACACAGGATCATCACTGACGTTGATGTCGTGCAGTGATCTGATTTAATGATCAGGACCAAACAAAAGCCTTGGACAAATTAATCATTTTTTTCCATGCAAATATAGGCGATCAAAAAGAAGGGATTTTATGATTTGTATAGAAAATGCAACAGAAAGGCAAAGAAAGGCAGATAATTTACAAAAAGGTATTCGAAAAAGATTATTTAGAAAATATGACCATCCATAAAATGACAGTTTGTACTGACAGTACAGATTCCTAGATAACTTTCTCTCCATGCAAAAAATGAAGATTTAATTTTTGTGAAAATAATTCTCCTGTGAAATTTCCTATTTTTCTCTCCCAGTAGATAGGATTAAATGCAGCAGATAATAGTTAAGGGGTTGTCATGGCAATGCAAATGAATAATATTTGTTCAGAATAATGTTTTACTAAGTATGTCACCTTAATATTTACTAGTCTGGAGTCGTCGGCAATATCTTCCAAATTTTTCCTTTTTAATTTTCGCGTTTTCCTTGTTTCCCCTTGATCTTCATATTGTGTTCATGATGTTGTCTAAAGATCTGAGCTTCATCATCATCACCATGTTCATCATCATCATCATCATCATCATCATCATCATCTTCTTCTTCTTCTTTTTTCTTCGCTTCTTTCTTCTTTCATTCTTTTTCTTCGATTCTTTTTCTTCTTCTTCTAATTTGATGCTTCCATTCTTCATCGATTCTTTTTCGATTTTCAGATTCTGTCTTCTTCTTCGATTCTTCTTCTATTCTCCTTTTTCAATTCTTTTTAGATTTTTCGAGAGTTTCTTCTTATTATTATTCGATTCTTCTTCTTTTCTTCTTCTTTTTCCTTCTTCTTCCACTTCTTCTATTCTTTTTCTTCGTCTTCTATTCCTTCTTCTTCTTCTTCTTCTTCTTCTTCTTCTTCTTCTTCTCCTATTCCTTCTTCTTCTTCGATTCTTCTTCGATTTTTCTTCTTCTATTCTTCTTCCATTCTTCCTCTTTTTCCATTCTACTTCTCCTTCCATTCTCCTTCTTCTTCCGTTCTTCTTCTTACATTATTCTTCTTCCATTCTTCTTCTTCTTCCATTCTCCTTCTTCCATTCATTTTCTTCTTTCTTCTTCCATTCCGCTTCTTCTTCCATTCTTCTTCTTCCATTCTTCTTCTTCTTTCATTCTTCTTCTTCCATTCTTCTTTTTCTTCCATTCTTCTTCTTCCATTCTTCTTTTTCTTCCATTCTTCTTCCATTCTTATTCTTCTTCCATTATTCTTCTTCCATTCTTCTTCTTCTTCTTCTTCTTCTTCTTATTCCATTCTTCTTCTTTCATTCTTCTTCTTCCATTCTTCTTCAATTCTTCTTCTTCTTTTTCTTCTTCCATTCTTCTTCTTCCATTCTTCTGCTTCCATTCTATTTCTTCTTCCATTCTTCTTCCATTCTTCTTCTTCTTCTTTCTCTTCATCTTCTTCTTCTTCTTCTTCCATTCTTCTTCTTCTTCTTCCATTCTTCTTCTTCCATTCTTTTTCTTCTCTTTCTTCTATTCTTCTTCTTCTTCTTCTTCTTTTATTCTTCTTCTTCTTCTTCCATTCTTCTCCTTCCATTCTTCTTCTTCAATTCTTCATTTTCTTCCATTCCTCTTCCATTCTTCTTCTTCCATTCTCCTTCTTCCATTCTTCTTCCATTCTTCTTCTATTCTTCTTCTCCTTCCATACATCTTCTTCTTCTTCTTCTTCTTCTTCTTCTTCTTCTTCTTCTTCTTCTTCTTCTTCCATTATTCTTCTTCCATTCTTCTTCTTCTTCCATTCTTCTTCTTCTTCCATTCTTCTTCTTCTTCCATTCTTCTTCTTCCATTCCTCTTTTTCTTCCATTCTTCTTCCATTCTTCTTCTTCTTCCATTCTTCTTCTTACATTCATCTTTTTCTTCCATTCTTCTTCTCCTTCTTCTTCCATTCTTCTTCTTTCATTCTTCTTCTTCTATTCTTCTTCTTCTTCTTCTTCTTCTTCTTTCATTCTTCTTCTTCCATTCTTCTTCTTTTTCTCCTTTCATTCTTCTTCTTCCATTCTTCTTCTTCCATTCTTCTTCTTCTTCTTCTTCTTCTTCTTCTTCTTCTTCTTCCATTCTTCTCATTCCATTCTTCTTCTTCCATTCTTCTGCATCCATTCAACTTCTTCTTCCATTCTTTTTCCATTTTTCTTCTTCTTCCATTCTTCTCTTTCTTCTTCTTCCATTCTTCTCCTTCCATTCTTTTTCTTCCATTTTTTTCTTCTTCTATTCTTCTCTTTCTTCTTCTTCCATTCTTCTTCTTCCATTCTTCTTTTTCTTTCATTCTTCTTCCAATCTTCTTCTTCCATTCGTCTTCTTTCATTCTTCTTCTTCTTCTTCTTCTTCTTCTTCTTCTTCTTCTTCTTCTTCTTCTTCCATTCTTCTTCCATTCTTCTTCTTCCATTCTTTTTCTTCCATTCTTCTTCTTCCATTCTTCTTCTTCTATTCTTCTTCTTCTATTCTTCCTCTTCCATTCTCCTTCTTCAATTCTTCTTCCATATTTCTTCTCCCATTTCCTTCTTCCATTTTTCTTCTATTCTTCTTCTCCTTCCATTCTTCTTCTTCTTCTTCTTCTACTTTTTCTTCTTCTTCCATTCTTCTTCTTCCATTATTCTTCTTTCATTCTTCTTCTTCTTCCATTCTCCTTCTTCCATCCTTCTTCTTCTTCTACCATTCTTCTTATTCCATTCCTCTTTTTCTTCCATTCTTCTTCCATTCTTATTCTTCTTCCATTCTTCTTCTTCCATTCATCTTCTTCTTCTTCCATTCTTCTTCTTCTTCTTCCATTCTTCTTTTTCCATTCTTCTTCTTCTTCTTCCATTCTTCTTCTTCTTCTTTCATTCTTCTTCCATTCTTGTTCTTCTTCAATTCTTCTCCATCCTTCTTCTTCTTCCATTCGTCTTCTTCTTCTTCTTTTTCCATTCTTCTCCTTCCATTCTTCTTCTTCCATTCTTCTGCTTCCATTCAACTTCTTCTTCCATTCTTCTTCCATTTTTCTTCTTCTTCCATTCTTCTCTTTCTTCTTCTTCCATTCTTCTCCTTCCATCCTTCTTCTTCCATTTTTCTTCTTCCAATCTCCTTCCTTTCTTCTTCTTTCATTCTTCTTCTTCTTCTTCCACCCTTCTTCCATTCTTCTTCTTCCATTCTTCTTTTTCCATTCTTCTTCTTCCATACTTATTCTTCTTCCATTCTTCTTCTTCTATTCTTCTTCTTCTTCCATTCTCCTTCTTCAATTCTTCTTCCATTCTTCTTCTTCGTCAATTCTTCTTCCATCCTTCTTCTTCTTCCATTCTTCTTCTTCCATTCTTCTTTGATTTTTCTTCTTCTTCTTTCATTCTTCTTCCATTCTCCTTCTTCTTCTATTCTTCTTCTTCTTCAATTCTTCTTCCATCCTTCTTCTTCTTCCATTCGTCTTATTCCATTCTTCTTCTTCTTTCATTCTGCTTCTTCTTTCATTCTTCTTCCATTCTTCTTCTTCTTCTTCTTCTTCTTCTTCTTCTATTCTTCTTCTTCTTCAATTCTTCTTCCATCCTTCTTCTTCTTCCATTCGTCTTATTCCATTCTTCTTCTTCTTTCATTCTTCTTCTTCTTCCATTCTTCTTCTTCTTCTTCTTCTTCTTCTTCTTCCATTCTTCTTCTTCCATTCCTCTTCTTCCATTCTTCTTTTTCCGTTCTTCTTCTTCCATACTTCTTCTTCCATTCTTCTTCTTCCATTCTTCTTCTTCTTTCATTCTTCTACCATCCTTCTTCTTCTTCCATTCTTCTTCTTCCATTCTTCTTCTTCCATTCTTCTTCTTCTTCTTTCATTCTTCTTCCATTCTTCTTCTTCCATTCTTCTTCTTCCATTCTTCTTCTTCTGTCATTCTTCTGTCATTCTTCTTCCATTCTTCTTCTTCTTTCATTCTTCTTCCATTCTCCTTCTTCTTCCATTCTTCTTCTTCTTCAATTCTTCTTCCATCCTTCTTCTTCTTCCATTCTTCTTCTTCCATTCTACTTCTTCTTCCATTCTTCTTCTTCTTTCATTCTTATTTCGTTCTTCTTCTTCATCTCCCATTCTTCTTCTTCTTCTTCTTCTTTCATTCTTCTTCTTCTTTCATTCTTCTTTTTCTTTCCTTCTTCTATTCTGATTCTTCTTCCATTCTTCTTCTTCCATTCTTCTTTTTCCGTTCTTCTTCTTCCATACTTCTTCTTCCATTCTTCTTCTTCTATTCTTCTACCATCCTTCTTCTTCTTCCATTCTTCTTCTTCCATTCTTCTTCTTCTTCTTTCATTCTTCTTCCATTCTTCTTCTTCCATTCTTCTTCTTCCATTCTTCTTCTTCTGTCATTCTTCTTCCATTCTTCTTCTTCTTTCATTCTTCTTCCATTCTCCTTCTTCTTCCATTCTTCTTCTTCTTCAATTCTTCTTCCATCCTTCTTCTTCTTCCATTCTTCTTCTTCCATTCTACTTCTTCTTCCATTCTTCTTCTTCTTTCATTCTTATTTCGTTCTTCTTCTTCATCTCCCATTCTTCTTCTTCTTCTTCTTCTTTCATTCTTCTTCTTCTTTCATTCTTCTTTTTCTTTCATTCTTCTTCCATTCTGATTCTCCTTCCATTCTTCTTCTTCCATTCTTCTTTTTCCGTTCTTCTTCTTCCATACTTCTTCTTCCATTCTTCTTCTTCTATTCTTCTACCATCCTTCTTCTTCTTCCATTCTTCTTCTTCCATTCTTCTTCTTCTTCTTTCATTCTTCTTCCATTCTTCTTCTTCCATTCTTCTTCTTCCATTCTTCTTCTTCTTCCATTCTTCTTCTTCCATTCTTCTTCTTCCATTCTTCTTCTTCCATTCTTCTTTTTCCGTTCTTCTTCTTCCATACTTCTTCTTCCATTCTTCTTCTTCTATTCTTCTACCATCCTGCTTCTTCTTCCATTCTTCTTCTTCCATTCTTCTTCTTCTTCTTTCATTCTTCTTCCATTCTTCTTCTTCCATTCTTCTTCTTCCATTCTTCTTCTTCTTCCATTCTTCTTCTTCCATTCTTCTTCTTCTTTCATTCTTCTTCCATTCTCCTTCTTCTTCCATTCTTCTTCTTCTTCAATTCTTCTTCCATCCTTCTTCTTCTTCCATTCTTCTTCTTCCATTCTACTTCTTCTTCCATTCTTCTTCTTCTTTCATTCTTATTTCGTTCTTCTTCTTCATCTACCATTCTTCTTCTTCTTCTTCTTCTTTCATTCTTCTTCTTCTTTCATTCTTCTTCTTCTTTCATTCTTCTTCCATTCTTCTTCTTCTTCTTCCATTCTTCTGCATCCATTCAACTTCTTCTTCCATTCTTTTTCCATTTTTCTTCTTCTTCCATTCTTCTCTTTCTTCTTCTTCCATTCTTCTCCTTCCATTCTTTTTCTTCCATTTTTTTCTTCTTCTATTCTTCTCTTTCTTCTTCTTCCATTCTTCTTCTTCCATTCTTCTTTTTCTTTCATTCTTCTTCCAATCTTCTTCTTCCATTCGTCTTCTTTCATTCTTCTTCTTCTTCTTCTTCTTCTTCTTCTTCCATTCTTCTTCCATTCTTCTTCTTCCATTCTTTTTCTTCCATTCTTCTTCTTCCATTCTTCTTCTTCTATTCTTCTTCTTCTATTCTTCCTCTTCCATTCTCCTTCTTCAATTCTTCTTCCATATTTCTTCTCCCATTTCCTTCTTCCATTTTTCTTCTATTCTTCTTCTCCTTCCATTCTTCTTCTTCTTCTTCTTCTACTTTTTCTTCTTCTTCCATTCTTCTTCTTCCATTATTCTTCTTTCATTCTTCTTCTTCTTCCATTCTCCTTCTTCCATCCTTCTTCTTCTTCTACCATTCTTCTTATTCCATTCCTCTTTTTCTTCCATTCTTCTTCCATTCTTATTCTTCTTCCATTCTTCTTCTTCCATTCATCTTCTTCTTCTTCCATTCTTCTTCTTCTTCTTCCATTCTTCTTTTTCCATTCTTCTTCTTCTTCTTCCATTCTTCTTCTTCTTCTTTCATTCTTCTTCCATTCTTGTTCTTCTTCAATTCTTCTCCATCCTTCTTCTTCTTCCATTCGTCTTCTTCTTCTTCTTTTTCCATTCTTCTCCTTCCATTCTTCTTCTTCCATTCTTCTGCTTCCATTCAACTTCTTCTTCCATTCTTCTTCCATTTTTCTTCTTCTTCCATTCTTCTCTTTCTTCTTCTTCCATTCTTCTCCTTCCATCCTTCTTCTTCCATTTTTCTACTTCCAATCTTCTTCCTTTCTTCTTCTTTCATTCTTCTTCTTCTTCTTCCACCCTTCTTCCATTCTTCTTCTTCCATTCTTCTTTTTCCATTCTTCTTCTTCCATACTTATTCTTCTTCCATTCTTCTTCTTCTATTCTTCTTCTTCTTCCATTCTCCTTCTTCAATTCTTCTTCCATTCTTCTTCTTCGTCAATTCTTCTTCCATCCTTCTTCTTCTTCCATTCTTCTTCTTCCATTCTTCTTTGATTTTTCTTCTTCTTCTTTCATTCTTCTTCCATTCTCCTTCTTCTTCTATTCTTCTTCTTCTTCAATTCTTCTTCCATCCTTCTTCTTCTTCCATTCGTCTTATTCCATTCTTCTTCTTCTTTCATTCTGCTTCTTCTTTCATTCTTCTTCCATTCTTCTTCTTCTTCTTCTTCTTCTTCTTCTTCTTCTTCTTCTATTCTTCTTCTTCTTCAATTCTTCTTCCATCCTTCTTCTTCTTCCATTCGTCTTATTCCATTCTTCTTCTTCTTTCATTCTTCTTCTTCTTCCATTCTTCTTCTTCTTCTTCTTCTTCTTCTTCTTCTTCTTCCATTCTTCTTCTTCCATTCCTCTTCTTCCATTCTTCTTTTTCCGTTCTTCTTCTTCCATACTTCTTCTTCCATTCTTCTTCTTCCATTCTTCTTCTTCTTTCATTCTTCTACCATCCTTCTTCTTCTTCCATTCTTCTTCTTCCATTCTTCTTCTTCCATTCTTCTTCTTCTTCTTTCATTCTTCTTCCATTCTTCTTCTTCCATTCTTCTTCTTCCATTCTTCTTCTTCTGTCATTCTTCTGTCATTCTTCTTCCATTCTTCTTCTTCTTTCATTCTTCTTCCATTCTCCTTCTTCTTCCATTCTTCTTCTTCTTCAATTCTTCTTCCATCCTTCTTCTTCTTCCATTCTTCTTCTTCCATTCTACTTCTTCTTCCATTCTTCTTCTTCTTTCATTCTTATTTCGTTCTTCTTCTTCATCTCCCATTCTTCTTCTTCTTCTTCTTCTTTCATTCTTCTTCTTCTTTCATTCTTCTTTTTCTTTCCTTCTTCTATTCTGATTCTTCTTCCATTCTTCTTCTTCCATTCTTCTTTTTCCGTTCTTCTTCTTCCATACTTCTTCTTCCATTCTTCTTCTTCTATTCTTCTACCATCCTTCTTCTTCTTCCATTCTTCTTCTTCCATTCTTCTTCTTCTTCTTTCATTCTTCTTCCATTCTTCTTCTTCCATTCTTCTTCTTCCATTCTTCTTCTTCTGTCATTCTTCTTCCATTCTTCTTCTTCTTTCATTCTTCTTCCATTCTCCTTCTTCTTCCATTCTTCTTCTTCTTCAATTCTTCTTCCATCCTTCTTCTTCTTCCATTCTTCTTCTTCCATTCTACTTCTTCTTCCATTCTTCTTCTTCTTTCATTCTTATTTCGTTCTTCTTCTTCATCTCCCATACTTCTTCTTCTTCTTCTTCTTTCATTCTTCTTCTTCTTTCATTCTTCTTTTTCTTTCATTCTTCTTCCATTCTTTTTCTTCTCTTTCTTCTATTCTTCTTCTTCTTCTTCTTCTTTTATTCTTCTTCTTCTTCTTCCATTCTTCTCCTTCCATTCTTCTTCTTCAATTCTTCATTTTCTTCCATTCCTCTTCCATTCTTCTTCTTCCATTCTCCTTCTTCCATTCTTCTTCCATTCTTCTTCTATTCTTCTTCTCCTTCCATACATCTTCTTCTTCTTCTTCTTCTTCTTCTTCTTCTTCTTCTTCTTCCATTATTCTTCTTCCATTCTTCTTCTTCTTCCATTCTTCTTCTTCTTCCATTCTTCTTCTTCTTCCATTCTTCTTCTTCCATTCCTCTTTTTCTTCCATTCTTCTTCCATTCTTCTTCTTCTTCCATTCTTCTTCTTACATTCATCTTTTTCTTCCATTCTTCTTCTCCTTCTTCTTCCATTCTTCTTCTTTCATTCTTCTTCTTCTATTCTTCTTCTTCTTCTTCTTCTTCTTTCATTCTTCTTCTTCCATTCTTCTTCTTTTTCTCCTTTCATTCTTCTTCTTCCATTCTTCTTCTTCCATTCTTCTTCTTCTTCTTCTTCTTCTTCTTCTTCTTCTTCTTCCATTCTTCTCATTCCATTCTTCTTCTTCCATTCTTCTGCATCCATTCAACTTCTTCTTCCATTCTTTTTCCATTTTTCTTCTTCTTCCATTCTTCTCTTTCTTCTTCTTCCATTCTTCTCCTTCCATTCTTTTTCTTCCATTTTTTTCTTCTTCTATTCTTCTCTTTCTTCTTCTTCCATTCTTCTTCTTCCATTCTTCTTTTTCTTTCATTCTTCTTCCAATCTTCTTCTTCCATTCGTCTTCTTTCATTCTTCTTCTTCTTCTTCTTCTTCTTCTTCTTCTTCTTCTTCTTCCATTCTTCTTCCATTCTTCTTCTTCCATTCTTTTTCTTCCATTCTTCTTCTTCCATTCTTCTTCTTCTATTCTTCTTCTTCTATTCTTCCTCTTCCATTCTCCTTCTTCAATTCTTCTTCCATATTTCTTCTCCCATTTCCTTCTTCCATTTTTCTTCTATTCTTCTTCTCCTTCCATTCTTCTTCTTCTTCTTCTTCTACTTTTTCTTCTTCTTCCATTCTTCTTCTTCCATTATTCTTCTTTCATTCTTCTTCTTCTTCCATTCTCCTTCTTCCATCCTTCTTCTTCTTCTACCATTCTTCTTATTCCATTCCTCTTTTTCTTCCATTCTTCTTCCATTCTTATTCTTCTTCCATTCTTCTTCTTCCATTCATCTTCTTCTTCTTCCATTCTTCTTCTTCTTCTTCCATTCTTCTTTTTCCATTCTTCTTCTTCTTCTTCCATTCTTCTTCTTCTTCTTTCATTCTTCTTCCATTCTTGTTCTTCTTCAATTCTTCTCCATCCTTCTTCTTCTTCCATTCGTCTTCTTCTTCTTCTTTTTCCATTCTTCTCCTTCCATTCTTCTTCTTCCATTCTTCTGCTTCCATTCAACTTCTTCTTCCATTCTTCTTCCATTTTTCTTCTTCTTCCATTCTTCTCTTTCTTCTTCTTCCATTCTTCTCCTTCCATCCTTCTTCTTCCATTTTTCTACTTCCAATCTTCTTCCTTTCTTCTTCTTTCATTCTTCTTCTTCTTCTTCCACCCTTCTTCCATTCTTCTTCTTCCATTCTTCTTTTTCCATTCTTCTTCTTCCATACTTATTCTTCTTCCATTCTTCTTCTTCTATTCTTCTTCTTCTTCCATTCTCCTTCTTCAATTCTTCTTCCATTCTTCTTCTTCGTCAATTCTTCTTCCATCCTTCTTCTTCTTCCATTCTTCTTCTTCCATTCTTCTTTGATTTTTCTTCTTCTTCTTTCATTCTTCTTCCATTCTCCTTCTTCTTCTATTCTTCTTCTTCTTCAATTCTTCTTCCATCCTTCTTCTTCTTCCATTCGTCTTATTCCATTCTTCTTCTTCTTTCATTCTGCTTCTTCTTTCATTCTTCTTCCATTCTTCTTCTTCTTCTTCTTCTTCTTCTTCTTCTATTCTTCTTCTTCTTCAATTCTTCTTCCATCCTTCTTCTTCTTCCATTCGTCTTATTCCATTCTTCTTCTTCTTTCATTCTTCTTCTTCTTCCATTCTTCTTCTTCTTCTTCTTCTTCTTCTTCTTCCATTCTTCTTCTTCCATTCCTCTTCTTCCATTCTTCTTTTTCCGTTCTTCTTCTTCCATACTTCTTCTTCCATTCTTCTTCTTCCATTCTTCTTCTTCTTTCATTCTTCTACCATCCTTCTTCTTCTTCCATTCTTCTTCTTCCATTCTTCTTCTTCCATTCTTCTTCTTCTTCTTTCATTCTTCTTCCATTCTTCTTCTTCCATTCTTCTTCTTCCATTCTTCTTCTTCTGTCATTCTTCTGTCATTCTTCTTCCATTCTTCTTCTTCTTTCATTCTTCTTCCATTCTCCTTCTTCTTCCATTCTTCTTCTTCTTCAATTCTTCTTCCATCCTTCTTCTTCTTCCATTCTTCTTCTTCCATTCTACTTCTTCTTCCATTCTTCTTCTTCTTTCATTCTTATTTCGTTCTTCTTCTTCATCTCCCATTCTTCTTCTTCTTCTTCTTCTTTCATTCTTCTTCTTCTTTCATTCTTCTTTTTCTTTCCTTCTTCTATTCTGATTCTTCTTCCATTCTTCTTCTTCCATTCTTCTTTTTCCGTTCTTCTTCTTCCATACTTCTTCTTCCATTCTTCTTCTTCTATTCTTCTACCATCCTTCTTCTTCTTCCATTCTTCTTCTTCCATTCTTCTTCTTCTTCTTTCATTCTTCTTCCATTCTTCTTCTTCCATTCTTCTTCTTCCATTCTTCTTCTTCTGTCATTCTTCTTCCATTCTTCTTCTTCTTTCATTCTTCTTCCATTCTCCTTCTTCTTCCATTCTTCTTCTTCTTCAATTCTTCTTCCATCCTTCTTCTTCTTCCATTCTTCTTCTTCCATTCTACTTCTTCTTCCATTCTTCTTCTTCTTTCATTCTTATTTCGTTCTTCTTCTTCATCTCCCATACTTCTTCTTCTTCTTCTTCTTTCATTCTTCTTCTTCTTTCATTCTTCTTTTTCTTTCATTCTTCTTCCATTCTGATTCTCCTTCCATTCTTCTTCTTCCATTCTTCTTTTTCCGTTCTTCTTCTTCCATACTTCTTCTTCCATTCTTCTTCTTCTATTCTTCTACCATCCTTCTTCTTCTTCCATTCTTCTTCTTCCATTCTTCTTCTTCTTCTTTCATTCTTCTTCCATTCTTCTTCTTCCATTCTTCTTCTTCCATTCTTCTTCTTCTTCCATTCTTCTTCTTCCATTCTTCTTCTTCCATTCTTCTTCTTCCATTCTTCTTTTTCCGTTCTTCTTCTTCCATACTTCTTCTTCCATTCTTCTTCTTCTATTCTTCTACCATCCTGCTTCTTCTTCCATTCTTCTTCTTCCATTCTTCTTCTTCTTCTTTCATTCTTCTTCCATTCTTCTTCTTCCATTCTTCTTCTTCCATTCTTCTTCTTCTTCCATTCTTCTTCTTCCATTCTTCTTCTTCTTTCATTCTTCTTCCATTCTCCTTCTTCTTCCATTCTTCTTCTTCTTCAATTCTTCTTCCATCCTTCTTCTTCTTCCATTCTTCTTCTTCCATTCTACTTCTTCTTCCATTCTTCTTCTTCTTTCATTCTTATTTCGTTCATTCTACTTCTTCTTCCATTCTTCTTCTTCTTTCATTCTTATTTCGTTCTT
>OZ010588.1:89003794-89063794 GCA_963932145.1 Acanthosepion lycidas | reverse complement strand
AATGTAGATGCATTGCCACCACTTCCAGACTTGTACCACTGCAGAGTCCATTCTGGATACAAATGTTATGAAGAAGTATTACTATTGGACCAGGTTTTAAACTCAATTTATGAGTATGCATTGCTGATGGTGTCAAAAAGTTTAGAAATTCAAGTGTGTAGAGTAGAGCCTCATCAGGATCATCTGTCAAAATGTTATGTGTACTATAATAAATGCAGCAGTCACTTGAAAGTTGTCCCAAAACCTCTTCATTGATTAGGAGGCAGTCTGAGTTCTTTGGTGAAAGAACCACTTTGTTCCTTCTCTATACCTATATATGTACAAAACTATATAATACATGCCTCATATAAATAGTTTCCTCTTGAAAGATATTCATTTAATATATATATATATATATATATATATATATATATATATATATATATATATATATATATAGCAAGTATGTGGTGCCGTTCAATTTACATTACATGAATCATTCATACAACTTTCGGATAATAACTGTGACATTCCTGTATTTATTGAACAATTTAGTTCATGCTACATTGACTGAAAAACCTACCAGTGCAAAATAATTCTCCTATTACCATATTAGTACAAAAACGCACAATCTTAAAATTTAAAAATTCAACCTCAGCGTTGCAACGACACGCTCCAAAAAATGTCTTACAATTAACATATAACACATTTCTAAAAACATATTTCGGATTACATTTATATTTTCGTTGTCCTGTTATTACCGCGAAGTAAAAACAAAAAACAAATCTATTTCCATATCTGAAGATGTCGGTAGGAATAGACGAAAGCTTGTAAAAAACTAAAAAAGACCTTATGCAACTGGAATTTATAAACAGGGATCATAACATTCATTTACAGGTTCGGGGTCAATGTACTTTATTAAATTGTTTGCGAAGATGTATTCTCGGCATTTAAATCATTACTTTCTATATCCGTTTTTTGTATGAATGATTCATGTAATATATATATATATATATATATATATATATATATATATATATATATATATATATATATAAAACCAAGGACACATACCTAATATAATCAAGGGTCTCTAAAATTTTTTAAAACACTCCACTATTTCAAGTCAGTACCTCTTGGCAGACAATGTTATTAGAAGCAGTTCGCCTCTTATATATATATTATATATTATTTTATATTATATATATATATATATATATGTGTGTGTGTGTGTGTGTGTGAGTGTGTGTGAGTGTGTGCGTGTATGTATACATATAAACTAAGGACACATACTTAATGCAATCAAGGGTCTCCAGAATTTCTGAAAATACTCCACTCCTTCAAGTCAGTACCTTGCAGCAAACAATGTTCCTAGTAACAATTTGCCCTCTTCTTCTTCCTTATCTGTCTGTTTCCATCACCTTAACCCTTACATCTGAGAGTTTGTAAACTCTAGAGTATGCCACATAAAATTGCCTATGACTGAACACTGGCTGAGGTAAGAACAATCCCACCTTCTCAAATGTCTGCCTCTGTGACTTGTTAATAGTTATGGCATATGACAAATGAACAGGAAAATGGGTTCTCTTCAAGGTGAATAGCAAATCAGAGTCACTTGGAGCCAGCTTTATTCTGGGAATGAGGACAGGTCTGCCAATTAGTGAGCTACTAATCAAGGAAGCCTCATTTGAATGTTGATGCATGGTCACCACTTCCAGTCTTGTACCATTAAAGAGTTCTTTCTGGATAGAAATGTTGCAAAAGAGCATTACTATTGAGCCAGATTTTAAACTTAATTTATGAGAAGGTATTCCTGATGGTGTCAGAGAGTTTAGAAATTCAAATGAGTGGCGCACAGCCTCATCAGGATCATCTGTGAAAATTTTATCTCTACTATAATAAGTGCAGCCGTCATCAGGAAGTTGTCTCAAAACTTCTTCATTTATCAGGAGGCAGTCTGAGTTCTTTGGCGAAAGAATCTCTTTGCTCTTTCTATTTACCTCAGATGTATTGTTAAATTTATCATTCACCAGAGACCCGTCAACGCATGAAATTTGAGGGAATTCTCTGCCATCAACAGCAAGATTAGGATCTTGTGAAGCTACTGATGTTCCATTGCTATGATGCTTAATTTAAATATGACTCGGGTCGCCGACTTAAAAAAAAAAAAAAAATACGGAAATTTCGAACGTGCTAGAAAAGATTAAAAATTTATTAAAATAATCAAAAATAATTTGGTCTTTCTTAATAATAACAAATATTTTGACGATGAAAAATATGTTTTTATTCTGTTTAGGATCCTTTTTCGTCATGCTATCCTTGTTTTTACGGCGAAAATGTGGAGGTACATACCCCAAAGAGATACAAGAAATAATAGGCAAAGCGCAAAGAAAAAAGATTGATTAAAATGGACATCTTTGGAGGGGGGTAAGAATGATGGTGTTTGTATGAAAATCGCCGGCATTTGTTGACGGCAACAGTAAGAAAGAGGAGTTGAGAGTGTTTGTTTGAAAATCGCCGCCAGTGAGACGCCGAATACAGATCAATACTGAATACTGTAACGGTTGGACGAACAAAGTAAGGAAGAAAGGAACAAGTACTATTATAATAAGATAGGTTGCGATGGATAAATCGTCGTCTAAATTACGCAGAAACAAAAATAAAAGTAACATCTCATTTTTACAGATATCTTTACTAAAATTAAACAAAAATATCTTGAAATATTAAAGAGTAAATTGTATTCAATAAAATCTTCATGAACTTCAACCCTGACCTCCAGATCTCCTGTATCTCTTTTGGACAGTCTCCGCATTTAAGTTGCTGAATGTTGCCATAATCCTTCCCTTAGATGCATTTTTTGGTGTTAAAAAAAGTTTTGTTGGTCTCTTGTTCAACTGCACCTTGTCCATAATCAAAGAGGTTGATGTTTGGGGAGTTAGGTGGTCAGATGTAAGTATGTTCGCAGAATTTGTCTGAAAGCCATAATTGGGTTCTCCTGATTGTGGTACGGTGCAGAGTCCTGTTGCCAGACACAGGATCTTCTAGCAGCCACTACCTTGACCCAGAGCAGTATTACGTCCTCAAGACACTTGATGTATGCCTCCGTATTAATTTTGAGGCTTTTGACACCAATTTCGGGAGCTCTTTTCTTAGAACGATCAAAGTGGGGGTTTTTTGTACTGCCGTACTTTCGTAATCACCATTACACTCATCCAACTCTTCTCGAATCATCTGCACTGTCCTTAGATTGGCACTCAAACATTATGAAACGTTAGTATTTGATCTTCCGGCGCGAATGCCAAGCAGCACAGCATGCCGTTTCCAAATTTCTGGCGGTGTGAATTGGGTCATAGTGTCTTTTTCTCACAGACAGTGTCCACCTAACCCTACTACTTTAGATTTTATCCACTGTAATAAAAAACAAACAACCCGCATGTGCAAATTTAAAAATATAAAATAGCGACAATTTACCCATCGCAAACTATATATATATATATATATATATATATATATATATATATATATATATATATATATATATATATATATATATTAAACTCGTGTATGTCTAGCATTATAATATTACTTTCACATACTCAAATATAGTATGCTTTAAAAACTAAATGTTATTAAACTTTATCAGTAAGACTTAAAAAGCAAAAACATGTAGGGCAAAAAGTGTAAAAAAAACTGAAATTAAAATTACAACTTTTTACAAAATAGCTTTCTTGCTTTTTTGTTGGAAAATTCTTCAATGGCATCTTTAAAATCTATTTCATCTCTCAATTGTCGCTCTATAGACACTATGGAAAGATTACATAATCGCAAGTTGCTCATAGTAGATCTTTTAGAATTTTAGTTTCGAAAAGCTTCTGACAGGTAGCAACACTAACAGAAATCATGAGGAAAATCCGAAATTTGGTCTGTTCAAATAACAAGAGCGAGAGTCGAAATAGTCTTCTCTTTCTGTTTGATGACAGAAGACGTTTTAAGGGATTAACAGCCTATAATAGATAGGACAATATATATATATATGCCATAGTTTAAGTTACTTGAAATAAAAAAGGTCCTTCAACTGTGTGTTCTCTCCCGACATTAAAACCATTATTATTTCAATAGAGCCTAGCAGACACAAATGTGCCGCCCGGTGCGGACCACCACCACCACTCTAGCTACGCTCCTGCCCCATAGGTAAAATAAATGATTCAGATCGAAATTCTGTGGAAGTTACCTGGATCGGCAGATTTCTGAAGAAGGCTAGAGGGAACAACGGCCGAAATGTTGTGATAATATCGACAAAGATGAAGATATTTTTTTTCAGTTATGCAATTGAAACAGAACAATGGTCATCCTTCAGACATTACCTATGGTGACAGCTTAATTAAAGTGATGCCTACAGAAATATTTTAGCTTTCATAGTTGTGCATTTAGGTTTGGTTTGTTTTACGGCGTATCAACCTCAATGGGTTATTTAATGCCAACATTTTTATTGCTGGTAATTTTTTTTCTTCAAGAATATATTTCTGGGAATATTTTTCCTTGAAGAAATCCATAACTAGTAATATTTTTTTCAAAGAATTCATAGCTGTTTGTATTGCTAGTATGTTTTTTTTTTTAATTTTTTTTTTTTTATTAAGTATTGCTGATAATAATTTTTTCCTTCAGAAATTATTGCTGGTAATATTTTTTTTTATTACGAAGTTTTTCTGGTATTAAAACATATTTTTACACAAGTTTGGGTGTCAACTATTCGCCCATAGCTGGGACCCTAACAGGTGCCACCACCCCGAGTCAGGGTGGACGTGGGAAGTCTGCAATTAAGAGGTGGATCCACGCTCCTCAAAACCTCCTGATCGGAGGCCTTACTGTTGGACGTAGTTTATCGTCTTACCCAGTTCAAGGATGTAGTTTATCGTCATACCCAGGATGCTGTGCATTTAGGAAGAAAAGGAGAAAGATATACATTATTATTATTATTATTATTATAATTATTGTCGTACTAAATTATAATTTTCTCCAGAAAATTTTATATATAAGCAATACATTTAAACGTTTTTTTTAAGCAGCCACTAGCAGAAAGTGAGAGCAAGAGCAAAGAGATGTGATAGAGGAAAATACGAAGAGAAGGGCGGGGAATTAGAACAAGGCATCTGAAGATGTCGATTGACATTGCATTTGAAGAGATGGGGATTATAGCTATCAGGAAAACAAGTAAGAGGAGGGGAGTTCTACAGACGGGAAGTGACAGACGATATTAGAGTAGAAGAGACGGCTACATTTAACCGTTTCGATAGTGATAGGGTGGGACTGAGATGCCAACCTAGTAGTATCTTTAAATTCATGCATTCTGGGAAGCAGAGAATGTAGCTCGCCGGAGCAGTTACCGTGAAATTATTTATAGAAAAGACAGAGGGAAGCGACGGAACGTCAGTGAGAAAACGACTGTAGACGAGATGCCAGATCAGGACTCATCACATTGCATATCCGTCTCTGGATTTTGTCGAGGACCTTAAAACGAACGGCTGGAACTCTACAACAGATATAGCGGCAGTATTTCATGCAAGGGCGAGGGTTGATTTATAGAATTGAAAGAGAGATTCGGGCGAGAAATAATTACTAGCGCGAGACAGAGTACCAACTTTCCTCGTGGTAGTTGAAGATATTGATTCAGTGTATTTATTCCGTCTCGGACAGTGTGAGACCAAGCAGTCACAAAGAGGTGTTCTCGTGAAGTTGGTCATCAGACATTCTAATGGGAGGCAGGGAGTGTCCTCTGAGGTAAGTAAAAGAGAGCAGTTTTGTTTTTGAGGCATTACAGTTAACCAGTCATTTCTTGCCCCAATCAGCAATAGTTTGGTTTGGTTTGGTTTGGTTTGGTTTACGGCATATTAACCTCAATGGGTCCGACAAAATTTTCATTGGTAATATTTTTTCCAAAACTCTATTTCTGGTAATATATTTTCCTTTTCTGGTAATATTTGCTTTTCAGAAATGTATAGCTGGTAATATTTTTTTTAAATGTATTGCTGGTAATATATTTTCACAAAGCATTTCTGGTATTAAAACCTATTTTTACACTTTCATAATGTTTTGATCCCAGTTTGGGGGCTACATATTTGCCCAAAGCTGGGACCCTAAGAGGTGCTACCACCCCGGGTCAAGGTTGACCTGGGAACACCAGTAATTAAGAGATGATTCCACGCTCCTCAAAACCTCCTGATCAGAGGCCTTGCTGTTGGATGTAGTTTATCGTCTTTCCCAGGATGCGCTTTTATTTTATCGTTATACCCACGACGCAGATGTAGTTTATCGTCATACCCAGGACGCGAATGTAGTCTATCGTTATACCCACGACGCCGATGTATTTTATCGTCATACCTAGGACGGGGATGTTGTTTCTCGTCTTTCCCAGGACGGAGACAATAGGCTGGGATATACTATTAGGTTGGTGCAAAAATAATGTCGTTTTCTCACATATGTTACTATGTGAGAAAACGACATTATTTTTGCACCAACCTAATACTTATCCTATAGATTTTACTGGAGTGTCCAAGTCTCCCACCCGTAGAGGAGAATCGATACGACTGAAAAATCGCAGAAAGCAAAAACGAACAAGGAATTATGCGTGGGTCGGTTTTCTTTTGGTAACTTTTTAGTAAAAGCAACATCAATTGCTTATCTGCAAAATGATTGCTCTTATTTTCATCGCCCGTTTCTTTTTAATCCTTCCCTCTGCGTTATCCAAATAATGATAGTCTTTTATTCCTCATTTGTTCAGCTGCAGGCGCTTGTTTATGTTCCATTAATTCTGCTTGCATACACACACACACACACACACACATATATATATATATATATATATTTTTTTTTTTTTTCCTTTCACTTTCTCGACCTCTTCTTCGTACTGACGGAACAGACTTCTGCTTTTATGACAAACAACTTTCTCTTGTATTATTCGCTTCGCTTAAGAGATTGATTTCAAGAAGAAAGAATTAAAAAAAAATAATCTGCCATTTATGAATATCATAAACAAAAAAAAAAAAATCTTCCTTTCTCGATATATTCATGTATTCGATTATTTTTAGCCAGGATTCTGGAACAATAGTAATTTTGCGTCTGTCGTTCAAATACAATAACAATATCGTAAACGCATATTTTTTATCTATAAGTGAGCTCTCTGTTTCGCGTTTGGACGCTGCATAATCTGTTTTTAAATTATTTCATCCCGCGCAAGGTCATAAGAGCCGCGAAGACATATGGGGTTACTGAGAGTGAAAGAAATAGAGAAGACAATAATACAACAGGATTCAAATGACAGAAGATGGCGATTGATGTTGTATTTAAATTGCTAAAGATCGTAGTTGTCAGGAAAGTAAGAAGTTGGAAGGGAATTCCACAAGAGGGCACTGTGAAAGAAGAAACTATTAGCGTAGAAGTTTCGGTTAAAATTATAAAACCTAACTGACAATCTAGTACTACGGTTAAATTCGTAAAGTATTGGTACGAAAGAGAATAATTAAAGTTCATCAGAAGATGAAATGACTTGGCCAAGAAAATTTTGCTGTTTTTATTCATATGGCCATTTTACAGATTTTTTATTTTTATTTTTTTTCATTCAATCTAAATTTTTCCACACACACACAATATATATATATATATATATATATATATATATATATATATATATATATATATATATATATATATATATAAACAATGTTTAAATGTTTATTCTTAACAGATTGTCATTTTTGTTTTGGGCGTTTTTTTTTTTTTTTTATCTTTCCCATGTTTTTACGTTTCTTAACAAATTTCAATCGGAAAGAGTCCCTTGGGAAAGAAATACACTTTACGATAATTGGGTAAATGTTAAAAAAAACCCCCCAAAAATCCAGATTACGATCCTCCTCTACCACCGCTATCGATAGGGTTGTAGGAAAGGAGAGGGTCATAAGAATATATATATATATATATATATATATATATATATATATATATATATATATATATATATATATATATATATATATATATATAATAAACTGTTACATTGGAACATGCAAGTTACCACGACAAATATGCATAATTGTTTCGATGTCTAATTTAGACATCTCATCTTGCGTGCCCCAATGTAGCAGTTTCTATTAAGTATCTGTTGCTCTACTCAAGTATTGACCCCTTTTTTAAAAATTAATATACATACGTTCTTTTACATTTGGATTATATATATATATATATATATATATATATATATATATATATAAAGAAAGAGAGAAAGAGATAGGTAGGTAGATATATAGATGCGTGGGCATATATATATACATACATACATATATATATATAGATATATATATATATATATATATATATATATATATATATATATATATATATATATATATAGTACAGGTAATAAATCCGTTGCTATATAAACAAGTGGGTCATAATATTAAAAATTAAAATGATTCACAAAGTTAACTCAATGCATTTATTATAACAGAGCATATAAATTACACAAAAAAAAAAACATATTACCTCATATAATGGGGTGTATAGATCTATTTCAACCAATGATAAGTACATTAGTCTTATTTAACCCCAGTGTATAGACCCTCCTTGTGTCGGAAATAGAAATTTAAAATGTAACATTGACAGCAGTAGAAATATATATATATATATATATATATATATATATATATATATATATATATATATATATATGAATTGGATGAAATATATATCAAATATAGAAATTGTCTAACAGCCATGACTGGGTTCTCCTGCTTGTGTGGCATGGTGCAGAGACCAGTCGCCAATGATATGGTCTTCCAGCAGTCACTCTCTTGACCCAGAGTAGCATTACCCACCACACAAGGCACTTGATATAGGCCTCCGTGTTGAGAAGAAGAGGATTCATACCTTTCAGTTTGTTGACGATAGCAATGGCTTGAAACCCAGGGTTACAAACTCACATCAATCCAACTATATATATATATATATATATATATATATATATATATATATATATATAAGTGTGTATATGTGTATGTGTATGTATTTATGTATTTGTGTGTATGTGTATGTGTACATATGTGTATAATAAATGCTTATCATAAGACAGTATATATATATATATATATATATGTGTGTGTGTGTGTGTGTGTGTGTGTATGTGTGTGAGTGTGTGTGGAGAGGGAATATATGTGTGCGTACGCATGCTGACAAAAACACAAAAAAAGGAAATAGATCTAAGAACACACAGGGGTCATTAAAAGATAAGAATATACATATCTTTCTCACCCTTACTTGGATCAGTCTTAATTTTTTTTTATTACCCTTCACGCAGAATTCTTTCACTGCCAGTTCAAGAAAGACATTTGAGTTATTAACACACAAAAAAGAGAATGTCTAATATCGAGAATATTTATCATCGAAAAACACAAGAAAAATGTATTCCTTTTAATAATATGTGAAAATATTTACTCTTTGCCTGATGAAGGTCGCGAGACCGGAAACGCGTGTAGCAAAATTATGGAAAATAAAACAATATATTTGTTAAAAAATGCACATTACAAACAAAGACATTTGCGATTTTTCTCTTCTTTTTATTACACACACTTTTCTCTCGCTGGAACTACTATAACCTCTTCTCTTTATTCGCGTACACATAGTTTTGAAGAAATATCTATACATTTTTATGTACATCCTGCAATATTGAATCCTCAGTTGAATCGAAATATATTTTCCATTGATTAATCCGACTTTTATTTATGTATCTATAAATTTATTGCAAAGAGCTTCACTAACCAAGCATATAGTCCAAAACATTGAGTTTGATGTTAGTTACAGCGCTGAACACTTGTCTCCTATAGAGATATTTTTCGGAAAAGATAACTGAATTTGTATTTTGTTATCGAAAAGCAGCAAATTGTTCCAAACTCACATTAAATGAAATACAAGTAAAAGTCACTTCCATCGCATTTATAACAAAAGCGCCTTTCATGTATTCAGTTTAATACTAAAAACAAAACGTACAATTTCTGTATTTGAAAATAACGCAAACAAAATGAAACAGACAATTCTGTTTTATTTTCACGGTTATATTGCACACTGAAAATCGAGCCAATCACAGTTTATCTTCCTTGTCGTCTCATTTATCGAAATGAATGTGTTTTGAGTATTTCTTTGACTGTCTAGATTTTATACTCTTCAGGAAATGTTGTATCAAATTCAAACAAAAAGTTTTATTACTTTATATTTTACACATCAGAGGAGAATTCCGTTGTCAATACACTTGGGAAGACAGCCATGTCAGTTTCTTTGTCTCAAAACTGTCTGATATCTCACTTTGTTTACACAGATATAACAACTACATAACCATTATTCATGTAATTTTACAATAATACATTAATATATAAAGCACATTTAAAGCTTTTTTAAAACTTTATTTTTATCATTTCACTCCAAGCAAGGAAATAAAGCCACTAACACGCAGGGAAATACTGAATGCGAAAGAATATAAGAAAAAAAATTAAGGAGCGAGAATAATAAAAGAAAAAACATGTAAGATGAGAGAAGATAACGACTGACATTATTTTTAAATATTTGAAGATCAAACATCAACAGAAAGCAAGAAACCGGAAGAGAGTTCTGTAATCAGAAAGCACCAGAGAAGAAACTGTTAGCATAGAACTTACGGTTACATCTAGCCATTTAGACTCTAAATAGATGAGATATTAATATGAATTGACACTATATGGGCTCAAGCCTTATTTTGAAGGTATTGTTGTGCAAGAAAATGTGATGTTGGATTCATTAACAAAGCGAATAGCAATACAACATAAACACATAAAAAAGGTTTAAAATAACCACATAAGTCTTCATATAACAGCAATTGAATATATATATATATATATATATATATATTTGAAATATTCATACAAAGTGTGTATATGTTTTTGTGAGAGATTTGATATCTGAAAAAGAAGATGATCTTGAGTACTTATCTTGTTGATAGTCACGAGCCTGAATAAGTACGTCTTTCTAGTTTGGCTACCAGGAACCAAAGAGGATGTTTGACTTTCGCGCCTAACGATCCCTCGGGCAAATCACGTGACTATCTATATATCTATTTTTTATTTTTTTAAAGGTTATCTATTTTGAGTTTTTTTTAAAGGGTTTAGTCAAAGGGAGATAACTTTTGTCTCCTTCAAAAATATTAATACGATCTCTGCGCAGTTTATCTCAAGATTTTAAGTAGGTTTGTTGATTTCATTTTTTTTGAGGTATTACGAATGTAAATCGACTGAGTTCAATGAGGTCATTATCTTTGAGACACGCCCAGCCACACCGCCCGGGAAGGGAAAAAAAATCTGATATTATTTCCAAGGATAAAAAGTTTAAAAAAATAAATATGTATGCTAAACGAGATAGAAATACCCACGGATAGAAACATCCACCGAGAAGTCATAGCGAAATTGTCCAAGTATATATACTTTGAAATCGAGATTAAAAAAAAAATGTATGAGAAGAAATGTATTCTTGCCTTTTCCAAGGGTAATATTGAGAAAGGGGCTCTCCTTCCGGATTCGCCCGGAGGGATTGGCAGAGGAGGTGAAACGGGTGCCGCAGATGTAGTATATGTTCCGTTCCGAAACCTTGTCTCGTCCCTTGCGTCCAGCCCCTATTGCGTATACATCTGTAACGTAGCCGTGGTATGACCGGCTATGATTAACTTAAACACGCACTGGCTAGTTTAGACAAGCTTTGACGACCCTAGACAAGCTTTGACAAGCTTAGACAAGCTAAGACCATATTAAACCAGCGGTCCGAGTGGAAACATTCGGGTTTTCACATTAAAAACCGACCTTGTGTCACCACCTGACTCACTGATGGGTTAAGGTGAATCTTGCGCAATAGGAAGAAGTGAATACCATAAACTGGAATTTGAATTTCGCTTGCACACCCTGTTATCCACGCCGTTAAACGTTACGATAAACCAATGATTCTTAACAGCCTTGTCACGGCACACTATTGTGACGCGCGATCCTCTTAATTCTACCACGAAATAGTGTCACGATTTTGAACCAGGTTTCACATTAAATAAGCTGAACCGACAGTTGAATAAAAACACTAAATTAAAGTTAAGTTCATATTTGTGTGTGTATTTTTTTAAAAAATCAATGGTTTTATTTCGTAACATTTAAATATTTTAAAATTTGGCTGAGTGATTGTTGAAACTTGACTAATGCGTGGAATAATAATGCAACACAAAATGTACTTAAAACAAAATGTATTGAAACAAGAAAGTGTACACAATATTTAAATATAGTCTTTTGTATATTCCTGGGAAGACCGTTCCTGGAGAATGTGTTGACTGAGTCGCAGTCGGGCAGAGTCTCTGGTTGAATCTCTTGATTCCTGTATTTATCAATCCACCCACGAGGATCGAATGTGGCACAAGGCCGTTTTAATGTGGGTAACCCCGAGCCCGTAGGCTCGGCCAAAAATATGGCCTTTCTGAACCCGCCTAGACGGGTTCAGGCCCTGTCAACGTCCCCGGACGAAACCTTGCCCTTCGGCAAAGCCTGGTCCGGGTTCCCCTCTGCTAATGCAGAGAGTTCGACAGTCGCCGAGGAATCTCTTGATTCCTCCCCTCTCTTCCCGGTACCAACAATATTTATATGGTCGGTACTCCACTATGCAAATTAGATGGATCCTACCACAACAGTGATATTTTCATTTGCTCTTAGGTGAGTCGTTGCTTAAAATGTCTGAGAAACAATGCATAAAAGGACATTTTTTGTCGATAATATCGTGAAAAATATTTCTTTAGTAGTTATATGGCTGTAGCTAAATTAAAAGTTATAGCTTACTAATATGATCTAGACATATGTCCATGATCTCACACACTACGAAATGGACAAAGTTCGACAATTATTTTTAAGATATTTTGTTGTTATACGATGACATGAAAACAGTCCAACAAGTGTTCAGTATTGCCTCGTCATTGATGTTATGACTTGGGGTCATTACAAGTTTCGGGTCTTCCAACATCATACTGGTTCACCCAAGAGACCCTACCGAAACCGTACAATTCCGGCAGGCGATCCTGAAAAAAAAAAAAAAAACATACGCCAAGCACGCACCAAATGGACTCATTAAATAAATGTCACTGCTGACCAATCGTTAACGACTTACGTCACTTCCTCCTCATCCAAAGACGATACAAAAAAAGAAAAGACAGCATGTTTGTCTTTTCTTTTTTCCATCTTAGCTTGACCACGTGAAACGATCCACATTCTCAACGAACAGTCAGACATAAAAGGTAAGTAATGGCAAGAAAAGTTTCCTTTCATATGAAGTGTCACTTTAACCCCCCCCCCAACATTCGTTGGTCATAGGAATTATGATCAGAAACGTTTCTTGCTTTTCTTTTCCCACCACCGCCATTTCTTTTTTTATTATTTTTTTACTCCTCCTCTCTCCCCTCCCGACTAGGAATGCAAAAAAAAAAAAAAAAAAAAAAAAACAGTTAAGAACACAAAGACGGGATTGTTGAAAAAGGCGAAGAAAAAAAAATATATAAATAGTTATATCGCAGTAGATAAAATTAAAAGTTATAGCTTACTAATATGATCTAGACATATATCTATGACGTCACACACTACGAAATAGACAAAGTCCGACAATTACTTTAAGATATTTTATTGTTATACGTTATTTATATAGACACAAATATTAAAGTAAATGCTCCGTTTATCTCTGTCTATATAAATAATGTATAACAATATAATATCTTAAAATAATTGTCGGACTTTGTCCATTTCATAATAGATGACGTCATTTTCTTACGTTAGACACACTTCTAGCAGATATAGACGTTCGAGGAAAATCATGAGAAGTTTGTAGTTTAAAAGCAGTAAAATCGACACCCGTTAACTAGATTCTCCTCTGTAGCTAAACTGGTATAGAATGTCTGGCTATATTTCGCTTCCCTGTCGGATGCAGGTTCGATTTCTGTCGGAAGATACATATTTTCTATGAAAATTTTTCCTATGTTTAGGCTTGGAAATGTTGTAATACTGTTTAATATAAACAGATAATTTACTTAAACAATTGTGTCTATATAAATAACGTATAACAATAAAATATCTTAACATATGTCTATATAATTTTTACAAACATCATGAGTCTATATAACTATTACACACATTATGTGTCTATATAACTATTGCACACATCATGTGTTTATATAATTTTAGATGTACAGCGCAATAACTCCAGAAGTTGGATAATCGATAACTGCTATTTAGAATTTCATAAAGTTATTCAAAGTAATGCGCGGCTATTCGAATCGGGGAAGAAGCGTCAGACGTGTGAAAATCGTCCCCTGAAGGATAGGCATATACACAGACATTCGACAAGCTATCGGAAAATGAATGTTACCAATAAGAGAAGTGATATATGCTAAGCAAAACTGGTGAAGAGAATGTTATCTTGAATAAAGTAGAGACTAAGGGCGTGTGTATCCCGAATAAGGACGCATTCCAAAAACTTGGCAGAGTATTGCGAAACAGAAGGATTTCTTTGATAACAAATAAAAGAATACTAGGTTGTTACATGCCATCTGTCCTTCTTTACGGCAGCGAATGTTGGACGATTTCCTCAAAAATGAAGAAGACAGTCGAGGCGACATAGATGTGGTTCTACTGAAGGATGTTAAGGATATCATTGACTGAGCATGTGAGCAACGATGAGGTCTTAGAGAGGATGCTAATAAGGAGGAGGCTTATACTTAACATCAGGAAGAGGCAGCTGAAGTTTCTAGGAAACATAATGAGGAAGGAGGGCCTGGAAAATGTGATACTCACGAGTCGAATAGAGGGAAAAAGAGACAAGACTAAAACAAGGCATGACATACCTAGCGGGCATAAGCAAGTCAGTGACAGAATGTGATCTGGGGGACGTGGATGATGGAAGGAACTTGTTGAGAGCTGCAAGTGATAGAGGGAGGTGGAGAGCCATTATCGCCTACGTCTTGAAAGAACGTGGTACATAAAAAAAAGAAGAAATTCCCGAATAAAACCAGTCCTCTTCTTTTATGAGCCGTCTCTCATCGAGACTTGGGTGATCATAATTGTCGAAAAATTCCCTTTACCATTCATCATTGCCTTGTTATCCATTCACTGAAACTGGCGAAGGAGGTTACTTTATGATTTTGTACTGCTTCTAATACCTTCAATACGTCTTGTGAGAGTTAAATTCTCCAAACCATTTTTCCGCATTATGACCTACAAATTTCACTAGTCATTTTCAAATTGAAAGAATGTGTTTCTTCGCACTCCGATCCTTAGGAAATATCTATGTTGATTATACAACGGTTTTAAAGCTTAAAAAACCCGCAAGACTAGAATCTACACCCTTGTTCAAATTAATTGAAACAAAACTATTAATTCCGTTATTTTTTTCTTATTTTACAATGAAATATGACCCAGTGCACATATTAGTACTTCGTTTGTTCATTCCATAAAGTCATTGTTTGAATATTGCCCACATACTCTCAATTGGATTTAAATAAGGAGAGTTTCCGGGCCGATCTATAGTACTTTGGTTTACTCACTGGTAACGCATGCTTGTTCGTGCAGCGTTACGATTTTCGTACGCTTCCTTGGAGTAACGACAGTCGAGACAATAGTGTCTGGGCGTGATGTAAATCTGATGTAATCACGGATGACGCAATATTTTTCAAGACCAAACAAATGTCATCATATACCTCGAAAATAGACTCATATTACTGCACACCACAGCAAATGACCAAATTTGAGATCAAAACAGAAATTGATTACACCTTGTCACTCCAGTGGGTCAAAAACCGACCGTATGATGAAAAAAAAATGAAACTAAAGCTGTTGTTTCAATTAATTTGCACAAGCATGTATATTTTTATTACTTCAAAGCTCACAAGCAAATTCGATTTCGGCATTAAATGATAAAGGAGTTGATAATCTATTGAATAAATCAACCAACCAACTTTTGATATATGTAGATGTGAGTTTGTCTCCTACTTGCTGATTTCAATTGTTTTATTGATAAATTTCTTTTCGGGGTATTTATACGAAAATGCTCTAAAATTAGTCCCTTTGTGGAAAATAATTCATCGCCTACAATGTCGGGTAGACGCTTTTGAACTCTGTCAAGCCTGGGCAGCTCAAGCCCCTATATTGTAGCAGTCCTCTATTTTCGATCTGATCAGGGTCTTGTAAAAGTAGAGCATAGTAGGAATCGTCAGATATTTACTGGTGCGGCACCAACTATTTATTTGACATTGATGAATCTTATATACGAGTTCTACTTGAGGGGTGAGTTGAGCTTATTCAAGGTAAGTGGCCTCATCGAGAGAGCATTTCTTCATCACTGTAGTTAAAACTTTAAGGTTTCTCAGTGATGATGAAGCATTATTAGTTTGGCTTTTGTGGTATTGAATGTGACCAACAAGTTTTTCACCTCATCCAGCTGTTAAATCTAGATCAGAATAATCAGCTTCCAGTCTCTGTTAATTTGGCGAGCTAATATCACAATTCTTTGAGTATAACAATAATCTTTCCTGATAAAAATATCTACGCTGGTTCTACAACGGTTTTAAAGGGGTACATAAAAAACTGCAGCACTAGGACCTTGCCGCCTATATCTCCTTTGGTCAAATCCAGGTACCTCAATGGGAAAAAGGTTGGCATTTAAAATTCATTATGTCCAAAAAACCAAACCAGTAATGTACCACCACCACTAAGCAGATTTAGCTATCTTGATGGATGAACGTCTGTTGAGATTAAAGCTATTCTTACACCTCGATGTGATACATACGGTCTATCGTTAAAGGGGTTGGTTAAAAGGTCGGTTTATTGTACTGCTCGGATGAGAATCTGACCCGACTGCTATACACTCTCTTTGCAAGAGCCATAACAGACCAAAATGGAATATTGCTATCATATCTGGGATAGAGCTTTTCTTTCCTTACTTGACTGTCTTGACAGAGATTCATATCTGGGATGGGGCTTTCTTTTCCTTAGTTGACTGTCTTGATAGAGATTGATATCTGGGATGGACCTTTCTTTTCCTTGACTGTATTGACAGAGATTCATATCTGGGATTGAGCTTTCCTTTCTTTACTATCTTGACAGAGATCAAATCATATCTAGGCAACCTTGTGGGTGATGAATTATTTTCAACCCTACAACCTATTTCAAACAAACAAAACGCTAGAAATTTCTCGCTAAACAATCGTTATTTTCATGCCATGTGTTGTGACGGTGTACATTACTTAGTTCCGCCAGTTCGAATCTTTGCAATTGGGATGCCCCATGCCATGTACACAAGTGGGAATCATCCTCCATTCCCTTTATATTCAATTAGTAAGGAGAAAGTACAATTTGAATAGCTTTATCCCCCAAAATGCTGCGTTTTGGCACAGGTTCCGGCTGAATGCTTTCATTATCGCGCCAAACATGAACTCTTCAAGTCTAGAGCCAATCGTTTTCTTGCCTGCATAACCCCATCAACTTCACTTCTTGCCTTTTCTTACGTTCATACACAACACCACATCCGGTGGGATGTTTTCACAATCACGGTAATCATGACCTCTTCAAGTCTAGGGTCACCCGTTATCTTTTCTGCATAGTACCATCAACTTCACTCTTGCCTTTTCTTACGCTCATATACGACAACACACATTAGCAATCTACAGTGAACAGCTATTGTTCAGTGTAATGGGTGAATATTAGTATAAAAAAATAAGTTCCTATTTTCCGGAAAACATTCTCGGTGATCACTTCTTCTATATATATATATATATATATATATAGTGTTTCTCACTATATAAACTTCCACTTCCGGTCTCGTTTTAGTCAGTGAGATTATCAAGAATTCGCTGTTAATTAAATGATTAGATATTTCAAAACAGTTCAGCATTATTTTCTTGGGTTTTAAGCCTTAAGTTATAGAATATATATTCGTATTGAGGTAAATATCAGAAAAACAAATATGTATGATTTAGAACAGTAATTCCCAACTTTTTTTTCCATCACCGTCCCCTTTGGGAAAAACCTTTTTGCCAACGCCCCCTGTCAGATTGAAGTTCTAATATTATACTGAATTCATCTTTCATAGAAAGATAACCCTTAGACATTAGTGCAAAAATAATTTTAATATTGTTTTCATTTCTATTATAAATGCCAATGATTAAAACGCTAATATATATATATATATATATATATATATATATATATATATATATATATATATATATATATATATATATATATATTATAGCTTAATTCAATGTTTTCAATGCGATGGTTGACTTTGGTGCTTAAGGGCCAAGTTTCTTATTCTCAGTTCCATGCTGCGTAGAATTAATCGCAGATTTCCTCTTTTTGTAATTTGCAGGCGGTTTCTTCGTTTAGTAAGAAGCTGTGTAAGTGTAGTGAAACCAGATTCAGACATATAGGAAGTTGAAAAAACCAATGAAGAAACGTTTGACAGCTTCCCATAGCTTTAGATACTTTCAGAAATTTCCTTTTGTCGCCAATATGGAATAATTTTTGAAAATTTGAAAAAAAATTGATATATGCCCATCGCAATTATGTTCATCACTCCCCAAATTAAATAAAAAATCTCTCAGTGCCCCATTTCAGCATACTAGAGCCCACAAGAGTACTCTAGTGTTCACGTTGGGAAATACTGACTTAAAGTATATATATAGTGAATATGAATAAATAATTAAACATATTAAAACAATATTCTCGTCACTTTAAATGAAGCATGGTGGCCTTGATAGATGCAATTAATTTAACCTTTTGAATCTAGTTCATCATATTAAGTATAATGGTAAACTATATACGAGTCCTAGGTAAGAGGATAAACTACATCCAACAGCAAGCCTCTCATCAGGAGTTTTTGAGGAGTATCTAAACACCTCTTAATTGCTGATGTTTCTAGATATACCCTGACCCGGGGGTGTAAGACCTATTAGGATCATAGATATGGGAAGATACCACCCAAACTGTGGTGAAAACATTATGAAAGCTTAAAAATAGGTTTTAATACCAGCAATACATTTTTGTAAAAAAAAAAAAGAAAATTACCAGCAATGAATTTTTGAAGGAGAAATTATTATCAGCAACACATTATTGCCAGCAATACATTTCTAGAAAATTACCAGCAATACATTTTTGGAAAAAAAATTACCAGCAATGAATTTTTGAAGAAAAATTATTATCAGCAACACATTATTGCCAGCAATACATTTCTAGAAAAATTACCAGCAATACATTTTTGGAAAAAAAATTACCAGCAATGAATTTTTGAAGAAAAATTATTATCAGCAACACATTATTGCCAGCAATACATTTCTAGAAAAATTACCAGCAATACATTTTTGGAAAAAAAATTACCAGCAATGAATTTTTGAAGAAGAAATTATTATCAGCAACACATTATTGCCAGCAATACATTTCTAGAAAAATTACCAGCAGTACATTTTTGGAAAAAAATTACCAGCAATGAATTTTTGAAGAAGAAATTATTATCAGCAACAAATTATTGCCAGCAATACATTTCTAGAAAAATTACCAGCAATACATTTTTGGAAAAAAAATTACCAGCAATGTATTTTTGAAGAAAAAATTATTATCAGCAACACATTATTGCAAGCAATACATTTCTAGAAAAATTACCAGCAATACATTTTTGGAAAAAAAATTACCAGCAATATATTTCTGAAAAAATATAAGAAAAAATTATTACCAGCAATACATTATTACCAGCAATACATTTTGAAAAAATATTACCAGCCATAAAAATCTTGTCGGCATTAAATAACCCATTGATGTCGATGACAGAAACAAACCAAACCAAACCAAACCAAACCAAACAAGTCAAAATTGTTATGCTTTCTGCTCGAATCAAAATTCCAGTTAAGCATAAATTCAGATTATTTTACTGAAATATCAGGTCAGAAATTGAAAAAAAAAAACAAAAAAAAAAAACGCAGTGTTCCATTTCTTGTAATAATAGATTGTAGAAATAGAAGCACCATAACGAGTGATGGCTGTGGCTGGGTGGGTGGGTAAAAAACATTGCGAGGGCTGAGATTTCGATAAAAAAAACTAGTGCATCAGGTGTAACTCTGAAATGAAAGTTCTTATATAATCGATATTTCACTTATCTCAACATGCAGTTGATTTGTACGCTTAGTCATTACAATGTGAATTTGGGTCAAATGCAGATCCAATATGGATCCGAATCCGACAGAATGACAGGAAAAAGAAGAAACAGAAAAAAAATATCAATCTTTCACTTTTATTAAACCTTCATCAGAAAACGAGTCCACCAATCTTCCAAAAAAAAAAAAAAATATAAATAAAAAAATAAAAACTAGATATAATCAATAACACTTCTAACAACAACACAAAATTAATAATCCTACCTTCTAAAACTATCTACAAATTTTGTAAATAAATTTTGTTGTTAATATTTCGGTCTCTCACGTGATACTACATTATAGAACCGCATCATGATTTTACGGCCTGCTTCTGCTATTAAGCGGACGTTATCGTCACATGGCAATCTTCTATGTTAACAGAATATCATCTTTGATGGTGAATATCTTTGTTTAAATTTGCGTAAAACCACTCTGAAGATGGCTCATGGGAGCCAAAAGCTTAGCTCAAGGAACAGCTTAATAAAAAAATATTCAAATGTTGGCCAATTTTTGTCTTTATTTTCACCCAAGTAAATGTACGGCGTTTAGAACGGCTCATGATCAAATATAATAGACGTTCATTGTTTGTTATATTTAACAATACATACATACATACATACATACATATATATATATATATATATATATATATATATATATATATATATATAAGTGAACATAGAAGTCAACACTTAGAGTCGACAGTCTGTTTCATGCTAGATGCAATCGTCAGGCCACCGTCAGGCCTGACGATTGCGTCTAGCATGAAACAGACTGTCGACTCTAAGTGTTGACTTCTATGTTCACTTTTATATTTACACACGCTCTATTTCTGATATTGAGCACTTTATCCCATAAATATAGCACATCTTAAGACCATATTTCTTCATATATATATATATATATATATATATATATATATATATATATATATATATATTAAAGAAAAACAGATCACAAATAAATTAGGGATTTAATATGAGTTAAATACTATATTTAAAAACACATTAAAAAATTTTATTTGTAAAGGAGTTAAATATTTAAATTGCTAACAAGCATTAAATTAATTTCTTCGTAGATTTTATTAAACATTTAAATTACTATCAAACGTTAAAATCTGTTTTTTTTAACCTAAATTGCTAAACTATACCACCCCTCTTCTTCCTCCGTAAACCCTAAATACATCTTCTTTCTCTTTACTTCCGCCTTTTTTTCTTTTTTCTTTTTCTTTTTCTTTTTCTCTCTTCTCTCCTTCCCTTTCAACATATCATTTCCGTTGAGTTGACCGATTAAATAGGTCAATGTCTGATCCTTACCTCCTCCTTCCTCAATATTAAGTATGAGAGAAAGAAATATAAAAAAAAAAACCTCTCTAAACTCGACCACTCCTCGTTACCCTCTCTGTTAGATTACATAAACTTAATGCTACCCACCAAAAGTGTAAATTTTCATTTCATTTTTCGTTTCACCTGTTGAAAGTGATGTTTGAAGATCCAGGTTACTTTAAAAGGTCTCTGGTGAAATAAAGTATTACAATGGAGCCATAAAGTGGTCTGTTTTTCTTTAAATTATTACCTCTGAATTTACATTGAGCTCTCAGGATTTCATCCTGCTTGGGACTACCCATGCGGATTACAAGGTTTTTCGTAACTTATATATATATATATATATATATATATATATATATATATATATATATATATATATAGAGAGAGAGAGAGAGAGAGATAGACCATACTGTTGTATGAATCAGAATCGTGTACCCCATAGAGGTCCCATAACAATCAGCTTCCACACAAATTGTCTCCGTGTGATCTGTGGCTATACTTTTGCCGATAAGCTGTCCAATGCTGATCTCTGAAAACGTGTTTTTGGCGGAATTGAGACTTTCCTGGTGCAGTCCCAATTTCTTTGTAGATGTACTTGATTATTCAAGTGATTATCATACTGATGCCTACATCATATATATTATTTATCTTTAGCATATATAAACTGTTGCAATACTTTGGACCGATTTTAAATGTGAATTAAGTTTAAGCGTCTAATGATTTCTTTCTTTTTCTTTCAGATATAGTGGTCATTTGGGCGATATTATTTTTCACACATAATTGCCATGACTTAAATAATGTGATCCAGTAGAGAAATAAATAAAATTTTACCAATAACACTGATTTATTTACTGCTGACTTTGATCCCTCTTAATGAAACATCCTTTATTAGTCAATATTATTTTTATTATTATTATTGGTAATTATTATTTTTAACTTATTTATTATTTTTATGTATATATTTTTGATTTTTATTTATTATTAGATTATTTTTATGATTATGAGTTTTTATTATTTATTATATTTTTGTTATATATATATATGTTTTATAATATATACTATTCTTATAATTTTTGTATGTTTTATTGTTAGTAGTATTATGTGATGATGATTGTATTATATGATGATGATGATGCCTTCTAAACTGACACAGTTTAACTGGTCCCTTTGTGAACTTTATTTGACCCATTGTTGCAATTTACTTTTTTAATTTGACCTTCCTATCTATTTATCTTCCTTTACCTGTTATGTAAACGTTGTTCTGTCTTTTTAATGTAAGTCCTAAAAGAAAACTTTTCTAGGTCAATTTATTTTTGCTATTGTCTGTGGCGATTTAAACCGCACATAATATCAATACAGGGAGAACACGGACCACAACTGAAAGTTAAAAAGGAATATTAAAGTTATTTATTGAAGTTCATATATACAAATACTATAGAAATAGTTCTTGTTGCAAACAAATTGTTCTGTTTGCCGCTATATTATTATGAAACAATATAAGTCCACTTATCTGAAGTTCTTGAAGTGTTTGTAGAATGGTTTCGTTTACGTACTAATATAGTACGGCTCTCATGTCAAAGTGCTGCTAGAATCAGAGACGATTTTGACGTCCAGTGCCTGGCAGAAAAGAAGAGCAAAAGAACAGAATAGCGTTCTTTATAATTGGCGCCAAGTTTTTTGGCTACTGATTGGTTGGTTGACGATATACGTGATTCTTAGAGAGTGCATTTTACCAAGGGCGACAACTCACTTACGTAACATATTTCCTGTATCTTGTATTTTTTTATTTTTTTATTTTTCTACTTATTATTTTTATCCATTTTATTTTTAATTTCTTTTTATACTTGTCTGCCTGGATATATTGATTCCATTTCATAAAATGTAGTCAGTCTGATGACGTAAATATACTTAAATTCATCGAAATAAATTTATTATCGACAATACATACATTGAGTTCTCATATGGACTGAAATTCCTCTTCGAAAGAATCCCTACTTATTACAATTTGGTAATATACATATATATATATATATATATATATATATATATAATTAGTGTTAACAGTAGATTTTATATGCTTAGTCAATACAATGTTTACACAAGTTGTGAAGATGATTTGAATGACTATAAAATATGTTATGATGGAAATTTTAATAAAAGGATTCATAGTTTTGCTTGATAATAATAAGCTGGTTATGTACAAACTACAAGTTCGGTATTAGATTCTTCGTTTAATGGAGACGTCTAAGGGAAATTTCATCCCGATCGTGATAATAATGAAAGTGACTTTTTTTATTTAATGCAAAATACAATCTTCCTTTATATATATATATATATATATATATATATATATTGAATGATTTTATTTACTTCGCATGCAAAGATCTTTATGGAGACTTCACGAATGCCTGCAAAACAATTTTGAATATTCAGACTGAAAAGAATGTCTAATTAGCAAGCAGTACATAAGGGAAGGGTAAACAATTTCCCTTAAGAAAACACTGAGTAAAAACAAGTCAACCGTTCAGACTAAGTTCAGATTGAAACGGATTAAGGCGATTGGACCGAAAATGAAAGCTATTCTATTTTGAATATTTTTTACTGGAAGCAAATGTCAATTACTATTAATTATTTCGACAAGTATTTTTTCCCTCTTAATTCCACGTGTGTTTTATAGTAACTGTCCGATTGTCTTTCAACTAGAAATAATATTTAACGATAGAAATTCACGATAATAATGTTATTGATATTACTTGTGTATGTAAAGTTCAAAGCGCCTTAAGGCCTCACTATGTGGTAGAAGTGAAGTCTTTTTTTTTTTCTACAGAAGTTGAAAATTTATTATGAAAGTTTACAGACAAAGAACCCCATGACACTTTAAACGAAGTACGCTCCAAACGCACCGAGAAATACGAAAAGAGTATGCTGAATAATTTATCACACATTGTAATATATATATATATATATATATATATATATATATATATATATATATATTAGGTTGGTGCAAAAATAATGACGTAATAATGTCGTTTTTTGACGTTAAAAAATACGTCAAAAAACGACATTATTATGTCATTATTTTTGCACCAACCTAATATATATATAAAGGGTGTTACAATAACTTCGACGGATTTTAAATGCGTATTAAGTTTAAGCGTCTAATGTTTTCTTTTTCTTTCGATATGGTCTATACCAACAATATATATATATATATATATATATATATATATATATATATATATATATATATATATATATAGCACTTCATCAGAATTGAGTGCTCTGGCTGGTGTTCTAGCGTTTATATACACCACGTTTATAATACGTTAAAAGGTTCCCTTTTCTCTGCCGTTCGTCGGAAGAATCTCTGACTGATTGCAAATAGTTTCGATCCCGGTTTGAAGCAATCGGATGTCTAGCCACACTGGTGAGTTGTGATGCAGCGTAACAGTCTCTCTCTGTATATATATATATATATATATATATATATATATATATATATATCCAAAGAAGAATCATATATATATATATATATATATATATATATATATATATATATATATATATATATATATATATATATATATATATGCCAATATCTGATGTCTTTTCTACAAATACTTTCATGGTAATTGTCCGGTATATCTCTTCGCTATGGAATCTAGACTTTTTGAGTTTAGCTGCAGTACTAGACTGGCGACGTGGTTTCATCAATTTAGAGTTGCAGTCGGTTAGATGTTACCATGAATTCTATGCTAGCAGTTTCTTTTCTCACACTTCTCGCCCGTGGAATGTTCTTCTGGCTCCATGCTTTCCTGTCAACTTTAATCTTCAAAAACGTAAATGCAATGACAATCACTATCTACTGTCATCCATTGTTCCCGTTCCTTGGTAATATTTCTATTTTCTTTTACACTCAGTAACCCCCTTCTATAACTTCAAATCTAGTGTTGGTTGTTTCATTTGCCATTGAGCATTCCTATTGTAGTTTTCATGTAATTTTGTTCATTTCTATGGTTCGTACCAGTAATACATAACTAGTTTTTACATAATTATCGCCTCTTTATAGAACTCTCAAATCAATATGGCGGACTGCTTACTGTGAACACGCGCAATAATTTTGCCCAAATATATGCTCTTATTGAGTTGAATGAAAACACAATTTTTAAACGGTAATTCCCTTGTTGATTGTTCATTACACTTTATTTAATTCAAACAGAGCCTATAATTCTTCAAAACATTCGCACGTGTTCACTGCAAGCCTTCCGTCATTTTGATGTGAGATTTATTTAAAGGAGTGATAATTATATAACATTCACCCCGACCAAACAATATTACTACCTATATCTTTGTGGAGCACGACTTTCAATGAACAGTGAAGTAATGTTTCTTTCAAGTTAGCTATGTTAAAAGATTGTTCATGATTTGATTCCCTGACAGGTTCAGGTGGAATATAAGAACTGTCTCATTCTTAAGCGGGATTATTCCCCCGTTGTTTGGAGCCTAGGAGAATTGTAAAGGATTCTCTTACAATATCTTCTTTGCGAAGCTAGCTTTTAGAAACTTTATGTTGCAAGCGTATTGGCAATGTACTTTTCATATGGTCCCGTTTTTTGTTAAATATTTTCTACCTTAGCGATATAAATGCTTTTATTTCTTTTGCGTATTTTTAGCATATATATTCCTGGAATTATTCCAGTTAATTTTTCTCTGTTCCTATGATCTCTTTTGGAACGCAACAATGTAACTTTTTTTTTCTATTTCTGTTCATTTTAAAACCTCCATTCAGACGTTCCCTTTCGATGTCATTTCTTTTAAATCAAACAATGATTCCGACATTAATAAACTGTCACCAACAAACTGTAAAATGTTCAAATATGCTACGTTTTTGGTTTGGTTTATTTTGTTTAACGGCATATAAACCTCAATGGTTTATTTAATGCCGACGAAATGTTTAGGATAGATTCGTATGAATAGAATATGTAATCTTTGGTTTACATTGGTTTGGTGTATTTTGTTTTACAGCATATTAACTTCAATGGGTTATTTAATGTCGACAAAAAATTTTATTTCTGGTAATATTTTGTTTTGTCAAAAATATGTCTAACTTCTTACCCAGGACGCGGATGTAGTTTAACGTCTTACCCAGGACGCGGATGTAGTTTAACGTCTTACCCAGGATGCAGATGTAGTTTAACGTCTTACCCAGGATGCGAATGTAATTTTACGTCTTACACAGGATGCGGATGCAGTTTAAAGTCTTACCCAGGATGCGGATGTAGTTTAACGTCTTACCCAGGAGGCGAATGTAGTTTAACTTCTTACCCAGGACGCGGATGTAGTTTGACCACTTACCCAGGACGCGGATGTAGTTTAAAGTCTTACCCAGGATGCGGATGTAGTTTAAAGTCTTACCCAGGATGCAGATGTAGTTTAACGTCTCAACCAGGATGCGAATGTAGTATAACGTCTTACCTAGGATGCAGATATAGTTTAAAGTCTTATCCAGGATGCGGATATAGTTTAAAGTCTTATCCAGGATGCGGATGTAGTTTAACGTCTTACCCAGTATGCGGATGTAGTTTAACTTCTTACCCAGGATGCGGATGTAATTTTACGTCTTACACAGGATGCGGGTGCAGTTTAAAGTCTTACCCAGGATGCGGATGTAGTTTAACGTCTTACCCAGGAGGCGAATGTAGTTTAACGTCTTACCCAGGGCGCGGATGTAGTTTGACCTCTTACCCAGGACGCGGATGTAGTTTAAAGTCTTACCCATGATGCGGATGTAGTTTGACCTCTTACCCAGGACGCGGATGTAGTTTAAACTCTTACCCAGGATGCAGATGTAGTTTAACGTCTCAACCAGGATGCAGATGTAGTTTAACGACTTACCCAGGATGCGGATATAGTTTAAAGTCTTATCCAGGATGCGGATGTAATTTAACGTCTTACACAGGATGTAGTTTAACGTCTTACCCAGTATGCGGATGTACTTTAACTTCTTACCCAGGACACGGATGTAGTTCAACGTCTTAACCAGGATGCGAATGTAGTTTCACGTCTTACCCAGGATGCTGATATAGTTTAAAATCTTATCCACGATGCGGATGTAGTTTAACGTCTTACCCAGGATGCGAATGTAGTTTAACGTCTTATCCAGGACGCGGATGTAGTTTAAAGTCTTACTCAGGATGCGGATGTAGTTTAACGTCTTAACCAGGACGCGCTCATTTTTGATTACTCTTATCTCTTCCCAGATCATTATCCATCCGATCAGTTCAAATCCTTCTTTAAATTGTTTAGGCGAAATATTTTCTCCTGGTTTCACTCATTCTCATCTTTCTTTTATCTGCATCTCTTTGTCATCGAATGGTCACAATATTATTCACACAATATATTTAATAAACCTTTTAGTTAATTCTCGTTAATAGTTAATACTCTACTCTTGTAGTGAATTAAAACTGTGTGTTCTGCCGAAACAAATATCCAACAAAGCCAAAATAATTTGTAATTTTTTTTACTTTTCTTGATCTGTTTGTATATCGATATTGTTGCTTAGCCAATCAGGTAACCTGTTTGCTGTTTAGGCGGTATGCATTGTGGGTATCTGTTAGTCTCTTTATAAGTGTGCTTCAGAATATTTTGTATATATTTGATAGAATATGATAGGGCAGTAGCTGACAAGGTCCGTGTTTTATAAAGAAGGATTACATTTAAATTGAAGTTTTTCTTTTCCACAAAAATTGGGAAAATAACTGTGCTAATCTTTTGTGTGATTCTTCCGTATATGTTAAAAGGTCTGTCACTATGACATCTTAGTCTAGAATTTTTCCACACCTTATATTTTAAAACGCAACTGTTAATTTATCTATTGTTAACACAGAATTGTTACCCGTATCTGCCCGGATGAATTTTATGCTATTTTTTTTAAACATGAAGGTTTGTACATTACAATTCGGTTATTCTTAACATCCGTTTCTAAAGGTTGGTAACTTATTTGTTTCTGTCTTTTAATGCAAGTAATTGTTTTTTATCCATATGGATTGCGAATCGAGATATATTAAACTCTTCCGCTTTCTGATTGCTTCATATGTTTTTCTATGGTCATTTTTACCATTTTGCGCATCATTTATTCTTGATTAGCTTGATTAGATTTATTGAACATAATTTATTTTTTATTTATTTATTTTTATTTTTTATTTATTATTTATTATTTATATTTTAATTTAATTTTTTTTTAAATTTAATTTAAAAAATTTTAATCATAAAATTTTAAAATATTTTGAAAAGTTATAAAATTAAAAACAATTAAATTTATTTTTAATTTGTCTTTTATTCATGTTATTTTGTATTTATACTTTTGTGCGTAATTTATTTTTATTTATTTATTATTTGAACTTTTTAATTATTATATGTTTTATATTTTTAAAAGTTGAAAAATGTGTTTGTTTTTTTTTTTTTTCAAATTTTTCAAATATCAATATCTTTGTAATTTTTACATTTTTGGTGTTTTTAAAAATAAATTAAATAATAAATAAAAATAATAATATATAAATTAAATTAAATAAATATTTATTAATCTGATGTTTTAAATTTATTATTTTTAATGATTTTTATTTATTCATTTTATATTATTTATCTTTTTGTCATATAGGAAGAAAATGAATAAATACCGACAACGAGGTTCGAACGTGACACTCTGGACTTACGAATATATGTTTTCCGACAGGTGTATTAATAGCGGTGTCAGGCTACTGACTGCTGTGATTATTGTGTGATTATTGAGTGACTACTGAGTGGAACGATCCAGTCGAATTAGTGTGAATTATTGTTCGTCGATGATTTAGGTTTTGAGTTAGGATTTGACGGACGTTAAACCGAACCTCGCTAAGAGTATGGTATTCACTGGAATGTTTAATTATCTCTGGTTGAGTTTTATTTCTTTGTTCTTGTTAAGTTATTATTTGCAGTTGTAATTAAATACTGTTTTATTTTAACATTGAAGTCTTAACGGTCACCGTACTTCACAAAAATGATTTATTCTTGATTTGCTCGTCTAATCCTACGTTTTTTTCGCTTCATGTCACGTTTCAATCAGTTCCATTGTTTGCATTTGAGTTATCTCCCTTTGTTATTCACATTTTGGCTTGTTTCTTCCATTATCGTTGCTGTTTCCATAATTATTGTTGCCAAATGGCTGTTCCTAATTTCGTTGTCATTTTTCGCTATTCCACAAAGCCTGTAATGATTTCTTGCCGGGAAATTTACATGCTACATCATTTTTCGTCAATGTTGCTGTCAGGCAAATTCGCTCCAATAATGGCGCAACACCTGACACCATTAGTAGACGAAAATATATTAAAAAAATGGCAAACATTTAAGAAAATATATCAATTAATACCACAACAGGAATCGAAAGAAAATTCATAAATGGAAATATATTGTAAGGATAGCGACATATAGCATTTGATCAGAGCCTTGTTCGGCAAATACGGGACCCACCGACAGCCTATATTTCTCCGATAATCACTAAGAAATCAGAAACGTAAGTGTTATTTTCACGGCCTACAGATCTCTGATAATCACAAAGAAATCAGAAACGTAAGTGTTATTTTCCCGGACTACATTTCCCCAATAAACACAAAGACATCAGAAACCTAGGTGTTATTTTCACATAATTTATTTTTATTTATTTATTTTTATTTTTGTGATAGGTGACCTTTCTTTTCACACAAAAGAGATTTATGTTATCCACCTGCCGCCTGTAGAACTTCCTCCCCCTCTTCCTGTTTCCCTGATAGCTATAATCTCCAACTATTCAAATGTAATGTCAATCGACGTCTCAAGATGCCGTGATCTATCCCCTATCCTTCTCTTCATCCTTTCCTCTATCACTCGTATTTGTCCTCGCTCCTACTCTCTGTAACCCCTTGCGTGCTAGTGGTTTCCCGCCATGCTTGCGGTGAAATGCTCAATATTGCCACCTATCACACACACACACACACACACAAATATATATATATATATATATATATATATATATATATATATATATATCCTTCTTAAATGCTTATAATTTATAACAGAAGCCAACGGCTTTACATATTTAATAATTCTCGTTTTCACTCTCGCGTGGTCATGTGTGACGTCATGAGCTGCGCTGCGATTTTCGCTTCCATCTTCTTGTATGCACGAGTTTGTCGTTGCTTGGAAATCATCCATGTAAACAGAAACAGACTATCATTATTGTTTTTGTCCGTGTATTGTTTAATATATTGTATTGTAATTGTCACCTTTGATAATGGCTTATGTAAGCCGAAAGCTTAGATAGGATTTAAAAACATGTATCAATATGGTGATTTTCTTTTTCATCTTTTAATGATAATGTTATTAAGCTTATCAGACGATATGAAAAGAATTTACATAATATAAACAACGCTTGTCTATATCATTTTATTGAAACATGCATCACCGAAAAAAATGCTGCCTAAACACACACACACAATATATATATATATATATATATATATATATATATATATATATATATATATATCCCTCATATAGTGATGGTGTTAACAAAACAGTGCTCGATATAATATAACAGAGCTATTAACTATATATTAATAAAGGTACATATTATCTCTCACTGGTAGCACGTCACGGAGTTTCATGCGCAACGCAATCTTCAGGTGCTCAGTATAGACTAAACGTTGTTGTGCAACATTCTATCCTTCACCATGATAACAACAGTCCTCCATACTGCATAAATAAGCAATGATCTCGTGGAAGAAGTCGGCTGGGAGAAAGATTTTATCCCTCATTGCAATCTGATAAGAAGTTTGTATGGGAAAATGGATTGCGGCTCGTATTTAGGAATCGGACAGCCGAGTTCGAATTCCAGTCAAATTTATCACAGTCACTTAAGTGAGAAAGGTGTGAATAAATCTCTTCTCCCCCAGCTATTGGTAAACAACGGAACAGACTGGGTTCTATAGCCAACCGGTCTAGGAGAAAGAAAACACTGAATTCAATCCAGCCTGGTAAATCCAGGGAGGGGAACCGAACGCAGTTAATACCTCAATACTGCTTGGTATTATCTGGCATCCCCTGCGACCTGCTTTCTCTCTCCAGGCGTGTTACAATTGTGTGCCCTGGGATTTTTAGGAATTGGAAGAGAGTTAAACCTTTGCAGCCATTCCAGCCTGCGACAGGTACCTAGGTGTATCTTCATCGATCCACGATGGACTCTTTTTAATGCCATTTGTATCGGAATAGAACGTAAAGAAAAACGGTAGAATGTAGTCTCTTATTTCTTATAAAGAATTTATATACGTGTCAATTTATATACATGCTACTAGTTTGGCATCTCGAGACTGAGATCTTTCACTGTCGAAACGGTTAAATGCAACTATCTATTCTACTCTAATAGCGTCATGTCTCTCACTTTACGTCTGTGGAACTCCCTTCTTCCTACTTGCTTTCCTGGTAGCTATAATCTCCAACTATTCAAATGCAATGTCAGTCGACATCTCCAGATGCTTTAATCAATTCCCTGTTCTTCTTTTCATCCTTTCCTCTATCACGCCTCTTTACTCCTGCTTCTACATTCTGTACCCCCTTGCGTGCTAGTGGCACTTGCGCCTTGGTTGGGGTTAAATGCTAAAAAAAATTTAAATATTTGTTGTCATATGGGAGGGGGTCACTAAACAAAATAAATTGAAATAAATGACCAAGCATCAAAATATATTCTTGGGAGGGTAAAGTAATATTCTGAATTCTCTTTTATCTCACAATTATGTATTGAATATCTTTTTTATATTCTCATATGCTATACAGACTAAACTTTAGATATAATCTATAATTACCTTAGAGTTTTAACGACATATAGAGATGAGAAATTTATTTAATAGAAAGAACATATTCTATAAATTAAATAAAACATTTCTATCCGTCTGAATCTTAAATAAATGAATTGCAAATTCTGTCTTTCCGTCGGTGTGTCTGAAACCTCTATAACTCGGGATACACTTGCTCTACATCAAGGGTTGGCAACCTACGTCCCGCGGGCCGAATCCGGGCCGCGAAGGCATTTTGACCGACCCGCGAGCCTGATTACCAATGACTCTATTTTTAACATGAGAGATGACCTTCAAATGAAATTTGTTATATGTCATTTTCCATAGAATGTCTACACATCTCAGTGCACTAAAAATAATAAACTATATGCCAGTTATCTTTCATGAGACCTATTTTACCAAGTTGCCTTGCCTACGTTTAATGTCAAATAATGGATACATATTTTTTATGACCCTTGGCTACATTAAAATATAACAGAAGCGAAAGGAACGATAAAGTGAAAGAGGCCAGGGAGGGACTGACATGCGAGGTAGCATAAATCTAAAGACAGTTAAACATACGCCATTATACATACATGCCTCATGAATGTGTTGATGATACCGCATGTGTACGTACGTAAGTATATATGTTTGCAACTATTTGGACTCGTATGTATGGGTATATGTGCTTCGTATTTTGTTTGATGTGTGCGTGTGTGTGTGGTTCGTTTGTGGAACAATTTTCAATAACAGTTTCAAACCTACACGTCATAATTTCATCCATTTCACTTCGGTTGATTTTTTTCACTTTGAAGTATTTTGTCGTTCCTTGAGGAAAAGTAATTTTTGTTAGGTGTTTTTTTTAATTTCAGATTTTCTTTTGTTTTTCTGATTTCTCAATGTTTATTTTCATTGTGGTTTTAGATATTTAATTTGACAGGGGTCTGCATATGTAATTTTCCTTAAATTTTCATTAATGGCCTTCGTCCGGCCCGCGACACGTCATTTATAACACGATTCGGTCCGCGGGGTTGAATGAGTTGCCGACCCCTGATCTACATGGATATATTAAACCTTCTTGGGATAAGAATGGTTCCTGGATTCAAAGACTTCCTTTAATCTGGTTTTTGAACATTCTGCATTTGGATTTGCGTCCAGATGAGGAGACAACAGTTAAATATTGAAATTATGAAGTAACTGAAAAAAAAAAAATGATGATTTTGAAAATATTTTAATTTATATTGTGTTTAAAGTAACACAAAAACTAGTTTAAAAGTCCTCACGGAGTGTGGTCATTTAAACTAGTTATAAGTAAATAAGTTAAGCCAAGAAAAAGAAAAGAGTTGATAAGTTTTTCCCCGAATAACACTACTCTGGAATGTATTTGACAATTTTACATTTCACATATCTTTTATTAATATTTATATAAGTGCAAAGAATTTAACTACTCAATTTTAGTTCATACGAAAAGAAAATATATTAACCCTACCCATTCTCATATAAAAATAAGAAAAAAGTTTAAAATGCAGTATGTTTAAGTTTCAATTTCTTTGTTTCAACTTCCGGAAAAAAAGATTTATATTGGGTCTATTCTCCTCGTTTTTGCTGTTATCACGTTTCAGCCTTCATCAGGTGTCTATTAATTTAAGTAACTTTCCAAGGGGATTTCAAACGGAACCCTTTATTTAATCTATGGGGATAAGTGTACTCGTTTTTTTATGCTATTAATCGACTAGGCTATTGTTTATAGACACCGTGAAGAAGACGATCGAAAGTTGAGTTAATAACAACTAAGATAAAGTCCTTATTCGAGATGCAAATAAAGTAAATAGTAATTTAATGAAAATAGTCTGGATGGCTTTGTTGGTTATTCGGTGCGCCTGATTTTTTATCAGGTTTAAAATGTAGATTATCGATATATAATAGTGATCTGTAATACTGAACACTAGATGAGGTGATGTAGCGAAACTGTGAAAATTGATCGGGTCCCGACAAACAGTCCCGATAAAATGACAGAGCGGCCTTTAAATAATATCTTCATCAGATCTTGGTGCATCTTTATTGGGAGAAATCGTTAGGGTATGCAGTGCAATAATTGCCAACTATAGAAAGAGATCGATTGATCGATTGATTGATTGATTGATTGATTTTTTTATACGGCTTATAAACGCGTAGTGCGTTATTTAATACCGAAATGTATTTTGAGATTGCAAGAATAATTCTACTTTTTTTTTAAATTTTTTGCAGCTGAATATTGCATTGACAATTTCCTTGAAGAATAACGATGACATTTCCAGATATTTAATTCATGTTGACAGATTCATACCTTTCTCAAGAATTTACAAAAATTTGAAATTTGAGTCATGTTCTTAGATAGCCTCGTCAGATCAAGCCTTTCATATGGATGTCACGCCTGGTGCCAAACCCGTCCAGAAATATCTAGCTTTAGACAGACATTTCCTAAGAGCAGTCTTCAAAAAAACGATTTCGGGGTCTTGGCAAAGATCACCCTGTTTTGAACATTGGGGACTGGCGCTACATAATCACAAGAAAAGAACTATACGAAATAACAGAAACAAATTTACTTGAAGACTACCAACAGTGGCAACAACTAAAATGGATAGCGCATGTAACACGAAGAGAAAAATAATGACATAATCAAGCCATTAAACAACCCGCACAACTTCAAACAAAAGACTGGAAAGGAAATTCTCCTCAATACTGGAAAGAGCAATAAAAGCTACTGGACTTGAGAGACATGTTCTAAAAATGTGATTTATGAGTACAAATTTATAAATTTCAAGCGAAAACACTATTGGCTGCTCGGTCAATGAATACTAAATGTTTCCTTATAGGGAAACGATTAATATTACCATTACTATTAACATTTATGACTTACAGAAAAAGTAATTTTATTTTTTAGTAATTTTATTTTTCGGTGGGTGGAAAACTTAAATCTATTTTGCGTGAAAAGAAAGGTCACCTATCATATACATGGTGTACTCCTCCGTTGTATTCCTAGGAACCGACAGCCCAAACACCAGCAAATATGATTTGATTATAATGGTGAAGACTCTGTGCACAACCACCCACACATTTTGAAAGACCAAATACCTGTTGAACTATGTACCACAAGGTCCCCAAACAACCCTCCATAGGTTTTGAATTCAGAGGTTCTCCTAGACCAGTTGCCATTCAAAGCTATAGAACCCAGTCTGTCCTGCTATTTACGCATAGCTGGGTAAGGAAAGGTGGAGTAGTGGATAGCGGCTCGGATTGAGGAGTCAGAGAGCCGAGTTCAAATTCCAATCGAATCCATTACATTCACCTATGTGCTAATATCCTTGGGAAAGGTATTAATCCTTTTCTTCGCCCTCCCTCATATATATATATATGGACGTTAGGTCACTCTATTCAAACATTAAACACATCGAAGGGCTAACCGCCCTTCAGGAACCACTTACTAAAAGAAGAAAACAAGACCCCCCACAGAAGTTATCAAAAAACTCATGGAGCATCTCCTTACATAGAATAGTTTCAATTTCAATGGAGCACACTACCTTCAAATATGAGGTTGTGCCATGGGCACCATTGCAGCTCCATCATATGCTACAATATTCATGGGAAAATTTGAGGAGACCTATATCTATCCCCTCATTTTTAGCGACTGAGTATTCTATGCAAGATATATCGATGATATATTCTTTGTATACACGGGTAGTGATGACAAACTTACCCAATTCCTTATGACCCTAAACATAGTGCACGACTCAAGGTTGACTATGAAAAATCCACAACATCAGTAACATTTTTAGACACCCGCATTTACATATATGAAAACAGGAAACTACAAACGACACTATACACTAAAATCATCGACACTAACAACTATCTACACTTTAAGTCTTCCCACCCTAAACACCTCAAAGAGAACCTTCCCTATTCGCAAGCACTTAGACTCAGAAGGATATGTTCCAAAAATGAAGAATTAAATAAACACATTGAAAATCTGGAGCATCCATTCACAACACGTGGCTATAAACAACACCTAATCAGGGAACAAATAAATAAAGCAATTTCCACACCTAGAGAAGACACCCTAATGTACAAGATTAAAAATAAATCTCGCCGCATTCCTCTAGTAACCACTTTCAACCCCACTCTGCCTCCACTATCCCAAATAATCAAACGTCGCTGGGAAATACTACATCTCAAACCAGACCTTAAAAATGTTTAAGGAACCCCGCCTTTTTGCATATCGTAGACCTAAGAACCTAAAAGAAATCATAGGTAGTAACCACATTTCAAGGGACAAGGTAATCCGTAATAAACTAAGAACAAAAACAACAGGATTTTCCCAACCATGTAACAACAAAAGAAATTTATGCTGCAACCATATTAAACACACGAATTCATTCACTAGCTCAATCACTAAATCTACTTTCAAAATCTACCACCAGTCTAACTGCAGAAGTCATAACATAATTTACCTCCTAGAATGCACACTATGCCAGAAACAATATGTAGGAAAATCTGAATGGCCCTTTCACTACAAAATTAATAATTATCGCAATCGAATTAACTCGACTCCCCATGAAAAAATATTACCTGTAGAACAACATTTCTTCTTGGAAAAACATGATTTCAAAACCCATGCCAAATTCACTATAATTGAGAGAATAGAAAAGTTCAGAGCAGATAACATTAGAAAGATTTTAGAGTTCCACGAAAATAAGTGGATACAACGTCTAAAAACACAATATCCAGCCGGGCTAAAACATAAATTATAATATATAACTCAACAAATGAAAACCTACCAACATTTCTCATCCACACAAGACAGACAAGCTTACGGAGGTGTGGAGGCCTCACTCTTATACACACACCCACACGAATATACACACTTACACACATCATATTCATTCACTCCCTAATGAGTCAAATGATAATACACACCCACAGCAATACACACGCTTACACATATCATACTCACTCACTCCCTAAGAACCAAATAACACACACACAAATACTAAACAGAGACACATCCCCTCTCCAGAACTAATAAAACTGTCAAACTGACCAAGGGAATTCAGAGAAGCATAGATCCATCCAGCTCTTATCTCAAATAACAACTTAAAAGAGACTGTTTGGCCAACACAAGGAATGTTAAAAGATTCATGTTAAAAAGATAAAAAAAAATTAAAAAAAAAACAAACGAAAACTACAGACAAAAGTTCATTTTCTCCATCAAGAGATTCATTTCTGTAGTTTACTGCTACCAGCAAGCAGAAATATTTCTTTTACTGATGATGGCCATTTTGGCCGAAAATAGTCGAGGAATCTAAATGAAACAATAATAAAAAAAAAACGAAAGAATATTAATCTACAACCCAGTGTGTCTGAAGATTTTAATTTTTTAATATATTTTTTTATTGTTCAATATATATATATATATATATATATATATATATATGTGTGTGTGTGTGTGTGTGTGTGTGTGTGTGTGTGTGTGTGTGTGTGTGCGTGTGCGTGTACGTGATTATGAATATGTCGCACATATAGTTGTGGTATTAACTAGATATTAATAAAGGTATTATCTCTCACCGGTGGACCAGTTATAACAAATTAAGCATTGGAGAAAAGGACATTCAACATAGAATACGCTAGGCCAGAGGTAGTTTCGCCCAACACCGCAAATTTCTACGAAGCCAAAACATCAACCTAAGCGATAATCGCTACTGGACTTGAGAAAAATGTTTTTCTGAAAAATTCTTTTAAGAAAAAGATTTTTTTTAAATTTCAACCGAAAACAGTAATGGCTTCTCGGTTAAAGAATGGCAAATGTTTCCTTACAGGGAAACGGCTAATATTACCATTAACAGAGTGCTAAAGTTAGCGTAACGGCCTTAAGTGCAATTTGAACTCGGCTGTCTGAGTACTCATCGCAAACCGCTATCTGTTGCCTCACCTGGAAATCCGTAGAGAAACAGAATAACTTGGAGTTTGAAAAGAATGAATACCTTAGAAAAATTTGTGTTTTAAGAACAAAAGAATAACTTTGTAGAGTTAAGACAAAAGTAAGTATTCGAGATTGAGATACAGGATTATTTTCCTTGAATCCATTCTTTTGACTCCTGATCTATTCCTAATTTATAATAAAAGAAAACAACTAAGAGAATCCAGAATGAACATGTTCTTAATCATGTTTCCTGATCATTAGCTATGAGCTCTTCAGAAGCCAAAATTGCCAGAAGAGAACCAATATTCCATTTGAACTAACAGAACATATTTGTCCACTTTGAAATGAACGCGTGCGCAACGCAACAGAGCATTGCGAAGCCAGTTGGTAGGAACGAGTGCATGTTGGAATGCAATTAACTGGATGTCAGTAGTCCAACAAAGGATTCATACAATGGAAATAATTGTTTGAATGCATGAAATGAAGTGTCCATTCGTCACTTCAGCGAATACAGCAAAGAGCCAATGTTATAAAGATACTGACGAAATGACTATCTTTGTTCCACTCGATAAAAAAAGAAAGAACTATGAGTTTTTTTTTCGGAAAATAATGTCAGCCTGCGTATAAAACTTTTAATTGTATTCTAATATATTATTATAAAAGCTGCACAAAATATATTACTCATACATCATGATTAAGGGGGTCTTTGTTGATTTTTTTTTTACCAATTTCTTGCAGAATATAATTCTCAAATACCTGACGCATCCTCTGTATACCCTGGAAAATGGTATTAGGTTGTTCGGAAAATAATGTCCGATTTTAGATTCAACCTCTTCATTATATACTAAAATGTTATTAGGACAGCTGCACAGGATATATTACTCATTCATAATGATTAAAGGGTTTTCTTTGTTAATTTTATACCAATTTCTTGAAGAATATAATTCTCAAATACCTGACGCATCCTCTGTATACCCTGGAAAATGGTATTAGGTTGTTCGGAAAATAGTGTCCGATTTTAGAATCGTCTTCTTTGTTAATTTTATATCAATCTATTTCAGAAATTAACTTATAACATAATATCCCCTCATCTTGATCATGAAAAAAAGATGTGCATTTACTTTTTAGCCTGAGTTCGAGTTTAGCGACAACGCTTCCAAACTGGAGTCAACATTAAACAATCCGGGAGTGAAGCATCCACTAGCGAATGAACAGCACAGCGATGGTTTCTGTAGTTCTGTTATGTGGATACGAGTCTTGAAGATGGTTGAAGATGTCAATCAGTAATTGACAATCAACTGCGGGGGGAAAAATCTAGTCGTAAAAAAAAAGCCCATGTTACCGTGTCAAAACCCCCCACCCCAGACAGTGTTAGTATTTCAACAATATCGGACTATCTCAAGAAGATAGCCAAGGTAAAGCGCATTTAACAGTGGATTCTACATGAACCCTATAAAAGTCAAAGACTTCGACGTTTTTATGTGTATTTGATGCTAAATGTGCGAAATTCGAATGATGCATTTCTTGATCGTATAGTGACTCTGTAGCCGAGAGGTAAAACACGTCAGATCTAATGACGGTTTCCCCTGGAGAGACGCAGGTTCGAATTTTTTTTTCTCCAAAAAGATTTGTCAACTATTCAACCCGGTAAACGAAAATAAATAAACTGCCAGCTGATGTTAAAAATTAACTAAAATTTGTTGATAACAGGTGCAAGGAATGGATTCTTAATTTTAATGTCTCAAAAACGAATCTGCTCTCTTTTAATCGTTTCAGAGAACACTTTCTGCCATCCATCAGCATGCCTGATGCTAACCTCCAGAAATATGAAATGGAAAGATTATATTGAATCAATTGTTGATCTGTGCTAGGAAAGTTGGTTCACTGTGTTGTGCTAGTCAATTTTTCTCACCAGAATCTATCTTACATATTTATAAGTCTACAATTCATCCTTGCTATGAATATTGTTGCCACATCTGGTCTGTTGGTCATGATTTATATTTAGAGATTCTTGATAAAATCCAAAGAATTCGCAATGTTATTTGTCTAGACCTGGCATTTCCACTTCAATCAATTTCCCGGCGACGTAACGTAGCTTCCCTGTGTCTTTTCTATAAATACTTTTTAAATACTTTAATAATTTTTTTTTTCTTTTCTCATATCGTATTCTCTAACACTCACTAACCACTTCCGGTTTTAAACACAGATTTTTCTTCGGCTCTGAAAACGGAGAGAACATATTTCTCTCTAATAAGATTTCCCAAATATTCAGGCCGGTAGACGAATATATATATATATATATATATATATATATATATATATATATATATATATATATATATATATATATATATAGGTTGGTGCAAAAATAATGACGTAATAATGCCGTTTTTTGACGTATTTTTAACGCCAAAAATGACATTATTACATCATTATTTTTGCACCAAACTAATATATACTGTTTAATAAATAAACGGAGCGTCTACTCAAATACGAGAAGACACTAAAAATAACATTTAATTAATAAAAATATGTCGGATTAATAAATAAAAAAATCTATCCTTTTTCATATTTAATTAAACCTAGTAATACAATTAGTTTTTACGTTTTGAAGGTTTTGAACTGAAGAAAAATCAATTTTACCATCTGTCGAACAGTTTTTGGAAGAAAACTTATGACCCTGAATAGATATGGTGATATTATATGAAGGTATAGTATTAGTAATAAAATCAGAAATCCACTCATTCAAATACCGCAAAAACTGAAATCGGTATCTTTTATCTGTAAATTATGGCACTTTACAGGGAAATAAAATCAATGAGGTTATTAGGTGACATAACCCTGATTTTCGTACGCAGAATATAAGCGGTAAATAACACCTACCGATCGCATCGAGGCGTTAAGCATTAGACAAATTGACGTTCTTGGGGCAATCTGAACTGCAAATGAGAAGAGGCACTTATAACAAATTCCAATTTTGCAGCCGTCACACGGTACATCGAAGCATTTAGGACGAAAAACAAAAACACTTCATGAAAAAGAAAAAAAAATCTATTTAAACGTTTTGTAATGCCAACGAATGCTTGTTGCCATTTTCATGATGCTCGTTGTAGTAGAGACTTTGTAATCGCAGATATAACTATAGTAACGCCGTTGAACAATAGTGGTGTCAGACGCCTTCGAATATCACTCGCACTAATAGTACTTGTTCGATAATACTCGCTCGAATAGTAACCACCGTATAGTTATCTGAATAGAGAAATAGTATAGTGAATAGAGTAGAGAATTGCGTTCCGTATAGTAATAGAGGATAGAAGAGAAATAGCGACTTCTTGCTTATGCGTTTCCTCTATGAACACGTGATCTACTTAGTTTGCTCACAGGCGATCTATATTCGAATTCAGCAGCGATACTTTATTCCTATATAACAAAATTCAAAATTGGTATAGATTTCTGAAGAGTCCACGGTATGCTGATTGACTTACATTTGAGATGCTGTTAAGTTATAGACGGATGGGAACAAAACTTTGGGAACAGCAAAAGATGTTGAACAAAGATCAGGAACTGTCTATATTTCTGAGATGAGTATGAGGTAACTGTTTATACTATTTACATCGTTCGGAGCGTTGTCCTCATCTTTATGAACATTTTCACGACGTCTAGGCCGCTGTACGTTCCAGCCTTCTTCAGGATCTGTCTATATTTCTGAGATGAGGTATTGTAACTATTTATACTATTTACATCATTCGGACTGTTGTCCTCATTTTTAGTGTCATATTCACGACATTTCGGCCGTTGCACGCTCCGGGCTTCTTTAGAATCTGTCTATATTTCTGAGATGCGATATTGTAACTATTTATACAATTTACATCTTTCGGACTGTTACCCTCATATTTATTATCATATTCACGACGCTTCGGTCGTTTTAATACAGAGAGAATGATAAAAACAACAATAACAAATAGTTGCAATATGAGCTCTGGTAAAAATGTTCGGCATTAACTATATAAGTCTCAAAGATTCATTCAGATGTGTTCCCAAGAGCACATCTCCCAATGGATAAAAGCTTTAGTTGAGTAATATAAAAAGTGACTTAACCCAAAGAATTTTGAGTTCAGTGGAAAAAAAATAATTTTGTTTGTTTAACAACATATCAACAAATTATGTGTCATTTAAAAAAAAAGAACTTGTAAAGTTGACTTGCTAAAGTAATAAACTGAAATTGAGATATCTAAAAAAAAGGGGACGTCAAATTTGAATAATTTATCCCCGTTGACTAAATAAAGGGCTCAGTTCGAAATTCAAACGTGTATTACGTGAAGAACACCGAAGCGTACGACGGCCGGGACGTCGAGAAAAATGGCAATAAAGATGAGGAAAATAGTCCGAACAATGTAAATCGTGTACATATTAACGATTTACCTAAGTACATTCTTAGGTCATTAGAAAATATATATATACAGACAATAACATGGTTATGGGTTCCCTCCAAAGCCCTGAATGAACAGAAACTGGCAGCTGATTTCACCTATGACATTTGCCCGCAAAGCTCAATGGTGGAAGAAATGACTGGTAACATTCAGTTCGAAATCAAGTAAGCAACGTTGCATTATCACAGACCAGACACAGATAAAGATGAGGATAAAAATCCGAACTATGTAAATAGTGTAAAGATCAGAAAACAATAAAAAATGATGATAGAAGAAAAAGGAAAAATGGCATCCTGATTATCACATAAAACGTCATTTTTTAAAAAAAATCTTTTTACTCCATGCAAGACAGTAAAACCTCTAAGTTACTGAATGTGAAAGAATAATAAAGATATATTGTTAAGGAGTGAAAACAATAGAAGAGTAATCAATAAGACAGTAGATAACGATTGGTTTTGCATTTAAATATCTGAAGATCAAAGATGGCTGAAAAGCATGAAGTCAGAAGAGAGTTCCACAAGCCGGAAGTGCAAGAAAAGAAACTGTTAGCATCTCACTTATGCTTACATCTAGTCAATTCAACTGTGAATTGCTGAGACCTTACCACCAATTCAGCACTGCGCTTAAATTTATAAAGTCTATGTACCATAGCGTAGAGCTTATCTGAATAATTATCATGAAGGTATTCATAGAAAAGGCTAGGCTGTATTTAATGGAATTTGTATAAAAGAACGATTTCTGTCGAAATACTCAAGCTAGAAAATTAGATTGAGCATCAAGGAGATATTTGAAGAAATTGGTGTTTCGAATATGAAGAGAGAAAAAAAATATATAGAATATTAAGAAAATTGGCTAAATACATGAAAGTAGCCAAACTACCACTTTTAAGTAAACATTACATTGAGAAATGGAAAAGAGCATACTTGAAACCTCATTTCTCAGGAGTCATTTTTAGTGATACATTGGATGAACTTGATCGTTGGGCTAGAGTTTTAATCATTCTTTGAAATAGTCAAACAAGTCGACAGAAAAAAATTACAGAGAGGATGGTGTCGTCATTTTTGGAGCTTGTACTGTAGGCTATAATTGTAAGATTTCAGCAAATGTGCTAAGATAAATTGCAGAGAAGTATTCTATATACTTGACAAAACGCGTCTTGAGTGCTATAGATATTTTGAGTGCCAAGATGTTCTAAACTAAAGAGAATATAAATGCTGGAAAATGCGCTTGAAACTTTTGCCACTTTGCGATAAATGGTTTCAAAGACATAAATCCCAGCCACTCCGAATTCTAAAAGAAAATTAGAAAACACAAAATGTGTCCCAAAATATTATATTACATATCAATTTTAATACATACATATATATATATATATATATATATATATATGCATATATGTTAATATTATATATGCATAATAATTTATATATATATATATATATGATTTGCTGTCAATTTTTATTTTTTCATTCAAGTGCGATTTCTTGTATTTTCAGCATTTCCATTAGTTGCATGAACCAAACCTCCATTTCAACATGCATTCTGAGGTATGCAACTCTATAAAGCTGTCAAATGAAATAATTGCTTTCGTATATTTTTAAAAATCAATCCAAAGAACTTAACCCATTTCTAAAGTACAATATTGAAACTAACCCGCAGACTAAGTCTTGCCTGTTGATAGGATCGATGGCCTGCATATGGTAATTGGAATTTTTTTCCAAAATAGTTATATAAATGGGTGAATATATATTTTGATAGTATTAATTTTTCTTGAAATACTTCATGTCGCCCGGAAAGATTTTATCCTAATGTCAATTTGATTTAAGCTTTTTCTATTTAAAGTCTTTCCCGACTAACATTAAAGTTGAACATAGAGATGAGAATGTTCGTCAGGGAGAAACAGATAATGTAATATTTAAAACCTTGACTGGTAAATCTTCCCCTTACTAGGTGCTAATAGCCATACGATCACCGGAGTTAAGCAACGTCGAGTCTGGTCAGTAGCTAGATGGCTGACCGCTTGGGAATCCCAATTGCTATTAGTTTGGTTGGCGTAAGGGTTAATGATGAGGAATTGTTCATCAGAGAGCCGAGTTCCAATTAACGTTCTGTAGGGCAAATTCACTTACGCGCAAATACCATGGGGAAGGGTATGAATCCAGATCTTCTGCTCCCAGATATGGGTTAATTAGTAAGAACTGTACCGCTAAACACTTATCTCTAATAAAAAAAATCTTACAATCTAAAAATAAATTCTGGCTTTAAATAACCTGCAAAGGATTGATAAGTCATATAAAGTGAATGAATTAATTAACCTTACTTTCATCTTGGCCTAGTATCCTAATGAATTCAAAATTTATAACGTTCTAATCATAATAGAAACAATGCTGTATATTGGTATATTTTGTGGAAGATCTGATTGCGCCAATCAGGATCTAATTGTGTTTCACTTTAATTGAATAAACACAGTCCATGACGCCAATAGGCTTTCGCTACTCATCCTAGTTTGAGAGTTCAAAATACGAATTGAAAAATATAATTTGTGTATTTGAAAAAAAGCTTAATTCTTATAAGCCTTTTTAAGCTTGAAAAACACTGGCAAATATTTCTTATATGGCTAAATGAAAAATCACAACGTCTTTCTTCAAAATCTCCTAAACGAGGACTGGGAATGGCTAGTAATTTTTGAAAATATCTATGTCTCCGCATAAAAAAAGGTTAAGGGGGAAAAAAAGCCTTTTATTTACTCTTGGCCCATCGCCCAGTTTAATTCTGGAAAGTGTAACAAAGACATATTTTCTTGACAGTGATTGTAAGGACTTCTGACAATTTCTCATCGTTTTTTCTAATATGAGCAGATATATGACATTCTAATATTACACTTGTCGAATGATATTTCATTTCCTGAACGCAGAGTCGAATTAAATTTCAATATATAATATATCCTATATTAAAATATATACTAAATATAATATATTAAAACAGATTGAAAACTGGGCGTTGTAAAATTTATGAAAAGAAATGTAAGTGTAATTTTTTGAAATCTATTTGTTCTTCGTATATATATATATATATATATATATATATATAATTATTTATTCAAAAATTATAATATAAACATGATATAAAATCACTACAAAAATAGCCGTTTTGTTTCAACCCTTCTGGTGTCTTCTCAAGTGATGATGTTGAATGTAGAATAAACCCTATATTCTACATTCAACATCATCACTTAATAAGAACGCCAGAAGGGTTGAAACAAAATGCCTATTTTTGTAATGATTTTATATCATATTTATGTTATAATTCTCGAATAAATAATTATATTTGCTCTACTCTGTATTGAGCACTCTTTTAAAAATAGTATTTGTTGGTTATTAGAATTCATTCCGTATGCACCAATCCTATACTTGTGTGTGTATATATATATATATATATATATATATATATATATATATATATATATATATGTGTGTGTGTGTGTGTGTGTGTGTGTGTGTGTGTGTGTGTGTGTAAATCCATAATTCGTAGACAACACAATTTTCATTGAATACGACTGACAAGGTTAAGGTTTCATTTAATTTTTCTTGTATTCTTAAAATTTCTTATGTTTTCTCTTAGAAACATTATAAAAAATACACAACTCCAGTCGACAATAACAAGAAAATTAAATTTATTATCTACTTTAAAAAATTTGAAATTGCTAACCTCATCATCAATAATCATAATTGCAGATCAAAATCTGTGTTCCTGATCAATCCAAATTCATAACTAATTATATAGGGTGTATTACAACATGCCTAACAAGAAGACTTACATTATATCTCTCTGACCATAGCTCAATTACGTCTCATTTAAATACACAACCAAACTCTCCCCGTAACATATTCGATAACAATACAAATAGGACCATCCACATATGCAAAGAGGCTTAAAATAATGGAAGCATTATTATTAAAAAAGAAAAAGCCAACAAACCATAACATCAACTAGGAATACTGCGACAATGTACTGGCTGTGTTTAGAAAACACAGTAACACATAAAACAATGCATACATTCAGTTAAAAATAAAAATAAAATCATCCTTCATAATGGCTAAAAGTATAGTCGAAAGGACTCGGATATCCAAAACATTTAGACAATTGCTACATGTCCAGAAAAGAAAAAATCATAAGAACATAAAAAAAATTGAAAAAAAAAAATTAGCCGCAGTACCTTGCCAGTTGTATTTAATGGAATTTGTATAAAAGAACGATTTCTGTCGAAATACTCAATTATATATATATATATATATATATATATATATATATATATATATATATATATATATATATATAATCTCACTCCCCACTCCCTTCACCAGTAATAATAGACCTGCCTAACGCTTTTTTTAAATATAAGTTTATTTTCATAAAACTTTTTGCACACCAAGAAATCAGAGAGCGATCGTTTTTTTGCTAACAATATGATTTCCACCAGAAAATACACCGTCTATAAAAACATCTGTCAGTGCGTAATTCCTATTTCTCTGTTTATTTCTCGGTCCGTTGATGAAGGATACAGGCGTGTCCGAAAATTCTGAACTTAAAACCTTTCTTTCCTTGCTTCATTTTTGTCATAAGGTCAATAATTAGGAAATGCCTATATTTCTGAGATGAGGTATTATGTACACTATTTACATTATTATTAGGGATCAGTTCGACATTCCAACTACCTGAAGAAGGCCGGAGCGTACAACGGCCGAAAAGTGGCAACAGAGATGAGGACAATAGTCCGAATAAGGTTAATACTTAATATTTAATAAATGTTTATCGCACTGATTATATTGGTACCCTTTAGTTTGTCCTTGTTTTATTAATTAAACTATTTTACATATTATAATAAACACACGTGAACTCTTTTTTCTAATTATATATATGTGTGTGTGTATATATATATTAACTTATTGTATTTCCAACTAATGAATAAACATATTTTTCATATAATTAACTGTTGAGAGGTTCTTCCCTTTTTACACAAATGGAATCACTCAGTATATACATATACTACGGCTACGTGAAGACTCGGGGGAGCAAGACCGTCGATTCGAGTCCAGAGTGACAGTTTAAAATGTTGTAGGTAACCGGAAGAGTGAGGGTGAGGTAACAGCGTTGTAGGAGTCACAGTGAGCGAGCGCGTAGACTCAGTAAGAAGTCATACAGCGATACTTCAATACCAAAGACTATATATATATATATTGCTACTAACCCGTATTCCTGGAACTACTAACCTACTTTACCAGTTTGTATTATTACGTTAATACATTATTTTCCTATATTCATTCATGGCGTTTGTTATTTATTGGTACCGGATTTCAACCCGGAATCCACAACATTAACTGTACGAAGATGCTTAAGAACTAAATATGCAAGGTAAACAGAAAATTGATTAATAGAAATAAATCTCATTTATCCATTTTAATGGGTGAAAAAGTATCCATGCTATACAAAAAAGAATATATAACCTTCATTTAATACTTTGTAGAAAATTCAAATCCAATCCTGAGCTCCAACAAATAAGACGGATGCGAAGAAGAATGAAGCAAAATACCAACTAAAATTTAAAAATCATGTCGAGGTTGGTTGCTGTAGAAATGAATAATGACAGAGAATTTATTTCCTATATTATATTTATGTTTATTTCAACAAATCTTTTTTATATGAAGGCTGGTCCCAAATCTCACATTACAACTGATAATTGCAACTCATATATTTATTTACAAAATGAGAAATGTTTCTATATTTGCCAGTATAACATTCGGGAAAGTTATTGGTTCCTGGAAGGTGGTGTCACACAAGTTTCTCTCCTGCTACAATTTCAAAAGTGGGTGCCCTTATCCAATTACAGGATAATACTGTAAGGTTCTAGAAATAGAAATTACAAGAAGGTAGCATTTAAGCACAGCCATTATTCCAGTAGTATCCTGAATACTAGGAATTATTATAATAAAATGTATACCGATGTACACATTAAGAAAATGCCAGGAAATATATATTTATGACAAATAGAATATAATTTTAATTTTCATCAGAAAAATCTCTTCTCATCCAATATGTTCAATAACTTTCTAAGAAAAAAAAGCACATTTACTTTTTAAGATAAATACTTGTATCAAACAGAACCCCCCTCACCCCCAGCCAAAAAAAAACAACAGCAATAGTCATAATAATATTAATTATAATAGAAAACGAACATAATGGGACCAGTAAAATAAAAGGCTATCAATCTCTCAGCTATACCTGTAGTAACATACAGCTTCAAATTTATTAAATGGAAGTTGAATGACATTAAAAATTTGACGCCAGGGCCAGAAAAATGCTTACTCAAATGAGGATGCACCATCCGAAATCAGATGTTGATAGGCTGTACTTGCCAAGAGCTTTGGGAGGCCGAGGTCGAATCCAACTTTAACTAACTCTAAAAGCAACAGCAATCAGATTGGAAGCCTACCTCACAAAAAAACAATGAACCTCTCCTACAAATAGTAAAACACTAAATACACTCCATCAACATAAAAGCTGCACTCTTCAAGAAACAGCTTCACATACCTGAAATCCTACCAAAAAACGAAGCGAATTCTATCTACGTAAAAAAGCAAAACAGAAAGCAAAATAACTTGGCCAAAGGAAATTACGAAAAAATTGGTAGGACAAGGTATTAAATGGCAAATACAGTGGATAAGACTAACACGAAATGCAGGATCTGCGGAAAATATGACAAAACTGTCGACCATATTATCTCAAGATGTCCGGAACTGGTAAAAAGTGAATATACCCACAGATATAAAAAGTTAGCAACATATATGCACTGGAAGATATGCAAGAAGCATGTACAAAATCGAAACCACTGAGAGATGGTATGAGCACCAACCAGGCACAGTTACCCAGAAAAACGATGTAACTATCCTCTGGGACATGTCAATTTAAACTGACAGGGAAATAAAAGCCAAAAGGCATGATATTATCATAAAAGACAATAAATTCCGGAAGTGTATGCTTATTGACATAGTTGTACCATCGGAGAGAAATACTTCCATAAAAATTATCGTGAAATTGTCCAAATACAAGGACATGGAGATCAAGATTAACAGGATGTGGGGAACGAAAACAGAGACTACCAATAGTAATCGGAGCACTGGGCCTTGTGAGAAAAGGAATGGACAATTTTACTAACATTGTCCCAGGTAACATCAACATACAGGTTGCCAAGAACACCGCCCTACAAGGAACATTCCACATACTAAAAAAAGTGCTATCAATTAAATGACAATTCTTCTATAGATCCCAAGAACCATAGTTTGGACCTTGCTCTACAGGATACGAAGTAGGAAACATGACATCCACAAATAATAATAATAATAATAATAATCAAAATGATTGATATCACTCTTATGTGTTTACCTCCGGGGTAAGTAACAGTCTAACTCTCTGCTTTCGGGCGGAGAGGAACCCGGACGAGGCTCCGCCGAAGGGCAGAGTCTCGTTTGGGTTGGTTGACTGCCCCTGAACCCGTTTAAGCTCGTTCAAAGAGGGAATATTTTTGGCCGAGCCTACGGGCTAGGAAATCCCACGTTAAACCCGTCCATGTGCCATATGTAACCATCGTGGGGGGGGGGGCTAAATATTACTCTGATGTGTTTTTCAACAGTTAAGAAAAGAGTGCGATTTAAGAAAAGAAAAAGAAAAAAATACACAGTGTTGGACACTGTTCAACACTATTCAGACGGTCTGGCTGTTTTCAAGTTATGTCTAAATATTGTATACAAATATAAACAATCTACAAAAAAATTATAAATCTTTCTATAAACCTCGCTTGTCTTAAGAAAACGGCTGTAATGCTAATCAGCGCGTCAAAACGAAGGAAACGCAGCAATCTTGAATGGCATGCAACCGAAACGTGCTTAATATGATGATGATCTTGTTTTTTGTGTCAGTTGATTAGTTACTAAGAGAAATTAATCAAACAGCTTGGTATAAATATTACGGAACTCTCCTGTCATTCTGTTCAATGTCGAAGGTAGGGAAGTTTGTAATTTTTCATACGTAAGTAGCCATATGTATTTCAAAGGTCGAATGGTTGGTAGGTTCTGAATATTTTTCAGAACGTACACCTTAAGATGCTTCTCAAAATTACATTAAATGTTCTGCAAGTTTCGCTGATGTCACAGTATTGTGTCTGACATCATATATGCGTCCATGGAATCTCCTATTTAATTTTTCCGTTGTGCAACCCACATAAGTTATATATGGGGCATCATATATTCAATGCGAATGAGTATAAGACAAGAAAATTCTCTTAAATTTTGTGTAGTAGTAGTAGTAGTAGTAGTAGTAGTAGTAATAATAATAATAATAATAATAATAATAATAATAATAATAATAATAATGATATTAATAAACAGTACACACAGATAGAATAATCAGTGCTAACTGCCCAGGCATTGTTATTAGAGACCGCATACAAAAAATTGCCTTCTTATTGACATGGCAGTCCATGTAGACTGCAATGTATCTTTGAAGATCTTCAAAAAGCTATCAAATTTCAAGGACCTTGAATTCGAAATCTCAAAAATGTGGCACATGGGAACATCAACCATTCCTGTTGTAGTTGGAGCCCTCGGATTGGCTGGAAATGATTCCAGTAGACTCATTGAAGGGATTCCTGGTAGCCTTAAAGAAATACAAAAAAAAAAAAAAAAATTGTTCTCCCGAGTATAGTCCACACCTTACGAAGGGCTTTATCTATGTAAGATATGTGTGTATGTGCTTTTTTTTTGTTTTTTTTTTTTAATTGGCAAATGTCATGCCATTTCTGGCCTTAGGTCTCTGGTTGGGACCCGGAAAGTAATGAGTAAACACAAGATATTAAAAGGAAATAAAATAATAATACTATATTAATGCGTATATTAGTTTTTTAAGAACTTCACCCTAAGAAAGTCAGGAACGTCACTAGTACGTAGAGATTACGGAGAGTAAAAGAGGGGGAAGAGAATGGGTGTAGGAAAAAAGGACAGGGATCAAGAAGACAGAAGATGGCAATTGACGTTGCATTTCAATTTTGGAAGATTGTAGTTGTCCGGGATCAATAAAATTTAGCTAACGTTTTTAATACAAAATCTTCAATATATTTTATTTGCTGATTTGTATATTTAACCCAAGTGAAAGATACTTAGTTATTTATTTATGATTCAAAAGTATATATAAAATTTTCTTTATTTTATATATGATAAGGAGTGGGGTTTATACGGTCGGCCCTGCTTTACTCAGATGAATTGGGATGCGGTACGCTACTGCTGAACGGTGAATGTCGAAATCTCACACGTGGTTCCAAGAAATTGCATAGGCACTGCGACTGCCACACCCCAGTCAACAGCATCGATCTGCCGGCTAAACTGCGTGAGGATAGTCGGAAGTATTTCCCGACCTGACCGCTGAAGTGGAACGCCTCAAACCAACCTACTTGTGACAAGCGGCCATCGGCCAGTCGCCAGGCTGGGCATAAGATGTTCGCCTGACAGGTCAGCGGTTTTATCAGTTGGCGGAGGAACTTCTGAGGAGGTGGAGGGACGGAGTAAGCTAAATATCCCCGTTCCAAAAGGAGTCGGCAAAGCACTGCACTATTTTGCTTTGAGGATCAGAATGAACCACAAATACAACAGGGGAAGTGGTACCCAAAGCGGGGTACTGATTAAATAAATGATGATATGATAAAGAAACAGAAGATGTAAGGAGATGGGAGGCGTTTCTATTAGGTTGGTGCAAAAATAATGTCGTTTTCTCACATAGTAACATATGTGAGAAAACGACATTATTTTTGCACCAACCTAATAATTCTAACTTCAATTTTCTCATGCTTACTTTAAGAGATTATTTTCTTATATTATATTATTTTATGCATTTTTTAACTTTAACTTATTTCTCTACTTTTTATATAACTGGACAATTAATTATATAATAATAATAATAATAATAATAATAATAATAATAATAATAATAATAATAATAATAATAATAAGAAGAAGAAGAAGAAGAAGAATGTGGCACATGGGAACATCAACAATCCCTGTTGTAGGTGGAGCTCTCGGATTGGTTGGAAAAGATTCCAGTAGACACATTGAAAGGAAGGGTTTTACGAAGGTTTTATCTATGTAAAATATGTGCTGTTCTTTTTTTTTTAATTGATCAGTAGAAAATGCCATGATGCCATTTCTTTGGGCGGGACCCGGAAAGAAATGTGTTACACCAGAAATCAGAAAAAGATATAATAATAATAATAATAATAATAATAATAATAATAATAATAATAATAATAATAATAATTGCATAAATACCCCCCCGTGGCCTAGAAATATCAGTGTGCGTCTGGCGAGGAAAGCCGTATCTTCAGGACAGGACAAGTTCTTGATTCTTTGAGCCCTGACCACCATTTTACCGGTGGTAGGGAAAAATGACGTAATGCCTAGTCACCGGTTGAACGGTGGGTAAACACTTGTAACTATTTTTCTATCTACCCTGAAACATTATCTATCAATTATTCGCGAATTTTGACTCAGGAGCTCATGCAGAAGGGTTCAAATTGTTCATGAATGCAGAGTTCAAAAGGTTAAGGAGAAGACTGGAAGCTTTATTATGGCAGTACACGACTAATCTCATTCAACTAATGCCTACAATGCTAAAATAAAAAAAAAAGATGACTCTCACTTATGCAATAAATTTGTTGAAACTGTTGACTTCATAATATCACGGTGCCCAGTCCTTGCTGATAATGAAGACGTTTGTTTATATCTCTGAGATGACGTACTATGATTAATTACATTATTTACATTATTCGGGCTGTTATCCTCATCTTCATTGCCATATTCACAACGTTTCGGCTGTTGTGCGCTCTGGCCTTCTTCAGGTGATTGGAATTTCAAAACAAACCCTTTATTTCATCCACCAGGGTAAATTGAAAAATAAAGTAATTAAAGAAGACGTTATTAGACATGACAAGCTTAGAAAATATATTCCTTGGCATGTCTGTTCAAAGTATGGCATTGAAGTTCTTGATACATGGTGCAACCATCACCCAACTTATGACAGATATGGTGATGAAGTGACCTATATTGTTGAATTTCCCAAACCTCACAGACAAGAAAATTTATGCAAATAGACATAATCCGAAAATGATTAAAAAAAGAAACCTACCAACTAATTTATATGACTATGATACCAACGATCATGTGACTACTACTGTTAGAGACGTCAGCATATCAGAGTTACAGCAGATTACTTTGTGTGGAGCTGCACATATCTTTCGTAAAATCGTCTCCATCTGAACGAAACGTCCCAAATATCTATAGATAACTAACTCCCTGTGCCCTTATTACCCATAGATCCGGGAAGGGACTTGCTAATTAGGCACTTAAAATTACTCTCTGGCAAGATAATACCACATACAATAATAATAATAATAATAATAATAATAATAATAATAATAATAATAATAATAATAATAATAATCTTTCAAGGTCTTCAAAAACTATCTAAATAAAAGGAACCTGAAGTGGAAATCTAAAAAATGTGGCATATGAGGACATCTATAATCCAAGTTGTAGTTGGAGTCCTCGGATTGATTGAAAAAGATTCCGAGAGGCTCATTGAACGGATCCCTGGTAGGGTATGCCTTAAATAAATACAACTAAAATGTACTCACAAGAACAGCTCGCATATTATGCAGAGCTTTATCTATGTAAAATGTGTGTGATCCTTATTTATTTTTTGATTTTTGTTTGTTTTTTTTTTACAAAAATGATCAGTGGAAAATGACATGGGTCCATTTCTAACCTTAGGTCTCATGTTGAGATCTGGAAGGAAAAGTATATACAGCAGAAATCAATAATAATAATAATAATAATAATAATAATAATAATAATGATAATCTGGTCAAAATTAATAAAGGCCACAAGGTTAAATCATAATGATCACTAGTTTCCATTTTTCTAATTAATTTAATTGAAATTTTTAATTACATTTTTAAAATGTCAGTTCAGTAGAAAAATATGCAAGAAATCAATGAAACATCAAATTCAATAATTCGAAACACTACAGACGTTGAAAACAGAAGTAGTTTTGAAATGTGAATCGCGGTTTGTCTTAATGAAGTTCTTTCAGTATCAAATCTGTTAAATTTCAGAGAGACAAATTGGTTCGTCTCAGGAAGATTGACGACAAATTCTTTCAGTTTTCAAGCAGAACTTTAACTACTACCTGGAGATAGAAAATGTCGTATAAATTCACAGTGAAAAAAAGTTTTTTTTTCAAAAGCAATTTTAAAGCATAAAAAAGTAACTCCGAACGCCAAACTTTTGATTCCTAATAGTTGATAAAATAAACAGAAATATTACGAAAAATTAACTTCTATGTTTATATTAATCCAGAATTCCTTTATCATGATGAGACAGATCAATATAACAAAAGGCGAGTACATTAAATAAAAGTATTATTAATTGTTAGTAGTATTTTTTTTATATTAATTTATGTTATTTTTCTTTGCGAGTATCATGACAATCCTTCTACTGCCTTTAGTGGGTCGAAACAGAGAATGACCTCGCGGCAAGACCAACACTCGTTCGTATCTATTATTTTTATCCTTCATTTCGAAGCATTTCCTTATGAAATCATTAGACAATATACTACATCAATATACAATAATATACTACATCCAACAACTACGACAATATACTACATCCAACAACTACGACAATATACTACATCCAGCGGCAAGGCTTCTGATCAAGAGGTTTTGAGGAGCGTGGAACCAGCACTTAATTGCGATTGTTCCCAAGCCCTCTCTGAACCGGGGTGGTAGCATATGTTATAGTCCCAGTTATGGGCAAATAATGAAGCCCCGAAACATAAACAAAACATGAAGTTACAGAAGCACATTTTTGTATAAAGAGATTACAAGCAATACAATAATGAAGTTAGCAACGATGCGTATTTAGAGTGAAATTACCAACAATGCATATTTATAGTACTATCAAATAATTTCTGAAAGAAATTAAACTATATTCCAAAATATAACTACAAAACAAACGTGTCACCCCACCCCAGCGTAATTATATCCACACAAACATACATATGCATAAAATCTGAGTACCATCTACCATGTATTCAACTGCGAAAGCAGAATAACATACATCATATTTTTATTAGTTCAAAGCTCACAAGAAAATTAAATTTCGGTATTAAATGACCCATAGAGATTGATATGCTACTAATCAAAATCAACCAAATATCAAACATGAAAGAGTTCTTTCATGAGATTAATTCATATAATATCTGACAATTATTTAAAGAAATCAAACTATATTTGAAAATATAACTACAACATCATATACAGATATCATCGCTTCCAGTAATTATGACCCCACAAACATATATATGCATAAAATCTGAGTATCATCTACCATTCATTCAACTGCGAAAGCAGAATAATATACATCATATTTTTATTACTTCGAAGCTCCCAAGAAGATTAAATTTCAGTATTAAATGGCCCATAGAGGTTGATATGTTACCAATTAAAATAAACCAAATAACCAACGTGAAGAACACTTTCTTGACATTAATCCATATATTAGGTTGGTGCAAAAATAATGACAGTTTTTGACGTTAAAAAATACGTCAAAAACCGTCATTATTTTTGCACCAACCTAATAATATCCACCAATTTCTTAAAGAAAATAAACTATATTGCAAAATAAAACTTCAACAAAACAACAACATAAATCATATCACGGCTGCTAGTAATTATGTCCACACAAACATCTATATGCACAAATATTGAGTATCATCTACCATCTATTCAAGTGTAAACGCAGAATAGCATATATTTTTATTACTTCAAAGCTCCTAAGAAAATTAAATTTCGACGTTAAATGACTCGTAACGAGTTGGTATGCCTTTAAACAAACAAATCAAATCAAATCTGAAATCATGGCGACTGCATTTAATGAATTAGAGAAATAGTTCAAGCTTGGTTGGAAGCGAATTGTTAAGAATGTCGAGATGAATGGCCGGCACGAATCCTACCGTCTTCTGAAATATGTATGCTTCTTGCTGTATACAATAATTTTTCTTCTATTTGGTTTCTCGACGTCAGTGATCATGGCTCTCCACAATTATTTCTTCTTTGTAGCTCTTAGTAAAACTTTTCCTTCACTTCGCTATCTCCCTTAAAAGATGTTCTGCCAATCATTTACACTAACTCGCGAGGTAGGTCATTCGATGTTTTCCTCTGTCCTTCAGGCATTTAAAATATCTTGCGAGTGTCAAATTTTTCAAGCCGTCTTTCCTCATTACCTGCCCTAGAAATTTCAGCTGTCTCTTTCCGATCCTAAGCATAAGTGTTCATTTTGTTTCCATTTTCTCTGAGCCTTCGTCATTTCTCACATGTTCATGACATACCCAGTAACCTTCTGTAGAACCACATATCTGTTGCTTCAAGTTTCACCCGCATCTATGATGAGATTGACAAGCATTCACTGCCATATAGGAGGACTGATATTGCATAATATTTGAGTGCTCTTTTCTTTGTTTCTAGCTAAATATTTCTGTTTCTTAATACATTGCTTAACTTTTGGAAGGCACCTTTCGCTATCCCAATTGACCTTCGAGAGAAATTAATTAAGCGGAGTGATATTATCATTTAAAAGGGAACTAGTTGCGGAGGGATAGCGAGAAATGTTTGTAGAAAATAGTACCAAGAGAATTACATGAATATCAAGTTCTCTAGTAACAAATAAAATTACTTTTGTGTAGACGTATCACTGACGTTCAAATATTGCATTTAACCTGCTAAGACACAAGGGGATACTGAGAGTTAAAGAGAATGAGAAGAGTTTAGTGAAGAGAAATGCCAGTAAACCAACAGGATTCAAAAAGATAGATGATGGCGACTGACGATCCATTTTAATTTTGAAAGGTTGCATGTAGTACGTAAGCAAGAAACTGGAAGAGGTTGCCACAGGCGAGAAATGCGAGGAACAAAACTATTAAAATATAAGGTACTGTTCCATTTAGGTATTTTAACAATAAAATGGTTAGACCTTTCTGCTGACCTAGTAGTACACTTAAATTTCAAACAGTCGAGAGATCTAAGAACAATTGTCATTAAAATAAAGAAAATACAAAGGGAAGCCACGACATAGCGGTAGGAAAGTAACTGAAGTTGAGGTTATCAGACCAAATATAGCAGCAATATTCAATGCGTTCGAATCGTAGATTTATAAATGTGCAAGATGGATTCTGGCCAGAAGAAATTGTCTGGAACAAAAGAGGGAACCAACTTTCCTAGAAGTAGTCCTTAGAAACTAACAACACTTCAGGTCAGTGTAAAACTTAAGACCAAGAAGGTGCAATGAATGGCTATTATGAAGGTTAGTGTCGGCCATGCTGATGAAGGATGAAATGCTTCTCTATGATCATTTACTCACAAATGTATGCAAACGAAATTCCACACAGTCGAGAGATCTAAGAACAATTGTCATTAAAATATTGAAAATACAGATGGAAGCCATGTCATAGCGTTAGGAAAATAACTGAAGTCAAGATGCCAGATCAGGACCGATAACATTACAGACCCTTCTTTCGACCTTAGAAATTGATACGATATAGTAACTCCACTTCATGTCGGTGGAAAACGTGAGACCAAGAATGCGCAATGTTGCTCTTCTGGAGGTTAGTGTCGGCCATGTTGATGAAGGATAAAATGCACCTCCTTGATGATTAAAATATAGTTTCGTTTCAGAGGCGTTAAAATTTAAGTCATTTCGTGCCCAAGAAAACAACCGTTTTGTGTTTATAAAATGATAACGGTTCTCACTGAAATAAAAACGTCGGTACTTGTCTTAGCAGAATATTCTTTTAGGAAGCATCAATAAATTTCTGACATAAATATTTCTTAATGGCGTTGAATGTGGGAACTTTAAAAGCAACATTAGTTTCGCAACAACCTTTGAATCATACTTCATATTTACAAGTTAGTAGAGACTAAGGAAAAGATAAAAATAAATCAATGTTTTGGAAAATATATTAGAATAACAGATACTGTAGAACAGAAAAAAATGAGAACATAGAAGTAAGACTCAAGATACTCGAAATAAATTGGCGCGTGTTACATTTCCAAATACTGACGATAAGATTACTTTAGGCCAGACGGATAAACAAAATATCTCTTCAGATTGGGAGTGTTAAAATAATGACATTACTCCCAAGAGAATGTGAAAATCAGCAACTCACTTTCAGATGTTGTTTTTCTATAATGGTGATCAGATTGAATCCGTCTTGAAATCTTATAGATTTTTTTTGTTTCATATTTTCAATCATAACTTCTCTGGTAAAGGCACTTGAATTTTATTCTCTATTATTCGGACAGGATGTCACTAAAGTTGGCATTTAAAGTTATACGCCATGCATCAGTAACCAGGAGACATCAAGAAGCCATATTTTAAAAGAAGTATTAAGACATTCACCTAAGTTTAGTATGCACAAACACCATATATATATATATATTGTTACTATATATAGAGAATATATTTTTAAAAAAAATTATGACAATAAACACTTATTTAAAGAGTAAACATGTTTGAGTAAACATCCTTGTCTGTATACATACATATATATATATATAAATATATATATATATATATATATATATATATATATATATATATACACACATCCTTGTCATATATATATATATATATATATATATATATATATATATATATATATATATATATATATATAAAAAGAAAGAACAGTAAGATATATAATCCGGTGTTCATATAGATATTTTTATTTTTACAAAATAGTGCTCAATGTAAATTTTCAGAGCATTAATTTTATAAATTTATTTATTTAAAATATGTTTTTTTTCGCTACACAGTTCTAATTTTAAAAAGTTTCTCCAAAATTCGCTTGTGGATGAAATGGAACTAATGTCTTTAATTTAATTACAAAATTAAATTCGTAGATTTTAGCTTCCATTTTTGAAACATAGTTTAAACTGTTTAGCGAAAAAACATTTTAAATAAAACAATTTATAATATATATATATATATATATATATATATATATATATATATATATATATATATATATATATATATATTCG
>OZ010588.1:88991294-89001294 GCA_963932145.1 Acanthosepion lycidas | reverse complement strand
TACAAGAAAAACTATTAAGGAAAGAGAACATAAAAAAAAACAAGAATTAAGAAGACAGTAGATTTAACATTTCAGTTTTTGAAGTTTAAAATTAACTGGGAATCAAGAATCCGGAAGAGAGTTTTACAAGCGAGAAGTACAATAGAAGAAACTGCTAACATAGAAGTTACGGTTCATTTGGAAAATTCAACTGTAAAAAGATAAGATCTTTCTGCCAATCTAGTACTGCACTTAAATTCATAAAGACCAGATATAATAAGAGAAAGTTCAAAACAATTTATAAAAAAAACGGCACCGGGGAGCTACGGTGTGGAGGTGGGAAAGTGACTGATGCTGAGATTTCCAGGTTAGGACCAATAATAACATAGCAGATTATTCTTTGGATTTTATAAAGATTCTCTAAATATATAGCAAGAGGATCAGACCAGATGGCAGCACTATTCAAAACAAGTACGAATGTAAGACTTATAAATATGTCAGATTCTGCCGAGAAAAATTATTTAGCACGACACAGGAAACCAACTTTAAAGTTGGAAAATAACATGTCGAAATATTTGGCAAGGAAATTACTTGTATTGAATGTTAATTTTTTTTTCTATCGTTTGATTCTGAGCTTAAGAACATTCGGTTATTTTGTAAAATGAGTTTTGTTTCAGGTTTAAAACTATGCATATATTATAAGTATATCTTCACGCCTTAATATTTCAAACCAAGTACAACTTGGCTATTCAATTTCTTGCGTATCTGTCTATATTTCTGAGATGAGGTATTATGTACACTATTTACATTATTCGGACTATTGTCCTCATCTTTGTCGCCATATTTATTACAACGTTTAGGTCTTTCAGTATCTGTCTATATTTATGAGATGAGGTATTATGTACACTATTTACATAATTCGGAATATTGTCCTCATCTTTGTCGCCATATTTATTACAAGGTTTCGGCCGTTGGAGGCTCCGGCCTTCTTCAGGTGGTTGGAATTTCGAACTGAACCCTTTATTTCGCTTCCTGATGTAGACTGTTCTATTTCTACGTGCTATGTTTAATGGATCATGCTATGTTTAATCAGTTATCAGTTATCTGATCAGTGGAGCTCATGGGGAGGAGAATTAACAGGCGATAACTGATAATTGACATCCATTAGACAGGACACATGGAACAGTCTACCCCTGTGAGCGAAATAAAGGGTTCAGTTCGGCATTCCAACCACCTGAAGAAGGCCGGAGCGTACAGCGGCTGAAACGTGATAAATATGGCGACAAAGATGGGGACAATAGTCCGAATAATGATTTACATTATAAATTATGATTTACAGTATAAATTTATTGCATGTTCAGCCCAACATTCACATCTAACGCTAGAATTCATTTCTGTCGGTGCGAAATATTATTAGAATCTGTTCTTGTCTCTGAAAATATTTCCCAATTTATATTTTCGTACAAATATTCGTTTACCTGTCATTTCCACTTCCATGTAGAAAATTGAATGTCAGAGATATCTGAAAATTATTCTCTTCCTGTCATTTGAGTCGTAGAGCAAGACGAGTAATGTTAATCGTTTACAATGCCGTATAGCTGACGGCTTGTAACGAGATATATGAAAGAAAAGGAAATAAAATCAAAGGAATTTATGGCGACGTACACGGTGTGTTGTTTGCTTTGTTCTCTCAAACAATGGGGAAATGGTCAGAATTAAAATAAATTTGTTACTTTGTTTCCATTGTCTTTTGTAATACATACGTCGTTGAATCGGTGGGAAAGCAGTGTGCGCATGCCAAATGTGAGTCCTAATTTGAATACCATTTTTATTTGGTAATTAAAATTTTGAAGTAAGCTGTACTATCTCTGGAATAAAGATTTAGACTCCTTTTTTGTACATAACCTCGAATGGAATCGATACTTATTTGCGAAAAAAAAAATCGTACAGCAATCGGAGTATTGTTAATAGTAATATAAGTTCTATTGAATTTCATTTTAATTCACCTTTTGTTCAAAGAAAATCAAACCACGAGAGTTGTTCAAAAAGTTCTATGCCTCACTCATGTATGGCCACGGCTAAAAACTTTTTTTGCGGCAACACACTATCACTACTTATAAAACTAGAAAAACTAATTGAGATTTTTGTTGTAATTTCTGTACAGCTAAAGCATGTGATAGGTGTGCGAAAAATCTGAAAATCGATAAAACAGAGGCCTGGACCGTCATAAAGTGTCTACAAAAAAAAAAAAAAAAAAAAAAAAAAGCTATGATACACAAGAGAAAACCATAATGGCATTGTACAGACACTTGCTGAGGGTTCCCCTTCCTATGCAACTGTGATGAAGTGGGATTCGAAATTCAACTGGCGTAGGAACAGGACAACAGTTGACCCTTGGTCAGGTCGTTCGAAAACCTCAACAACTGATGAAAAAGTTGAAAACATTCGCCGTATGGTTTTACATGACAGACGTCTCACTGTCCAACAGATAAGTAAGAGAATTGACATTACTTCTGGTTCGATCCATATTTTTTGTGTTATATTCCGTATCTAAGAACACTAATACGTATATCACAATCCTCATAAATACGTTCGACACTATTGTAAGTTGGGGGGTAATATACTGTCTAAATAGTCCGCCACTAGCAGTGGTTTACCTACTCCACTCCGCTGGCGAGTATTGTATTTTGGTGATGTTATAAAGATTACCATTTTCATTTCCAAACTCCGCTTTGGTAATTTCACTTTCAGTAACCATTTCTAGGTTACAGCAGTACACCAGCTATGTCAGCCTCACTGCAGCATAATGACCACATCAATATCTATGGCTAAGAAGAAGTTTCTTTTTCTTATCCATTAGAAACCGCTTTCAAAGTTCCGATCTCAATGAATTATATGCTAATAGTTTCTTCTTGTATATCCCGTATCTATGTACACTAATGTGTAAGTCGCAATCCTCATAAATACGTTGGACACTATTGTAAGTGGAGGTAATATGCTAAGTAGTCCCAGCACTAGTAGTTGTTTACCTACTTCACGCCGCTGGCGAGTATTGTATTTTGTTGATGTTATAAAGATTACCATTTCATTTCCAACCTCCGTTACGGTTATTCCTCATTCAGCAACCTTTTCTAGGTTGCAACATTGTTTTAACTGATTTCTTGGGGATGATCAAGCTGTCTGTAAGATGTATCCCAGGAATGCTGACACCGGAGAAGAAGCTGAAAAATATTGACATTTCCAGGACACTTCTAACTCGCTTCAATGCTGACCCTGAGAATTTCCACTGCAGATTAGAAACTCAAGATGAAACCTGTGTTAATCACTTTGAATTAAAGAGCTAAAGCAACCATTGGGAACACTCATGTTGTGCACCTCTCAAGTAGTTTATACAGGCAGTTCCTGTTGGCAAGTTGATGGATTCTGTTTTTTTTTTTTTATTCTGAAGGCGTAATCATGTTCCGCCACCTTGAAAAGGGGAAAAACTATTAATGAACAGAACTATGCATCAGAATTAAAATAGCTGAAGGAAGCAATCTAGTCGAAACGCAGAGGGAAGCTGTGGACAGGTGTGCTCTTGCCCCAGTATAACGTGCCCGTTTACATTACTCAGATTGCAATAGCTGAAGCAATCAGGTATGGCTTTTAATGGCTCTACCATTTCCCTTACACACTTGAATTAGCTCCATTTGACTTCTTCCTGTTTCCTAAACTCAAATTCCACCTGAGTGGTCGGCATTTTGGAAACAATGATGAGATCTTATGTGGTGCGGACGCCATTTTTGTGATGAGGTTGCAGTGCTTAAACATCGTTGAGCCAAGTGCATTGATGTGAAGTGGGGACTATACTGAAAAAATCGAGAAACACTGTCTTCTTGATGAGGCTTAGAAATTTTGAACGATCCTCTTAATTATATTATCCTTTTACTAGTCAATTGATGGGATATACATTCAAATCAAGTGTCAGTATCAGGTCCTTCTATAGGCTTTTTAGATTCTAGATTGGCAGCTAGACCTCACAATTTTACAGTTGAAATTACTAGATGTAGCCGGAAGTTCTATGCTAACTGTTTCTTCTATCTCACTTTTCGCTTGTAGAACTTTCATGCGTCTTATTGCTTTTCAGTAAGCTTTGACCTTGAAAAAATATAATTTAAGTGTGTATTGACAGCAAAGGTCAGCTACAGTTGCATCGAAAACATGTCACAAATAATATAACGGTGAGAAACAACTCTATAAGATAGACATATAACTGTATTCGAATCCAGAATAATTTACACTCAACAGCCCGTAGAATAATTCGAAACATAACCGTTACCAAATACTCTCAAGAATAGGCCGACCCATAATGCACCACTGACCAGCATATGTAAGGAGTCAAGACAAAACACAATACACATGGCTTTACGATTGTGTTTAAGTATAAAACAGACAGTCGCAGTTGGGTATTAACTTCAATGTTCACTTTTATATTTATATACGCTCTGCCCCTGATACTGAGAACATTAACACATAAATATAGCATAACTTAAAACTATATTTCTTATCACACACACGCACACACACACACACATATATATATATATATATATATATATATATATATATATTATGAAAAGTCCGATAATTATTTTTTAAGACATTCACACACACACAGATATATATATATATATATATATATATATATATATATATATATATATATATATATATATATATATATATATTATGAAATGGAAAAACTCCGATAATTATTTTTTGAAGACATTCCTGTCGGAGGACGCATATTTTGTGTGAAAATTTCTCGGACATTCAGGTCGGTAAATGTTGTTAATACTGGTTATTATAAAGAGAGCATTTACTTAAATATTTGTATCTTTAAAAAGAACATATAAGCATAAAAATATCTTAATATATATATATATATATATATATATATATATATATATATACATATATATATATATTGTTATTATTACTTTGAGTATTGTCTGAGAAATTAACAACTACACGCCCAACGATCGAAAGTGTTATGTAAGAAAATATACCTCGACAGGAAACGAACTTGCATTTCATTTGTAATCTGCAAAACGTCTTTTATGCTAAATAGGATTTATCATTAAGTTTAAAATAGAGAAATAGAAAAGGTGTGGATCGAAGAGAGAGATAGTTAAGGAGAGTAGGAGAAAAATTGAGTGATTTAGGGTGGCAGAGAAAGAGAGAGAGAGAGGGGGGAAGGTCGTTTGTCTGTGTTTGTGCGCGTGTGTGAATGTGGTTTGTGTAATACAAGAAGGCGTGAAAGGAAGGTTTCGTGTAAAATATATAATGTGTCGTATAATGTCGGCAATTGAATTATATGTCATGGTCCCTAAGTGAATCTTTTTGTATCGATTGTTTTGCCGGGGTTGCAGCACTCTTTTTGTAATATCTAAAATTTAATAAAAAGGACTCCAGTGTTTTTATGGTTATAGGCGTGCAATACACCAAGGAAAATAATTCAATCAGTAGAAAACAATGGATTTCCTTTTACGTTTTTTTTTTGCATTGAAATCCCACAAGTGAAATAATTTGTGTAAGTTTTGAATTATTTCATTTCCAATTTAACAAAACGGTCATTAATATCCTCCTTCGTCAAAAATAAACATTTAAGAAACGAAAAAAAAATTTAAAAAGTTATTTGATTCTTTACTTTTGTTGTAATATCAACAATGAGTAGGTCGTCTATACCAAAATGCGCATTCAACCATTTTTGTTACAATTTCAATATGCTTCCAACATGACTTATTTCCATCCATCCTGGGTATGACGGTTAACTACATCCGGCAGTAAGCACTCCAATCAGAAAGTTTTGAGGAGCATGGAAATAAAACTTTATTGCGATTGTTCCCAGGTCAAACCTGACCCGGGTTGGTGCGCTTGTTAATGTCCCATCTATGGTTGAACTGGGGTCTAATGACTAGAAATGTGTAAAAAAAAAAAATGATTTTATAGTAAAAATACCAGCAATACATTTTTGAAAAAAATATCCTCAATAAAATGGTTGATAGGCCGTAAACCAAAACAAACCAAACCATATACTATTCATATAAATATATCCTAAAAATCTTGTCGACAATTTTTTTTATTGCTGGTACGGTGGAGCAACGGATAGCGATTCGGATTCGGAGAGCCGTGTTCGAATTCCAGTCGAATCCATTGCATTCACGTACGTGCTAATACCCTTTGGAAAAATATGAATCCTCTTCTTCTCCCCCGACTCAGCTACGGGTAAATAGTAGGAAAGACTGGCTTCTATAGCCTTGGATGGTAACCGGTCTACCGCAAAAGAAATGGCAACCTACTGCAGGAAAAAAACTACCTTGTCAAGATACCTCACTGTTCAGAAGGATACATGATCTCCTAAGCGTATATCAGGTATGGCACATAACTGAAATTTTTTTTCCAAATTCTATGGCGGGTTATTTTTTTTTTTTCAAAAATCTATTGCTGGTAATATTTTTTCAAAAAAACGTATTTCTGGTATTACAAAGATGAATTTCTGCTATTTTTACAGTTTCATAGTGTTTCGATCCCAGTTTAGTGTTGAACTATTTTCTCATAGTTGAGACCCTGGCAGGTGCTACCACCCCGGTTCAGGGTAGACCTAGGAAGGCCAGAAATTGAAATGTGGTTCCACGCTCCTCACAGCCTCTTGATCCGAGGCCTTGCTGTCGGATATAGTTTATCGTCTTACCCAGGACACGGATATAATTTAGAGTCATACTCAGGACTCTTAATTACGAGTAAATTGGTCCCTCTACACCTTTCCCAAAACAGAAACAATGATATGAAATTCGAATGAAACAGTGAAACACATGCACTTTATTCATCATCGAAATTCAGAATGTGGAATTAGTAAATCCGAAACCCTTCAAATAATATGGGGCGTGAAGCAATTATAATAAATTTACTATAGAAGTAAACGAAATTGAACATAGATTAGGCTGCACTAGATTTAGTTTCCCTCAACAGTGCAAATTGCTACAGTTATTAACGTGGGGACCCGAATGTTTTCACTCGGGCCGCTGGTCCAAGCTGGTCTTAGCTGGTCATAGCTTGTCCAAGTTCGTCCAGATCGGAGCCAGTCCAAGATAGTCCTAGCCGTGATACTACCAGCCCAGGGATAAGCCCTGTGCCAGGTAAGTGTCATATCGTCATACCCAGGACGAGAAATAATTGGTATCTTCAATAAGCTATACTAAAAACACCAGTGAAAATTACACGGCTTTCCATATTTGAATTTTCTAATGAAACTTCACGATTTGATTAATGATTGAGTAAGCTCATGACGACTTCTACTTTAATAAAATATGTAGAAATGCCGCTATCGTATTGTTAACAATTTGAGCATAACAACTTTAAAAAATATAGCAATAACAATCTTAAATATGAATGTTAGTCGTTATTTTAAGAAGTAAGGAGGTACAAATATTAGTTTGGTGCAAAAATAATGTCGTTTTTTGACGTTCAACTTTATGTGAGAAAACGACATTATTTTTGCACCCACCTAATGAAAAGATTTGAAATTAACAACTTTTTTGTGTTTCACTGAAATACAAGAATTCTTTCTTTTTATGTGCCATGTCCTTTCAGGACGTAGGCGATCTCCATATCCCTCTATCCTGTCCTGGGTAGGACGATAAACTACATCCACCAGCAAGGCATCTGATCAGAAGGTTTTGAGGAGCGTCGAACCACCTTTTAATTGCTGGTGTTCCCAGGCCCACCCTGACCCGAGGGTGATAACACCTGTTAGGGTCCCAGCTATGGGCAAATAGATGACACTGAAACTGAGGTAAAAAACATTATAAAAGTGTAAAAATAGGTTTTCATACCAGAAATACTTGGTAAAAAAAAATTATTGCCAGAAATAAATTTTTGAAGAAAAAACTATTACCTGTAATAAGTTTTTTGAAAAAAAAAATATTACCAGCAATACATTTTTAAAAATATTACCAGCTATACATTTTGAGGAAAAAAAGTATTAACACAAATAGATTTTTGACAAAACAAAAATATTACCAGAAAAAAAAAAGTTGCCGGCATTAAATGACCCATTGGGGTTGATATGCCATAAAACAAAACCACCACCACCTCCCTCTATCTCTTGCAGCTCTCAACAAGTTCGTTCCCTCTGTTTCTTTTCCCAGACCACGTTCTGTCATTCACTTGCTTAAGTCCGCCAAATATGTCACGCGTTGTTTTCCCTTGTCTCTCTTTATCTCTATTCGACCCGTGAGTATCAGATTCTCCACGCCTTCCTTCCTCATTATGTGCTCCAGAAACTTCAGCTACCTCTTCCTGAAATTACAAGTATACGAGGCCCAATGTAAACATCAGGACACACATTCTGAAAATATATCACATCCAAATGTACTTTGAGAAGCTTTGATAAAAAGCATCGCATAACCTTCCACCTATGAATAACTTCTGATAGAGTAACAGTTTGATTCCATAATTTCTGAATATGGGTGTTCAGAAGTATCTAGTTACAACTCTCAAGTCGCCTCAGCTGTCTTATCTTTCAAAAAATAACTTTCTCGATAGCCGGCCATGATGTTCACTCACTATTTCCACTCATGAGCAGAGATGCACAGGGCAGAGCATAAGGAAATTTATTATTATTATTATTATTACTATTATTATTATTATATAAAAATTACATTAATGCCACGCCTAACGGCCATTCCATCAGTCGTTGCCAAACATTATTTCGTACCATGTTTAGTGCTTGAAGATTTCATAGTAATGAAACAGACAGTCGCATCATGAAGATTGCTGCAATCGGAATTTCAAGCGATTTTAATTGTTAGTCTATACTTAACTCTCTCTGTTTCTTCCCCCTCTCTCTATCTTCCCCTCTCTTTATCTATCTATCTATCTATCTATCTATCTATCTATCTATCTATCTATCTATAGACAGATACAGATATAGATATAGATATAGATATGATCAAAATATAGTTTTAAATTATCCTGTATCTATACATATGCATATAAAATAGATATTAAGGTCAACACTGAGCGAAGGAAGTTTGTTTCATATTTCATGAAACAGACTGTTGGTCTCAAGTGTCCAAGTGGACATTATATATATATATATATATATATGTGTGTGTGTGTGTGTGTGTTTGTGTGTGTGTATGTGTGTGTGCGTGCGTGTGTGTGTGTTTTCCATTAAAGACGGCAGACTAGCTACGACGATAAAGCATTTTATTTAATTTTTCTTGTCTTCCAACAAGTGTTTGCTTTTCTGGACACAGAGTGTGTAGAAACTGTCCAAATGTTGTGTAATCCCGAGCGCTTTCGGCTACACTTTTAGCAGTTATCAAGGATACTTTTATTTTTGTTTTTTTATTCGGTGTATGGGTTGTGTATATGCTTCCAGAGTTAAAGGAATATTTTATTTTCCGAACACAGCACATTATGGCCGTGTTTGTAGTTAACATTATCGAGTGTTGTTTTCTTTTTCTTTTTTTTATTATTAAGGCTTTCATTATTTTTAATCATTTGTTGCATGTGGATGAGGTTATTAGGTTTTTTGATACTAGTATGTTAAGTCTGGTATGTTTGTGTGTGTGTTTAAATGGATTCTAATACAGATGTGATCTATTAGAATACAAATTCTCCAGAAGCATACAGACAACCCATACATCGAAAAGCGATCAGAATTACAGAACATTTGGAAAGTTTCTACAGACTCTGTATCCAGAAAAGAAAATTCTTGTTCGAACACAAGAAAAATTAAAATAAAAAAAAAAATAATCCCAGTACCTTGTCTGCCGTCTTTAATGAAACATGTATAGATGAAGGATTGCTGCCTAAATACACTATATATATATATATATATATATATATATATATATATATATATATATAAGATATTTTATTAAGACGGATCAAAGTAAGCAGTAAAAATGTCAGTCCTATTGTTAAAAAAATATTTATTTACTCGATGGTCAAAATTTTTGATGACGTCTCT
>OZ010588.1:88938794-88986294 GCA_963932145.1 Acanthosepion lycidas | reverse complement strand
ATCATTGTTATTTCTTTCAAATTTTTCAATATTTACCGGTTTTTTCTCTATTGATATTTATTTGTTTGTGTACGTTTATACCGAGGAGCGTTTGTCTTAGTTTTTTCTTTCTATTTTTGAAATTATATTTATCAACATTACATTTCCGACTTTCATTTGTCTTTTTTTATCGATTGATAGTCTAGATGATACGTTCAGAAACGTCATATGTATTATTTTTGTTATATTCTATGAATAATGACTTTATAATCTCCAAGTATTTCAGGCTTAAATCTCGATATACTTATTTCTTTTTCTTTCTCTTTCTTTTTTTTTCACCATGATCGTACTTTTCGATATTTCTGTTTATTTATGTACGACTCTTTATCAATTTGTCTTACCTTCTAGTAGTTTTGTTTATCTAGAATAATATATATATATATATATATATATATATATATATATATATATATATATATATATATATATATATATATATGCGTGTGTGTATGTGCGTGTATATATATATATATATATATTAATATATATATATATATAGTAATATATATATATATATATATATATATATATATATATATATATATATATATATATATATATATCATAATTAAGTAATTCATCAAGTCTAGAAGAAACATCAACAGAATGCAGAAAGCACTGGACCACCATTTCCAGTGTTTTCTGCATTCTGTTGATGTTTCTTCTAGACTCGATGAATAACTTAATTATGATTATCTCAAAAACTTGTAATAATTTCTATTATATATATATATATATATATATATATATATATATATATATATATATATATATATATATATGTTTCATTAAATATAACAGACAATGTACTTTGATTTAGTTTTTATATATACAATCTTATAATTTTTTTCTCTTTGGATGATAAATTATATAAAAAGCGAAAAAATTAAAATCGCCAACCTTATAGTTAAAAATAATAATTCACCTCACAGAACAAACTTAAGTGGAACAAATATATATTTACGTATTTAAATATCCATTAAAGAATTGTATTCCTGATGAGTCAAAATTCATAAACAATTATATAGGCCACACTACAACATGTTTGACAAGAAGACACGCACGATATGTTTCTGACCATAGCTCAATTAGATCCCATTTAAATACTCATGGAGACTTACTGGACCCTAATCATAACATACGAGTTGATAGCACAAATATACTCGCATTGTCTAAGTGTAAAAAAGGCTAAAAATTATGGAAGCCTTATTAATAAAAACATAAAAAACTCCCAGTAATATCAACTATAAACATGGACACAATATCTTGACCGTGTTTTCAAAATGAAAATATTATATAAATACATACATACAACAATCTATTTCATGTTAACAGTTAATATATTTCAACTTTGAAAATGGCTAAATGTATAGCCGAAAGTGCTCAGAAAGAAAGAATAATTAGACAGTTTTTATATCATTTATCATCTGAAAAGAAAAAAAAAATCGCACGAGGAGTTGTATAAAAACTAAATCAAAGCACCTTATCTGTCATATTCAATAAAACGTGCATGGAAGAAAGATTGTTGCCAAAATACACTATATACACACACACACACACACATATATATATATATAGTGTGTATCCAGCAGGAAGGCCTCTGTTCAAGAGGTTTTGAGGAGCGTGAAACCACCTCTTAATTACTGGCGTTCCCAGGTCCATTCTGACTCAAGGTGATAGCACCAATTAGGATCCCAGCTATGGGCAAATAGGTAACCCCCACCTAAACTGGAGTCAAAACACTATGAAATTGTAAAAATAGCTTTTAATACCAGCAATACATTTTTGTAAAACTTTATTACCAACAATACATTTTTGAAGAAAAAGTATTACCAGCAATACATGTTTGCAAAAAAAATATTAACAGCAATAAAAATTTTATCAGCAGTAAATAACCCATAGAGGTTGATATGCCGTAAACCAAACGAAACTAAAGCTACCAAAAATTATAAACCAAATGAAAATATCAAAATCGATTTTTCTAGAAGATGTGTATCTGGAAAGAATACATCAATGAAACCAGACTCTCAACAACGATCTTTTTTACAAAAGTATATCAATAGAATCGGATTTTCAAACGTTTTCCTTACAAAGAATATATATTCTATCGATTAGAATCCATTGTAAATATCTTGTCGGTATTAACCGATTATCTGCCATTAGCCCCATTTGGGAATTAAACTCACTACATTTTATTCCTGGTATTTACATTGAATTGCTTACATTGCATTTGCAGAGCTATATGTTATAACACTTAGCATTTAAAGTGTTTATTATTAGCTGCAAGAAGATAATTTCTGTTGTAATTATACATTTCACGAGTAGAAAAATAATGACTATTTTGAAAAGTATTTTTTTATTATTTTTAATCAATATTATTTTTGGATGTTTTATACACATATATTTAATGTCCCAGTTTCTATAAAAACGACAATGGTAACTCCTGAAATTAAACATAAGGAATAAATAAACTCCTAAGACACCTGTCTGGGCCAAAAATGCGCATTAAAAAAATTGGCAGTTAATGGGTTAAATAACCCACTGAGGTTGATATGTCGTTAAGTAAAACAAACCAAACTAAACTGAAGTTTAAACATTGCCAATAAAAGATACTCGCAATCAAAGCGATTATGTCAGATACTATATCTGTGAGTCTGAAATAAAATTTCATAGTATGAAGAAAATATTTTTTCTGATTTTTGTTTTGCTAATTAGGGATCTTTCTGATCACCGAAGCTTAGCCTTTTTCATTTCACATCTGATAAATTCAAAGTGATGGCGATAAAGATCTTCGTCACTGTTTTCTAAGGGATCAGATAACTCCTCGGTGACGTGTCATATTCCCCCAGATGCCCAGCAACAATTTCTGTCGATATCTCTTTCTATTAGATTGACATGCAATCATCACAGCGGATATCGTTTGCTTTGGGTAAATGTTATTTGCTGTGATGATTCCATGGCTTCATCGAAACAGTTAAATAGAATCTTCCGTTTGCTATCATTTCAATCAAAAATCAAAAGTTAGAAAAATAAAGTGATTTAACTTATATATTCGAATAGTGATTTTTAAAAATTTAACTTATACAGGGTGCAAGGGATAAATTGTCGTCTAAATTATTCTAAAATAGAAATAATACTGATAACTCATTTTAACAGATATATTTACTAAAATTACACAAAGAAATATCTTGAAATGCTAAAGAGTAAATTTATTCAGTGAAATCGCATTTCACTTCAACCCCGGCCTTGAGACGACTTCGTAATCTCCTGCAACTCTTCTGGATGGCCACCTTGTTGCAGTTAATGAATGCTGCCATAACCCTTATCTTCAGTACATTTTCGATGTTACAAGGAGTTTTGTTGTCATGTCGCATAACTGCGTCCCACCCACAATAATCAAGCGCGTTGCAGTCTGTGTAGTTAGGTGGCCAGATGTTATGTGGTCGCAGAAATTGTTTGACAGCCATGACTAGGTTCTCCTACTTTGTGTGGTATGGTGCAGAGTCTTATTGCAAGACATAGGGTCTTTCAACAGCCACCCTCTTGACCCAGGGCAGCACTATCTCCTCAAGGCACTTGATGTAGGCCTCTGTGTTGAGTTTGATGTCCTGTCTGAAGATAAATAGAAGCATCACTAGTGATCACTCCAAACACCTTCGTAATCACCATTAGACTCATCCAACTGTTGCTCTTTTTCTCACAGAAATTCCGCATTGAAATCTTAATTCATGTAATGTTGGCCATTTTGGCTTTATTCTAGGAATATTTAAAAACATGTAAAAATGATAAATTGATTTACTTATTTAACGGCATGTCAACGTCTTATAGGTCATTTAATGCCGAAATTTACTTTTCTAGGGAACCATGAAGTAGTAAAAATATGATGTATGTTATTCTGCTTTCGCAATTGAATACATGGTAGATAATACTCAGATTTTATGTACATATATGTTTGTATTGACATAATTACTGAAGGTGGTGATATGTGTGATGTTGTAGTTATATTTTGGAATATAGTTTGAGTCTTGAAGAAATTGTAGAATATTATATAGATTAATGTCATAAAAGAGTTATTTCACGTAGGTTGAGTTTGTTTAGCGCCAGATCAAAGACTCTAAGACATATTTAATGCTGAAATGTAAATAATTTGAATACAAGTTTATGGCTTTAACTAAATATATTTTGTATGCAATTGTATGCCTTCAATTACAGATAAACTGTATTGTTGTTCAATTTACTATAAAATGTATTGTTGGTCAGTGTGCTTTAGAATTCTGTTATTAGTAATTTTCCTATGAATAGATATTATTGGTTATATATATATATATATATATACATATATATATATATATATATATATATATATATTTAAACAAGAGCTCAATTAGATCTCATTTAGGTATTCATGGAGACCTAACGGACACTATTCGGAAAATACTTGTAGACAACACTAATATAATAGCATGATCTACATGCAAAAAAGGATAAAAATAATGGAAGCCTTATCAATAAAAACAGACAAATCAACACTTAATAATATTAACTTTGAACATGGCCACAATATCTTGACCGTGTTTTGAAACAAAAAAATATGAAAATATTTTATAAAACATACATACAACAAACTATTTCTTATTTTAACAGTTAAAATATAATCCTTGAAAATGGCTAAATGTATAGCCGAAAGCGCTCGGATAAAAAGAACATTCGGACAGTTTTTATATAATTTATCATCCAATAAGAACAAAAAAAAAATTAGATCGTATGAGAAATTGTATAAAAAAATTAAATAAAAGCACCTTGTCTGTCGTTTTCAATGAAATGTGCATAAAAGAATAATTGCTGCCTAAATACATACATACATACATGCAAATATATATATATATATATATATATATATATATATATATATATATATATTACTTTTTTAATATTTTTATACTTTCCTAGTGTTTTGTCTGGGGGTGGTCACTATTTGCTTATAGCTGGTAACCTAACAGATATTATTACACCCCGTAAGGGTGGGCCTGAGAACAACAACAGCACTTAAGAGGTGGTTCCATGCTCCTCAAAATCTCCAATTTCCCGATCAGAAGCCTTGGCACCGAATATATTTTATCGATAAAACTGATTAAAAACGAACTATTTAAATATTTGTCATATCCAATATTTAAAAAAATTAAAAAACAGAAAATTATCTAAACCATTTACTTTTTTTTATTTATTTTAATATTTCAATTTTCATTAAATTTTATTCATATTTTATCTTCGTTACTCGAAAAAAAGACAATTTCCTCGCTTTAACGGATTTGAACACTGAATAATCCTCTGACCAGTTGTCAAATATTCATTATCGTAAATAATTCATTAATGACCATATTAATGAGTGTAATTTTTAAACTTTTCATAATTTAAGAGAATCACCATTCAGTTATCTCCCTTTAATTCTGTACGTTTGAATTTTTCAATGAAGTGAAAATTCGATTCAAAGTTTTCAGCGAAGCCAGTTTTCACTGTTATGAACCAGACTATTTTTTATATATTTTTCAGCCAATAAAAGGCCCAAGCGCCAATCAAAAGAGAGGTTTGTTAAATGAGGTTGTTGCCAAGGTATCAAATAATAACTTATCCTTGATTCGGAAATACCATGTCTGGTCTGGGCGTCCAGACACTCGCCCTTGTGTGAGAAGTCAAGTACGATAACAAGTGATTTTGTTTGTGTGTGTGTGTGTGTGTGTTTTCTGTAAACTTTGTCCATCAACTGTACGAGGAAATAGATTTTTTTTCCTTCTTGGTCAACGGACTGTTACGAATGGGTTGAAGTTGCGCTCAATCAATGGTGAAATTTTATGAGGAAAACCAAATTTCCTTTTAAGACTTCTTTGAAGATTTTTTTTTTTAGGGGCCCATGTATATTCGGAGTTGACGAGATTTGTTTCAAAAGAGAAAATCAAAAATGATTATTCCGTTTGGTTATCAACCCAGGACGAGACTGAATAGAAACGATCAGCGTCGCGATTTCAAATCTTGCTAAATGATCATCAGCTTATTGGTACAGTCACAGAACTTGGTTTTTCGCAGATCAAAGATTTACAATTTATTTGCACTGCATTCACGTCTAGATGAACTTCATATATGATGATGATATTTCATTTTAATAAAAATCAAAATCTGACGTGTCATTCGAAAAACAGTCTTTCCACTATCGGAAGGGACCCGACCTTTCCACGACAAGCAAGAGTATTCATCATCATCATCATCGTCATCATCATCATCATCATTACGACTGTAAAGGTTATGATGATTATGATCAGCATCATCGTACGCTTGACACTCGTAATAGTACGGTTGATCCGGATGCAAAACAGTCTATAAATGGCCGCCATCAGCAATAGTATTAGCAGTAGTAAAAAAAAAAAAAAAAAAAAAAAACATTACTGAACCAGACGCATTTTCTTTGCTCCGTAAAATGAAGAATTACAGTTTCAAAAGTTTCCCTAAACCACAAAATTTTTGAAACAATTATAAACAGGCAATCCCAAATTTTAAAAGAAACAAAAAAAGACAATAATCCTGAGCAATATATAGCATAGCCTGAAGATTGCATCCAGCATGAAACCGACTGTCGCCCCTAATTCTTGACTTCTATGTTCACTTTTATATTTACACACGCTCTATCTCTGATATTGAGCACTTTATCCCATAAATATAGCACGTCTTAAACTATATTTCTTCATATATATATATATATATATATATATATATATATATATATATATATATATATATATATATATACAGTGCTGTTCGATAAAAGTGACTCACCTAATTTTTTTTACTAAATGTTCTCTTCTCCGATGAAACGAAAGTTGAGCTAAATTCAAAGGATAAGCGATCTAAAATCCGAAGAAGAAGCTTTGAAAGCTCTTTGAATTTAGCAGTAAGTACTTTCAAGCATCCGTTCAGTATAATGTTCTGGGATGCTTTTCTTTTAATGGAACTGGTTTTTTAAAACCTATTGAAAAAACCCTCAGGAGCGAGCAGTACAAGAGAACTTTAGAGTCCTGTATGCTCCCTTCTGCTGAAAGGGCACAAATCGACCCCACAAAGCTCCTTTTTATGCAGGATAATGTTCCCTGTCACAAATCAAAATTGATGAAGGAATATTTTGATGAGAAGCAGGTGAGTATTATGACATGACCGCCCCAATCTCCTGACCTCAACCCCATAGAAAACTTATGGAGCATGTTGCTCGACTGCTTTCTCGAGAGCCCGTACTTTATAATGCTGCATGCTAATAATATATTAATTATTAAGTATATATTAACAAATATACATATTATTCCTCATCGAAAGCATGACTCGGAGTTTCATACACAACGCAATCTTCGGGTGCTGAGTATAGACTGACCGTTATGCAAGTTAAATTTTAATAAAAAATATCTGGCTATCGCAATTTTCGCGTAGTTATATATTTGTCTTAACCTAGGAAGGGTTACTGAATGAGGAAAAATATGTATATTTGTATATGTATATTCAACGGGCGTTGAAAATGAAAATGATAATCTTTATAACATCAGCAAAATACAGTACACGCCAGCGGCGTGAAGTAGGTAAACCACTGATTGTGGTGAACTACTTAGACGGCATATTAACCCACTTACAATAGCGTCCAACGTATTTATGAGGAATGGAACATGCCCATTAGTGTTCATAGTTACGGTATATAACAATATTATACTGTGATTACAATTTTTTAACTTAAAAATATATTTGGCATTTACGATAATCTGGTTTATATATATACATGTGAAAAAATACTTTAGAGCTGTGACTATTAATTTTTTATATTATAATTAAATGAAGATAACTTGTTCTTTTAAAAAGAAAAATATAATTTATATTAAAAATTAATCTGGATCGCCGTATTTGAGCTGATATTTATTTTTATGACTACATTTAAAAATCAATTCATTTCTATTGTTAATTATTGTCTAAGTCTTTTTATGATAATTATTGTCTCAGTGTTTTATGATAACTAATTTTTTTAACAAGGCATAAATTACAAATTTTGCTTTCACGCTGTAAGACTTGGCTCTTGCAACAATATCCCATGTGGTAAAAGGTTTATTACTACCATTCTTTAACTGTCAGAAAGGTTTAGAGAGCGAATTTACATAAATCAGTCCAAGTTAGATTATCTACTAACTCGCTTGCCGATTTTTTCTTTTTCTTCTTTAAGAGTTAATAGGTTGCTTTTTTACACGGCTTCGTGTTATCTTGTTAGGGTGATAATTATATATATATATATTGTGACGTGCTAACTACTATTAAGCTGTTAAGGATGAGGACTAAGACTAATCTCATAGTTAGGAACAGTGTTTTCTTTCTTTCTTTCTTTCTTTCTTTCTTTCTTTCTTTCTTTCTTTCTCTCTCTCCCCCTTCATTCTGATCAGTTTACTTCGCGAATGCATGCAGGAGAATGGTGACAGTGAAGAGATGTATTTCCCTACATCATTAACGACATCGGTGGACGGACACTTGACCCTTGATTTCATACACGTCAACTCCGAGGCGAATTACGTGATCACGAAGAGACGGCGTGGCGCCTAAATTCCAGAATTGGCAGCTGGAAGAAAGCGCCCGAACGAGACGGACGTCAACTCCTCCGTTGTATCTGTCTAGAGGAACAAAAGAGGCGGTAACCAAGGGATTTAACCAGTTTTATCATATCCATGAATTATGGGATATATCTCGAGCAGTAACTTCGATGACTGTAACATTTGCCTAACAGATCATGATCACTGAGATTATCCATAAATCTGGACATTCTGGTTTTATAAAGTCATCACAAAGATCCAGTCTCCATCAGAGCATTCGATAGGTTGATTCTAACACACAGATAAGATACGTGAATTCTATTGTATGCCACATTCAATGATGTCACCGAAACAGATTATTTCTTTTTATGTATTTTTTATGTTCTGAGGTTTTCATGTTATAAAACTGTTCATATTAAATTTGCTCTACGTGTTCATTTGTTGATTATTGTATCTTGCGTACCTCGTTCCTATTCTGTAGAGATCCTTTACTTATGATAACCCAGGAATTCATACCCTGAGTTAAATCTCACATTCCGGCTTAAATATAATTTAATTTGTGTCTGCGACTTAGGCCGTAGCATAATTTGGTTTCGTACGTGACAATATATATGCGTAATTTGAAGAATTATTCAGCACATTTTACCTTATATACCAGTGATATTAATATATTCAGCGACATATAATAATTGTCAAAATTGCACCACCTGCAAGAGCATGCAAGTCGGACTCGTGGTAGGTTTAAGTACTTTGCCCTACTTTTAAACAATTTTTTGTAATTATTTGAAACCTCTATCGTCTGATATTAATCACTATTTAATGATTTTGATCTGAGTAAAGCCCACAAATCTTATAAACACTCGCCGTTTTTTTCTTTTTTCGTAAAAAAAAAGGTCGTATTTTGCTTTTAAATCTAAATAAATCGTTCACTCGCCAGTAATTTACAATCGAATGTTGAGATGCGTTGATACGCATCGAAACAAGATTGCAATTGTGAACCGATTTGGGCATGTTTTTCGATGTAATATCCTAAAATAAACAATATTGCTCTATTATGTATTGAGCTCTCTTTTAAATCAAATATTAATTTGGTGCAAAAATAATGACGTAATAATGTCGTTTTTTGACGTTAAAAATACGTCAAAAAACGACATTATTACGTCATTATTTTTGCACCAACCTAATATAACGAAAGTTGGAATTCGTTCTCATCTTAACTGGACACACACACATATATATATATATATATATATATATATATATATATATATATATATATGCAAAAATGAAAACAACTTCTTAGGGTCATTAAGAAAATGTAATCAATTATCAAACTTATACTTTGAGAATGCAACGGATGTCAAAAATGTGTTCTGTAGCACTCAAGGCTAAATGAGGAATTTGACGAGATCAAAAATTAATAAAATTCATTTTCGTTTTTGTCATAATATAATTTGTAATAAAAAATCAAGCCTCACGATTTTTAACCATGCATAATAATTTCCTCTTATTTAATGTACAAAACAGCTACTTTTGGGGCCAATATGAAAAATGACTCATGGTAGCCTCGAAAAGGATCTCCAATCTGTGGTTGACTGGGGCAGGAAATGGCTTGTAAACTTTAATGCCTCTAAAACGAAATGCTTTCATTGATCCACCATAAAGAACCTTCTCTGCCTTCCATCAAGATGGCTGACGTCCAACTCCACGAAAGCGCCTTTCTGAACCTGCTTGGTCTCATGTTGTCCACTGACCTGAAGAGGAACAATTACATAGACTACTGCAAGGAAAGTTGGTTCACTGTGTCGCGCTAGAAAGTATTACTCGCCCGAGTTAACCCTTCAAATCTACAAATCAACCATTCGCCCCTGCATGGAATACTGCTCGGATATATGGTCTAGTGCTCTCGCTATTCATCTCGAGGTCCTCGACAAAATCCAGAGATGGATTTGCAACGTGATTGGTCCTGATCTGGCATCCCGTCTACAGTCACTTTCTCATAGACGTGCTATGGCTTCCTCTGTCTTTTCTACAAGTATTTTCATGTCAACTGCTTCAACGAGCTACTTCTACTAGGTTGGCGTTTCGGTTCCAACCTTTGACTGTCGAAACGGCTAAATGTAGCCATCTCTTCTATTCCAAAATTTTTTTATCTCGGAACTGCCGTCAGTGGAATTCCCTTCTTATCACTTGCTTCCCTGATAGCTATAATCTTCAAATATTCAAATGTAATGTCAATCGACATCTGCTGATGTTTTGACCTTGATCCCTGACCTTCTCTTTATCCCTTTCCCGAACACTCCTCTTTAGTCTTATTCTCAGTCTTTGTAACCCTTGCTTACTAGTGACACTCCTGCCTTACTTGGCGTGATTTGCTTAAATAAATAAATAAATAAATAAATAAGTAATAGACTTAATCTTAAAATTGATGCGTACATGAACACAAAAGTCATAAAACTTCTACACAAACAATGAAAACATAAGACGTCAACATGACCAATTGTGCTTGTTCAATACCCACGCAGTTCACTTGCAGTTTATACTGTAACTATGTCAGTGAGACATAGTCAGAGATTCTGCAAGAGGATGCAAGATCTGGCGTGATCCACAGATGGAGCAATGACAGTACTCGACATACTAACTCTATCACAACTACAATTGAAAATCATTTATCTAAGTTTAATGTATAATTTATTACAATGACTTCTAAAACAATAAATGACTTAATATCAAACAAAATAATAAAAGCTAAAACTTGAAAGAAAAAATAATCAATTACCTGTAATAATTGCTATAAGAAATACACCGGAGAAACATCTAGGGATTTAAATAAAATATTATCTGAACTTTGGAAATTGTAAGACTATTCATTTGGCAGAGGTAAAAATACCACAAGACAAATTGTTTAAGTTTCACAAAATCACAAATTTATGTACATATATACACATATATTCGTACAAAATGAGAAATTCCTAAATATTGATTACAGAATTTATATTTAAGAAAGACAAGAGGAGTATGAACAATCTTAGAAATGTGTTTATAAGTTAATATCTTTATCTCTTACTTGGCCAGGTTTGTCACGAATCTTGCTTGTGGAGATGGTGTTCTTGCTTGAATTCAGCTTCGTAAATTCTGGTTGTTCGGAAGCTATATATTTCTCAGTCTACCCGCTTCGTAAATATTTAGAGGACTAAATGGTCTTTATGTCTGCAATGGTCTTTATGTCTGCCCACTCCGTAAATGGTTGAAGGACGTCCTCTGTTTGGAAGCTACATCTCGTCTCCCCAGCGAACACATTCCACTCTCAACCTCCCTCACGTGTCGAATCACTATATTTTCTACAGAACGGAAAAGAGATATTTTACTAAACAACACTCGCAGTGGATTAGTAGCTAAGTGTAAGGAGTTTGATGATAATTTCGATGCTACTTCAAAAGAGAAAGCAATTTCCTAAGGTGAAAGTGTATAGAAAGTGGTTTGATCGCCAGATCATTCAGGTCATCAAGTTCTTACAACATTTACCAATTTTGTCTTTCATTCTGGAATTATTTTAAATAAATTTTATAGTAATTGCCTCACGAGTCAACTCGAGTCGAGTTATGGCTCGACTTGAACTCGACTTAAATCAATTTTCTTTTTATTAGAAAAAATTGACTTGACTCGAATAGAACCGGATGTGTTACGTATCAGTGCTTGTGAATAAACTTAGAAAAGTGTGATTTTCCGCCCAGCTGAGCTGCACGAATTTCGGTATGAATATTTTTTTCGACCTTGGGGTTTATTTAAATTTATTGTAACTTGAGAGACGAGGATCTCTAATACAATGAAAGGCTGTTACATGCTTTCACAAATCTTCTGATTCACTGTACCTAATTTTCCACCATCAACCGGATGCGAAAGCTATGGCAGCCAAAACACAATTAAAAATTCGTCGTGTACACAGGACTCCGCACATTATTTCCGCTCACACAACACAATAATAATAATAATAATAATAATAATAACAACAACAACAACAACAAAGTTATAGCCAAAGTATGAGTCATAACCAACTGGTATTATGACAATTATAATATGAGAGACGAGGTTTTCCAGTACAATAAAAAGCCGGCCATTAAAAAAAGTCGAATTATTCAAATGTTTAGTTTGTTCTGTTTTACGTCATATCAACCGCAATGGGTCATTTAATGCCGACAACTTTTTTTTTCTGGTAATATTTTTGTTTTATCAAAAATCTATTTCTCTTAATATTTTTCCTCAAAATGTATAGCTACTAATATTATTTTTTCAAAAACGTATAGCTGGAAATAATATTAGGTTGGTGCAAAAACAATGTCGTTTTCTCACATAGTAACATATGTGAGAAAACGAAATTATTTTTGCACCAACCTAATATTATTTTTTTTTTTTTTTTGAAAAAAAATATTATTTAAATTTAGTAAAAAAAAAATCGAATTATTCCTTTCAAACAATGAAAATTTAAAGTTTTATAAAATTAAACTCTGTGTATTTTTTGAATTTACCTCTGTCTTCTTAAAATTCGGCTCTTTATTGTTGTACAAAACCGTAATAGTTTTTTTTATAAAGTAGAATACACTTTGGAATAGACGTTGTCAGGTCAATAGATGTTAGATTGACTGGCATTCACTGTGACGTACTGCTTTTATAGAACTATTTCATTTACATACAATGCTACAGTTTTATCTTTAATTTAAATTCAAATTTGCTTTGTAGGAAAAAAATTCGATGAATGCCAAGCGAAGAAAAGGGAATGCTGAATATCGAATTTTCGAAGATACTTGGACATTAGATTACATCTTCATTGTGCAGAGTGAGAACCCAGTTTGTCTCGTATACCTAGAAAGCATTGATGTGAATAAGATAGCAAACATTAGGTAACATTACGAGACGCACTATTGTGAAATTTTTAGGGAATCTACTGGACAAGCAAGGAAAGATGAAGTCGAGCAGTCATAAAAGATGAAGTTGAGCAGTCCTAGTTTTGAAAAAACAAATGTCATTTAAAAAAAAAAGAGTGAGAGAAAAGGCTAAAATGTGGCAAATACGAATGCCAGCTATGAAGTCACAAAATGCATCGCTGAAAAGATGATACCATTTACAGATAATGATTTTTTAAAGAATTCTTACTAGCAGTGTTGGATATTGTTTGCCCAGAAAAAAGTTTTTATTTGCAACTATCAGCCTGTCTCCGAGAGGAGTCCCACGGCAGGTTGAAGAAATGTCAGATGTTAAAAATCAATGAATCCACGCCTGCAGTGAATTACAATATTTTTTCAATGTTAGTCAGATCAAAGTACAGACTTAAGTGATATTGCTCAAATTGCTGTCTTTGTGCGAGAAGTGATTTCAATTTTTAAGATTTTTGAAGAATTTATTAAATTAATTCCTATGAAGGAAACCGTAATCTGAGCAGACATCTTATTTTTTTTTTTTTAAGCATTTCACCCCAAGCAAGGCGGGGAGTCACTCGGACGCAAGGGGGTACAGAAAATTTAGAGCAAGATCAGATAGGAGTGATAAAAGAAAGGATGAGGAGGAGGGTAGTAGAAAGATCAAGGCAACTGGCGAAGTCGATTGACATTACACTTGAATAACTGGAGATCATAGCTCTCAGGGAAACTGAAATAGGGAAGGGAGTTCCACAGGCGAGAGGTGCGAGACATGAAGCTATTGGAGAAGAAGAGACGGCTACATTTAGGAGTTTCGACAGTGAAGGGGTGAGAGCGGGATGCCAGCCTCGTAGGGCGCTTAAACTCATGACGTCTGGGAACCAGCGAATGCAGCACCTCAGAGCAATTTCCATTAAAGTATTTGTAGAAAAGACAGAGAGAGACGACGGCGCGTCTGTGAGAAAGTGACTGTAGACGAGATGCCAGAGCAGTGCTAACTACATTGCATATCCACCTTTGGAGCCTATCAAGAACCCCGAGGCAAACAGAGTGGGCACCAGACCATATATAGCACATCTTTGAAGCTTTGTTGAAAGTGATATCAGAAATGAAGTTTGATTTTTCAAAGCTGACTAGCATCACAACCAATGGTATCCCAGCAATGGTAGGATAAAAAAGGCTCTATTGCTCTACTGCAAGAACATATGGAAAGCCTTGATATCACACACAAACTTGTTAAAATTGATTACCTTATCCATTAAGAGACATTATGTGCCAAGTCTTTGAAATTTGAGAATGTTATGGATATTGCTGTGAAGGCTGTGAATCTGATCTTATCTCCTGGATTAAACCGTCGTCATTTTAACAATTTTTGCTTGATACTGAGGCAAAATATGATTATTTCTGCGATGTACGCTTGCTTAGCTCAGGATCAATGGTAAAAAGAGTACTTGCCTTACGCAAAGACGTGGCGATATTTCTCGAAAGCAAATGTGGATAGTTGACATTTTTGAGATCCTGATTGCCTTGCAACTTTGTCAATTATTCTCGATATTGTGATTCATTTAAATAACTTAAATTTACAACATCAAGGTAAAACTCAGCTCGTGAATGAAATGTATAATCATATTGTGCTTTTGAAAAAAAACAAAAAAACTACAGTTGTGGGAACATCAACTTCGAAATAAAAATTATGTGCATTTTTCATCATTCCAAGGAAGGAAGGGACAGGTTTCTCCCCTTTTTACACAAATGGACTCACCCAGGGTATACATATACTACTGTCAGTGAATACCCGGGAGAAGAATGAGAAAGAAGAACGAACGAGCAAGAGTCACAGTGAGCAAGCACGTAGACTCAGTAAGAAGTCATACAGTGATACGTCGATACCAAAGACTGTATATATATATATATCTTTTGCTACTAACCCGCATTGCTGGAACTACTAACCTGTATTAACAGTTTGTATTATTACATTAATACATTTATTTTCCTATATTCCTTCTTGGCGTTTGTTATTTATTGGTACCAGATTTCATCCCGGAATCCACAACAGTATTTCGGGATTTGAGAAATGAATTTGTATCACGTTTTGCTGACTTTCGTCTGTATGCAAATCAGTTTACCATTTGAAATGGAGGTGGAGACAGTATCAGAATGTTTTCAAAAGGAATTGATTAATATGCCGTGTAAGGACCTATTGAGATTTAAGTTTCATTCTAAAGATGTTTCATTGATTGATTTCTATACAAAATATATTTTTACAAGTGGGAACTATACCAAATGAATCATACAAAAAAGATGAGATCTTTGGAAGCCATTATTGTGAGCAATTATTTTCCAAATTGATGCAAACTAAGAACTATTTGAGAAGAAGATTAACTGATAATCATTTTGATATTATCTTCATCTTGGCATCAACAAGTTTAAAGCCTAATATTGAGAAGCTTTCAAGGAACAAAAAATATCAAGTTTTCCATTAATTTTTTGGCTGCTATGTATTTTTAAGATTTTTTAAACAAATGATTCTAGTGATGTCTTAAATTGAATAAATGCTGTTTTATTCGATTAATACATTCATCTGTGATTAATATAAATTACTTTTAAGTATAGTCAACACAAGTGATTAAATTTTAGCATATGTAATTTTCCATAATTATTCTATTATGGACTTCGCCCGGTCAGCTATCCGTTATTAATACTCGATCCTGATCGTAGCGACAAAGAAGTAGTTGACTCCTGCTCTAGGCTATATAGTGTAAGACAATCTCTGCCTGTATTACACTCCATGTCTAGTTTCTAAGCAGAAGCAACTACATAGTATTTATTTCTATGCTTGTTTTATTGTCAATCAGCTGTTTTGCATCAACGGCTTAGTGGTAAAATCCCCGACTGATGCCAATTCAGATCCTAGCTAGAACGTCAAGCCACACTGATGAGCTGTGATACAGCGAAACAATTTGTTTGTAGTTGACATATATATGCTCCTGAAAAATTTATTTTAGTTGACATCTCTGGGGAGGAAGTATTGTAGGTTTGTAAACAGTGACTATTGCGGCTAATAATGCAAGACACTTCGGTAAATCGGATCGAGTTCTCTCAGTCACTGTGTGTTCATCAAGAATTAAATACGCTTTAATTCACCTTCATCCCTGCCTTGCGCCAACGGCTTAGTGATAGAATCTCCGACTGACGTCTAGCCATACTGATGAGCTGTGATACAGTGAAACAGTTTGTCTGTGGATGTCAATATATATATATATATATATATATATATATATATATATATATATGTATGTCGAGAGAGAGACAGAGACACAGAGAGTCAGACAGAATGAGAGAGAGAGAGAGAGAGAGAGAGAGAGAGAGAGAGAGAAGGACAGTTCTATTTTGACGTATGAGGGCCCAGAAGCTCAGTTCTTAGAAGCAAACAACTGATTATTACGCATATATGATTTAATTATAATGGCAAAGGCTTGTACAGAACCGACCCCACTTTTTTGGGAAGAGCCGAATACAGAAATTTGTTGCATCCATGCCACATGTTCCCAAACGACTTTCCTCAGGTTTTGAATTTAGGGTTGTCCTTCTAAACCTCTAATTGCCCTTCTAAATCGCACCGTTATAGGTCATTAATACTCGATCCATCCCGTGAAGGCAAAAAAGTTGACTACTCCTGAATTAAATAGAAGTCGAACATAATGTTTCGTTTTCTTATGTAACGATCAAGGGGAGGCAATTCGAGAAAAGTGATCGCCCTTTAATTATCAATTTTAATGCAAGTTTTATTTTCGTTTCAAAATATTAAATATGTGAACCGAAGTAAAATGATAATATCGTTAATTTTGACAGAATTCTTTTAAAAATACAATTCCACGTGTTAAAAGCTTCGCACGTTTTTGCAATATTTTGATGATACAAGCCACCAAAAATCGGTGGTTTCAATTCTTTCAGTGTCTTCGTGAATCTTTGAAGAATTGCGTTAATATTTCGCACAAAACAAACTTACATCTCCCACAATTGATTTTTGGACGGGGGAATCTAAATGTGTTTCCAACTTTTTCCTGTTCTTTTGGTTTAAAATTATGATCTGACAGAAGAGCAAACAAACGATGGTTTTAGTGGAATAGTAGCTTTCAAACGACATAACATAAATTTATTGCATACACCAACATTCAGGGCTCATATTCCGTATTGTTACTATTATTAAGAGATATGTGGGAAAAATTTGAAATTAAAATGAAAAAATGAAATAAATAAGTTTTGATTTGTATCAGATTCATTTTATAGATGAGTTATAAAGTAAATAAATCTAAATATAATATTTTCTCATCCCTCCCCGGTCTTTTGAACAGGATTAGAGATTTCATTTAATACTTGTTTCCTGTTGTGGATAGTGGTATGGACCGCATAAATTAACCCACACATTTTTTTACTTTACGAATGTGTAAGCAAACAAAAAGCAAACAAGAGAAAGAACACACACAAAAAAAAAAAAAACTTTTCATAACAGGTACAATATTTATATTTATAAACGACAACAGTTTTACATTAACTATTAATATGAGTTACTTCCCTTTGACTGGGCTAAAGTTTTTACTAATAAAACATTTTTTTTTCGGAGCTCGCAAAAAGCTGAATTATCTTGTTCAAAATGTTCACTGAAAGAGAGTTTAAAAATCTTGTAAAGCTGAAAATATGTTGATAAGGTTTTAGCTTTAAAAGAAGTTGGAGAAGTTGGTGAGTGAGTTGTTTCGTTGAAATTATAGCTTGAATTTCAGTGAAGTTATTTCATGTTAAAGAACTTGAGGTTCTAACTTTGTACTTCGCTGAAGTAATGATTCGAGCGTCGTGAATTCGTTTAGCAAATTCTAGTCGTCGTAAATTCTCACTGACTGGGTTCGCTCGTACCTTCAATTTATATGTTTTTTTAATCACGTGACAGGCTCCAATAAGCATTGTTTTTTCGTCAGGTCAAAAACTAGGTTGACGTTATTCGGACGTAGTGGTGAGCAGGTAAATTGTTTTTTTTAATATTTGTTAACCACTCAGAAAGCGCCTTACAAAACTCAGTCTGGAGCCTGATATGTTTTGTGCTGCTTATTGAGAACAATGCACGTGAAGATATACGAGATAATTTTAATATTTATTCTCCAATGAGAAGTTCGGGTTTTCAGAAACATGTATGAAGCTGTGATCCGCTTTTTTGCACGGAAATCGGCATTGGTGTAAAAGTGGTAGCGGACAGCTATATATATATATATATATATATATATATATATATATATATTCATGAATCATTCATACAAAAAACAAATATAGAAGTTAATGATTTAAATGGCGAGAATACTTTGTCGCAAACAATCTAAATAAGATACATCAACCCCGAACCTGTATATGAATAATACGATCCCCGTTTATAAATTCCAGTTGCATAAGGTCTTTTTAATTTTACAAGCTTTCGTCTGTTCCAACAGACATTATCAGGTATGGAAGTAGATTTTGTTCTTGTTTTTACTTCTCAGTAATAAGATGACAACGAAAACAGAAATGTAATCCGAAAAAATGCTATGAGAAATCTGTTATTGTTTTGGAACGTGCACTTTCAACACTGAGTTTGAATTTAAATTTTAAGGTTGTGCGTTTTTGTACAAATATAGCAATAAGAGAATTCTTTTTTACTGGTCGATTTTCCGTCAAAGTGGCATGAACTATATTGTTTTTTGTATGAATGATTCATGAATTTATAAATTATATTTTCACCTTTTAATTGAAATTAAAATAACTGATCCAACGTGCAACTCTCGGATAATAAGTGTGACATTACTGTAATTATTGAACAATATAGTTCATGCCATATTCACGGAAATAAGTTTAAATCATTAACCTCTATATTTGTTTTTTGTATGAATGATTCATGAAATTTATACATTATATTTGCACCTTTTAATTGAATATATATATATATATATATATATATATATATATATATATATATATATATATATATACGCTTGTCTTTGTATCTTAGCCATGGGCTAAGATACAAAGACAAGCTGAAAAGCAACTTGTCAGCAGTTAATATACCACATAACACTCTTGAGCGTTTAGCTTTAGAGCGGGTAGAATGGAAATCAACGTCTTTTAGTGGACTCAGCAATTTTCAATCTGCTTGTCTGTCTGAATCATCTCCAAGAAGAGAGAGCAAGATCTAAAAAGTCAACCAATCTAACAGTAATCTCATCTCACAATCCTCACACTTGCTCCATATGTGGCCTCCTTTGTAAATCACTAGCGAGTTTTAAATGCCACTTAAGATTAGCGCATAAACTTTCATAACTGAATCAATAAGCTGGCAGATCCTCATACGTCGAAACCGACGGGAGAGTCCATTAGTATATATATATATATATATATGTCAATTACAACATATTAAACAATATACGGACAAGACAGTGATGATAGTCTGCCATTGTTTACATAGATGATTTCTAAGCAACGGTAAACACGTGCATAAAGACGCTAGAAGCGAAAATCGCACCGCATCTCATGACATCTTTGATAATGGCTTATGTAAGCCGAAAGCTTAGATTGTATTAAAAAAATATGGATCAATATTGTCAATTTCTTTCTTCGTTCAACGATAATGTTATTAAACTTATCAGATGTTACGAAAAGATTTTACATAAAATAAATAGACAACACTTGTCTATAATATTTAATGAAACGTGTATCAATATATATATATATATATATATATATATATATATATATATATATATATATATATATATATATATATATATATATAATAAAAAAGTTACTGGTCAGAGTTTGATTTCACCAGGAAATAGTAGTATTAAAAAGTGCACAATACATGAATAACATGAATAGCTTTTAACTTTTAAAAATTAGAAAATCAGCCGATTTTGCTTTCCTTAGTTTCAACCTTTCGGTATCTTCAGGCGATTTATGTAAAAAAAAATGCATAGGGTGTACTGAGGTTAACTTTAAGAAGAGGGAGTACACTCGTAAGTCATCTTTTAAACAAGAAAACCTTAGAAATTCTACCTTGTGTGAAAATTAAAGGAAAATAAATAAATATAGGGCCGATTGGAAACTGGAAATTTTTTTCTTTTCTTCCTACTCCCCTCCCATTTCTATATATCACTTCCGTTAAGTTAACCATCTAAATAGGTCAAGGTCTGGTCACTCCTCCTATCCCAATATAAAGTATACTTGAGAGAGATATGAAATTAATCCCTCTCTATACTCTACCATGTCACTTTAACTATCCCTCTTTTACTCTCTGTTAAATTACAAAAACTTACACTACCCATCAATTTTAATTTCATTTTTCGTTTCATTTCTTTGTTGGAAGTGCTATCTGATGATCCAGCGTCCTTTAAAAGGACTCTGGTGAAATAAATTATTATAATGGTACCTGGTCTGTTTTTCTTTTAATTATATATATATATATATATATATATATATATATATATATATATATATATATATATATATGTAATGAAAAACAAAAAAATTTAATGTACCATTACGATAATTTATTTCACCTAAATCCTTTTTTAAGGATTCAGGATCATCAGGTAAATCTTCCAACAACGAATTGAGAAAAAAAAATGGGATTAGAAATTGGTGGGTAGTGTAATTTTTGTAATTTAATAGAGGGGGTTGAGAGTGGTAGTTAAACAGACAATATAAAGTATAGGGAGGGGTTAATTTTATATCTCTCTTAAGTATGTTTTATATTGGAGTAGGAGGAGTGACAGAAACTTGACCTCTTTAGATGGTTAATAAAACGGAAATGAATTGTAGAAAATGTATACAAGTGAGTCTTATGGTAAAGAGAGAGATAGGGGGAGGGGGAAAGAGAGATGGAGTTGTTATAATTTTGTTTTAACAAAATTATGTAAAAGATAGTTTACAATGTTTGATAGAAAATTCGATGTCTGAAAAAAATTTTGTTATTAACTTAAATGTTTAATTTTTTAAGTAAATAGTTTCAGGACTAAATATAACTATTATTGTAATAAACATATTTATCTAGGACATAAAGAAATATTTAAAATCTTAATAGTTTATTCACCCGACTAATTGTATTTCCACAATATAAAAAAAATATATATATATATATATATATATAACATCTATTTTAATATTTAAAATTAATTTATGAATGTAATTTATTTATTATATTGGTAAACTAAATTAAAGATTAGGTTTCATTATTTAATAGAATTTGAGGGTAATATTAATTTTCATTTATTCATATATGTCTCACAAATGTATTCATGTGAATCCCTACATACATACGATCATTAACAAGTCAAATATATATATATATATATATATATATATATATATATATATATATATAACATCTATTTTAATATTTAAAAATAAAATTAATTTATGAATGTAATTTATTTATTATATTGGTAAACTAAATTAAAGATTAGGTTTCATTATTTAATAGAATTTGAGGGTAATATTAATTTTCATTTATTCATATATGGCTCACAAATGTATTCATGTGAATCCCTACATACATACGATCATTAAAAAAAAAAAAAACCAAAAAAAAAACCATAGAAACATTTGAGATAATTTACACAAAAATTCATTTATCCTCGTACATAAACTATATATACATTTTACAATCTTTATCTATATTTCAAAATATATATAGATTTCACAGTTAAAATTTAATTTTATCAGTGTGATTTCGGAAGTGTTTCATTTTAAAGGAATTTAGCTAATATTATTACTATTATTAATAGTCAAAGAATGGTATATTTAAATTTAAATTATCAATTTAGAAATGAAACTCCCTTCAGAAGAAAACAAAATTTAAACTATAGAATATTACAAAAGAAGGACATTACAAATTAAGAAAATAAATTAAAATGTCATTAGAAAGACCCAATATTTCATTTAAAATCAATTCATGCACGTACGCACATATATACATACACACACACATATATATATATATATATATATATATATATATATATATACATACACACACACACACATATATATACACATATACATACGATCATTAACAAGTTAAAAAAAAAAAACCATAGAAACACTTGAGATAATTTACACAAAAATTCATTTAACCTCGCACATAAACTATATATACATTTTGCAATCTTTATCTATATTTTAATATTTGAAATATATATAGATTTCACAGTTAAAATTTAATTTTATCAATGTGATTTCGGAAGTGTTTCATTTTAAAGGAATTTAGCTAATATTATTACTATTATTAATAGTCAAAGAATGGTATATTTAAATTTAAATTATAAATTTAGAAATGGAACTCCTTTCAGAAGAAAACAAAATTTAAACTATAGAATATTACAAAAGAAGGACATTACAAATTAAGAAAATAAATTTAAAATGTCATTAGAAAGACCCAATATTTCATTTAAAATCAATTCATGTACGTACGCACATATATACATACACACACACACACACACACACACATATACATATATATATATATATATATATATATATATATATATATATATATATATATATATACATATATACATACACACACATATATACATCCACATATATATACACATATACATACATATACAATTCATATATCCATATACAAATATATATATCAAAAAATTAATCTAACCATTTAATCATCCGTATATATATATATATATATATATATATATATATTTAGAGAGAGAGAGAGACATACTCATATACACATACACACCCTTAAATAGATACACATTCATATATAAGCACAAACCCTACATACAAAACAAAATATAAAAAGAATACATATATACATATATATATATATATACATACATATACATATACATATACATATGTACATTTACCAAATATAAATTCTAAGGTAATTACGTCTATATACATATATAGATTACAAGTAGTTTAAAACCATAAAAACACACATGTTTAAATACATGTACACACACATATACTCGTACATACATATATAATATACATATACATACAGAACAAACATAAAAACATTTATACATATACATCCACACCCATGCAGCATACACATTAAAAAAAAATATATATATATATATTCAGTATTCAAACATGCTTCATATTAGTATATTTATACTCACACACGCGTATATCTATTTATACATATATATCCATACTACCATACATATGTGTCCACAATATAAATACATAGTTACCCTTATCTATAATGTTCATATATATATATCTAAATAAGTTCACATAAAAAAAAAATTGTAAGTTCCAACACATTTATCAAAGAGCACAGTGTCAGTATTTTCATATATTCATTTAAAACAATTTATATTTTCTATTTATATATCTACACATACTTTTTTAAAATGAGGTGATTTTTATGCCTACATTTACAAATCAAATCATTATGTCTGTTCAATAGTATGTCCGGATCCTTATGTTTTATAATTAGTATTTTTTCCATAATGCACAAATTGCATCGGTCTCTGAATTTAATCGGAGTTTTGGCTTTTGAGAAGATTTTACATTCTATTTGTGGGGTTAATTTGTTTTCCAATAACTCCCAATAGTGCTTTGAAAGTGCAGTTTGGTGTTTTTTTCATTCATTATAAAAGGATTGGCGATGGTTGTAAAATCGTTGTTTCCAACTTCCTGCAGAAATACCTATGTAGATCTTCTTATGTTCAGTATTTTCTTTGGGGAAAATCGTAGCTTCGTATACTATGTTTTTGGACAAACATACTCCTTCTACTGGACAGATAGATCCTTCCCTGCAGTTACAGGTAGATTTGGTCTTTGGGCTTGTATTAGGATCTTTTTGAAGTTGATTATAAAATTCATTTAAAATTTTACTATTATGGGAGCTAATTTTTTTCCATGTTGTTCATGCAGGAATAACTAATTTTTAAATTCATTCTATTGAACAACTTTATTAATAGCTTATCTTTTTTAAATATATATATATATATATATATATATATATATATATAGTAAAAAGGCTTAAAGACTAATATTCCATGGTCATAATTTATTCCATTGGAATCGTAAATACGATCCAATTCATCAAACCTACAAACAACTCCGGGAATAAAAAATAAAATTTAGTGAGAGTGTGGGACGAATGTTAGAGTAAATGAAAGCTATATGGAGGGGTGACAGACGAGGGGGAGTCTAAAGATGAAGAAGGGGATTAACATTTAACAGAGAAGTTTTAAAGAGGGGCGTCAAAGACGGTTTAAGTGAGAGAAATATGAATATTCTCGGATGGCTAATATTAGGTTGGTGCAAAATTAATGTCGCTTTTTGACTGACATTAATTTTGCACCAACCTAATACATTAAAGATACACCGGAAATGAGTATACATTTTATGGTGACATACACACACAATAGACGATATAATCTTAAAGATCAGAAGATGAGAGAAGGAGAGGAAAAGAAAAGAAAAAAGGGGTGGGGTGGGAGAGATGGAGTGGGGGTGGGGAACTAAAATTGAAGGGCATTTATAAAAGAGCCGCTGCGGAATCAAGAAAATTTGACAAAAGTAATATCGACTACAGGTTACAAATCAAATATAAACATATAAAAAAAATATAATGATTATCTAATCCAGCAAGGACCTATATTTCTATGTTCAAAGACACATACGTATACACACATACACAACAACATATTTATATTTACACGTGCATACATACATATAGGCGTGTACACATATACCCATACATATCCACATATCTATATCTATCTATCTATCTATCTATCTATCTATCTATATATATATATATATATATATATATATATATATATATATATATATATATCCATACACATCCACTCCTTCATATATATACAGTTCTATCTTCTTGGAATTATTTTTATACATATATATATATATGTGTGTATATATGTATGTATTTAGATATATGATTGCATATGTATGTGTATGTATTTTAGATATATGATTGCATATGTATGCGTATATTTACCACTAATATTATCTATCTATCTATCTATCTATCTATCTATCTATCTATATATATATATATATATATATCTGTCTATATTTCTGAGATGAGGTATTATGTACCTTATTTACAATATTAGGACTATTGTCCGCCTCTTTGTCCCCAAATTTTTACAACATTTCGGTCGTTGTACGCTCTGGCCTTCTTTATGTGGTTGGAATGTCGACCTGAACCCTTTATTTCGCTCGCTGGGGTAGACTTTTTTAGTTCCACGTGCCTTGTCTAATGACTGCCAGTTACCAGTTATTTCCTCTTAATTCCCCTTCCCAAGTTCTCAACTGCCTTAACCGTGTATTGAACTCACACTCTTTGGGTCCTGTTACTGGATCTAACTAACGCATTTATCCACTGTGCACATTATGGAGACAATATTTACGAAGTCTTAAGGATCCAAGTGTGTGACACACACTATCAAAAGCTCTACGGGCGACGGTAATATATCCAAACTCTGCTGAGATTTCTAGCTTTTTTCCTGCAGTTTTATAGGATCATTTTATTTTCCAGTAGTTGATATTTTAATTTTTTGTTGCTGTTTTTCTTTGATTTCTGTTGTATACACATTTCCTTCCGGGTCCAAAGAAGACTTAAAGTTAAAAATAACATTAAATTTCTATCAAATACAAGGGAGTTAAATCCTATTTATATTATAGAGTTATCTTTCTTGCTTTTGCTCTGCTTACTTGGATTAAATATTAATAAAAACATACGCCTTAGAAGATTTAAACGTTTTAAATGTTTTTTAAAATCCACGAAAATCCACGATTAGATATTATTATTATTATTATTATTATTATTATTACTATTATTATTAATATTATCATTATTATTAATAATAATAATAATAATAATAATAATAATAATAATAATAATAATAATAATAATAATTTGTCAAAGGTAGATTCTTCGATTTTATTTCCTGGGAGATTATTATATCGTATCTCATTTATTTTAGATTTTACCTCATCCTCTGCCATATTACTTATTTTTCTTGTATCAGGTTGCATGACAGAGGGGGGCAATGTCTGCACTGGAAAATCTGCAACTTCTGCGGAAAGGAAACTGAAAGAAATTGGTATGAACACCACCCTTAGGATCTGTAACGATTTTATGGGACTTTAAAATACACACAGACAGAACAATCAAATCTAATTGGAAGACATCGTTATCAGAGACCGCAAAAAAAAAAAAAAAATTGCCTCTTGATATTGCAATCCCTGAAAACTGCAATGTATCTTGGATGATCTACAAAAACTTATCAAAATTCAAGGACTTTGAAAACAAAATCTCAAAAATATGGCACATGAGAACATCAACAATTCCTGTCGTAGTTGGAGACCTCGGAATGTTTGGAAAACATTCCAATAGACACATTGAAGAGATTCCTGGTAGCCTATGCTTAAAGGAAATATAAAAATTATTCTCACGGGTACAGCCTACACTTTACAAAGGTCTTTATCTATATCTATCTATCTATCTATCTATCTATCTATCTATCTATCTATCTATCTATCTCTCTATCTATCTCTCTCTCTCTCTCTCTCTCTATATATATATATATATGTGTGTGTGTTTGTGTGTGTGTGTGTTTAATTGCTCAGTGGAAAATGTCATTATGCCATTTCTTCTGACCTTAGATCTCTAGGCGGGACCCGGATATAATTTACTATACAGCAGAAAACAACGGAATTAAATCAATAATGATACTTTGTCAATAATATTAATTATTAGTAATATTCAATCAATGCTGTAAAACCAGACATATTAAAAATAGATGAGGAAATTAAACTAAACAAAATTCAGCCGGTATAGATGTCAATTCGGAGCAAAATTCTTTCAAACACTTGACCACTTTTCCTTCTTTCATCAGAGGCTCTTTTAGTCTCACAGTCTCGTACTTGGACACCTCGATCGAGCTTTGAGGAGAGAGAAACGAAGTGAGTGCGTGAAGTTGTTTGGAATATATCACTCTCTTTCTAACGACACCCATTATGCCAAGTTTCAAATGGAAAGTACATTGAAGTGAACTTTAAAGAATACTTTGAAGATGACAGCAGCCGTCTTCATCTATTTTCCATTTTCCCTAAAGTGACCAGATAAGAAAATTTGACTTTCACAGAGCCATTCCTCTAATTTGATTGTCACAACCGCGTACATCTCTCGCGTTATAGTTTTTACAATGATGTTCACCTTCTACAAGGCTACTCGAGGTAGAGGGTTACAGATTTAGAGTTATTTTTATGCGGATACATGGGGAAGTTAACGTTTTATTCTAGACATGGACAGGTTAAGATTGTAGTCGTCAAGAAAAATAGCAGTGGTTCGGGGGAAGAAGCTGTTCGTATGGGACTTACATCTCACAAATGAGATACAAAGCGAATGAGAGTGGATCGCCACAATGTGCGTAGCAAGGCGGGTTTTACCCGTGAAGGTTAGAGCTGGTGGAAGTAAGGAATATAATTCATCTGAGCACTTGCCATGGAAATAGCGACAGTGCAGCCGAGAGGCTTGCGACGTTTCGCCTGTAAGAAAGAAGTTGAAGGGCGGGGAAATAATTTGTCACCCCCAAGACGCTATTGGACTCTATCGAGACTCTGAAAGTGTTAAATTGGCAGCTACTGTCCATATCACTTTTTAAAATTATTTCACCCTAACCAAGGCGGGAATGTAACTAGTATGCAGGGAGCAGTTACAGAGAGTGAAAGTGAGGGAAAAACTTGGGTATATGGTGGATTGAATAAAGGATAAAAGGTGAACGAGGTTCAAGGCAAGAGAAGATAAGGATTAAATTTTTTTTTGCCGGTTGTAGTTATCAGGAAAGCAAATAAGTGGAAGGGAGTTTCCCTGTTGGGAAGTGCGAGCAAAGAAAATGTTAGTATGGAAGTTGAGGTTACATTTAACTATTTTAACAGTAAAAGGGTGAGACCTAGATGCCAATCTAGTCGCACGCTTAATTTCATGTCGTCGATGCACTAGGAAAAAAAAAACTCGTCTATCTGTAGAAGAGAGAGAGGATATTCACATCACGTCTGCAAGAAAGTGACTGAAGACGAGATTTCATTGCAAATCCTTCTTTGGATTTTGTCAAGGACCTCTAGATCAACAGCAGGGGCACCAGACCAAATATGCCAACAATATTCAATGCACGGACGATTTGTAGATTTTTCTCCCCGGAATCGATACTTCAAATATACAAATCAACCATTCGCCCTTGCATGGAGTATTGCTGCCATATATGGTCTGGGGCACCTTCTGTTTACCTCGGAGTTCTTGACAAGATCCAGAGACGGATATGTAATATAATTGGCCCTGATCTGGCGTCTTGTCTACAGTCACTCTCTCACAGACACGCCGTCGCCTCTTTCTGTCTTTTTTACAAATACTTTCATGGTAATTGCTCCGATGAGCTGCTTTCACTGGTTCCCAGACTTCATGAATTCTAGCGCTCTACGAGGCTGGCATCCCGCTCTCACCCTTACACTGTAGAAACTTTTAAATGTAGCCGTCTCTTCTACTCCAATAGCTTCATACCTAGCACCTCTCGCCTGTGGAACATTCTTGCCTATTACTGTTTACATGAGAGCTATAATCTCCAAGTATTCAAATGTAATGTCAATCGACATCTCCAGTTGCCTTGTTCTAACCACGATCCCTCTCCTCATCGTTTCTTCTATCACTCCTATCTGCTCTCGCTCGAAATATTCTGCAACCTCCTGCATCCTAGTGGCTTCACGCTTTGCTTGGGGCGTAATGCTTAAAAAAAAAAAAAACAAAAAAAAAACAAAACAACTAAGTGTGTGTTTTCCATATCGACAATGAGTTAAAGTGCTCAGAATAAATCTATAGTGAAGACAAATTGAATAAATAGACAATCGGAAAATAGTACTTAGTCCTTGACGACGTCTTACCTCAGTTGGCTTTATCAAGAAAACGTTTTATTAAAAAAGAAAGGGAAAGAAGCGTCTTTTAAAATTTTTGAATTTCATGTAACTACAGATTTCGAGTTTGTTTATCATCACTTCTCCTGATAAAGTCAAGTGATGAAACGCATCTGCAAGTAATATTTTCTGGTTCTATATTTTATGCCGTTTGTCTTTTCTATACATATATTCTGAGAACTTTAACACACACACACACACACACACACACATATATATATATATATATATATATATATATATATATATATATATATATATTGGCTTGGTGCATAATCATTAGGCGTTTTGAAAAAAGAAACAACAATTCAACAATAACATTTTAAAATGATTATTCTGGTGCGAATGATTATCGACACCCATTTTTATAACCTGAAAATAAAATATGTTTATTTAAAAAAGTAAACATAGGAAAAATTTTTATTAACAAATAAGTCGCCTACAAAACGCCTGTTAATTATGCACCAACCCAATATCGGTTTTCGACACAAATACAGGGAAATATCTATCTATCTATCTATCTATCTATCTATCTATCTATCTATCTATCTATCTATCTATCTATCTATCTAATCAATCATGGTCACTTCGTTATCTATCAGGTTAGTGCAAAAATGATGTCGTTTTCTCACATAGTAACATATGTGAGAAAACGACATTATTTTTGCACCAACCTAATATCTATCTATCTATCTTTGTCTTTTCATTATCAGTCATGGTCACTTCATTATCTATCTATCTATCTATCTATCTATCTATGTCTGTTCATTTTCAATCATGGTCACTTCATTATCTATCTATCTATCTATCTCTCTCTCTCTCTCTATATATATATATATACATATGTTAGGGAGCGGTTTTCGGCACAAATACAGGGAAAATATTTTGAGTTTTGTCCGAGGATATTCGAATTAAGCCAAATTTCTCTGGTGATTTTTGCGAACTTCCCATTTGTGAGAGAAATGGTTGCGTAGGTAATTGTGCAAACAATTCCTCCTAATTTTCTTTTTTTTTGAATTTATTAATTATTAGATTGATGCGAACTATATTTATTATAGAAATAAATCGATTTTTCTTAAATAAACATCTACATTGAGCAATGCGTTCAATAATGAAAGCTTCTCGTCGGAGAATTAAGTTCCTCAAAATATCTCGTGTTTTTTTTAAAATATTTTCTCGGTTAAAAACAATGTTTGGCATTCAAATCCTTAAAATTCTCTAAAGATTTGGTATTTCCTCTGAAAACGCAACGAGTCAAAACTTGGTGTCGCTTAGAAGTAGAAAGTAACAGAACACGCGAATGCTATTTACCTAAACCCATCCACATGATGGTAAGTTTGACATAAGATCATATTTGTATACAGACGTTTCTAGAAAGTATTAAGATCCCGTTTTGGGACAACTTAAACGTCACAAACTGACCCTGAGTTTCCCACTTTAAGTGCAATGTTGAAGGTTCCTCATACAAATGGTTAATTTTCCCCCCAGCTCGAAGTTATTTACCATGCTTAAATCAGTTTTTTAAACACTGTTATTCACCGAATATAAGGCCTAATAGCTTCTAAGTGTACAGGTTTATTAAATGAGGTTATTGTAAGTTTGTGCAAGGAGGCGGGAAAAAAGGAGAATATTATAAGGACATAGATAGATAAGAGATTAAGAGTGAGACGATTAGGGAAACATTCTATTGGGGATTTGTTTCACAATGTAACCCTTCTAGAGAAGATATTGTCTGAGTGGAGCTTTCTATTTACCAATAGAATTACAAAGGAAGGATTGTGATTCCATAGCCTCTGCCTGGAATAGTTGCTTGTAATTGTGAAAATGTCAAACCAATAAATAGTTTACCCGAACATCTGCTATGATAATAGCAATAAAATAGCGAAGTGCTAGCAATGTTTCGTCTATAACGATATAATCAAGATGTTGATGTTCCACACTACTTCAAACAAAAGGTTAGGAAGGAAAACTCCCGTCAGCACTAAAAAGAGCGATAGCACTTCCTGAATTTGGTAAACATATTTTCCTGAAAAAAATAATTTTAATACAGAGATTTTATAAAATTCACCCCTCAGTAGAACTGGCTACTAGTTTAGTAAATACCGAATGTTTTCTTACAAGGAAACGGCTAATATTACCATTACCATTAAAGGCTAAACAGCACGGATACAACACATAGATCTCAACCTGATTGTTAGGGTATGAAGATTGTTAGGGTAACTTGAGTAGCACTGGCTGCTCGGTAAATAGAGGCCGAATATTTCTTTAAACGAAAACCACCAATATTTTCTTTCATTATACAACTAGGAAAAGTAAAAACATCTGTTAAAAAGGCAGAACAACAAATTGCCACACAAAAAATGATAGCTTTTGCCGTACCAGTTTTCAACTGAATGAAGGAATCTCTTTTATTTTTTTTACGGTGAGGTTCACTCTGTACAAGGCCCTGAGTGTATGTGTGGCGGGCGGGGGGTAAAAACTCGAGGTAGAGGGTTACGTTAAGAGGCAGTTTATGCGGGTAGGAAGCGGAGATAACGGTTAACCCTAGACGTGAACAGGTTAAGATTGTAGTAATCGGGGAAACATCCTGTTGGGAGTCGGTTTCACAGAGCAGTGGAAGAAGACGCTCGACTAGAGTACATCTCTCAAATACGAAGGGAATGAAGGTGGTTCCCTACAATGTACGTAGCATTGCGGGTTTTAGCCATGAATATTATAAATGGTGGAAATAAGGAATGCAGTTCGGCTGAGCACTTTCCATGTAAGCCGCGAGCGAGCAGCGAGAGCCGTGCGACATTTCGTTCGTGGGAAAGAGGTTGTGGGTGACAAATAATTTGTCACCCACAAGGATGCGGAGACGCTTTTGAAATCTACCAAGCCTGGAAAGTGAGGATTAGGCAAGCACCGACCGTTTTACTTGTATCTTTAGCGATGACTCGTATGCACACCCTTGTGAAAATTAATTGAAACAACCCCTTTAGTTTCCTTTCTTTCACCATACTGTCAGTTTTAGACCCCCACTGGAATGGCAGGGTGTTATCGATTTCTATTTTTCCCTAGATTAGATCATATGCAGTGGTGTAATATGAATCTATTTTCGGGGTGTATGATGAAATTTGTTTGGCCTTGAAAAATATTGCATCATCCGTGATTGCATCAGATTTTCATCACGTCCAGACACTATTGTCTCGACTATCGATTAGTTGACCTACGGCCATTGTCTGCAATGGACATTATTCCAAGGAAGCGTACGAAAATTATGACGATGCACGAACACACTGGCAAGTGATCAAATCAAATTACTGTAGACTAGCTGGGAAAATCTCGTGATTTAAATCCAGTCGAGAATCTGTGGTCAATCTGCAAGGAACGATTTTGTGGAATGGACATACGAAATACTAACATTTGCACTGGGTCATGTTTCATTTGAAAAGTACGAAAAAAAAAAAAAAGAAAATAATAACGGACTTATTCGTTTTGTTTAATTAATTTGCAGAAGGGTGTAGGAGTTCCACTTGAGGTCAGGTGTGAGTTTGAGGCCCAGCAGTCGCTCAAGGCACGGTGCCTTACTGAGAGGACATGCACTCATCGTGACTGACGGTAATTCGGGGCCCTATCGGCAATGATGGAATATAACTAGTTCGGTTTTTGAGGTATTGAATGTGATCAGCTAGTTTTCTCCTATTGGAGAGTTAGTGTCAGATCGGATAAGAGATCATCTGCCAATCTCGGATCATCAAAAGTTTTGGAGGTACACCCGTATATGGTCGTATTATCGGCAGAGCTATTTACAAAGGATTTGAGTCTATTCTTAGGCAGATCATTAATACAATAAAAAAGATGGTTGGTCCAAGAAGTGAACCTTGTGGACGCCCACGATGATCACCACGGAGGACTGACCGTTAATAACTATCTTCAGAGCCCTACCTGTTAGGAAGGATTTTATAATCGAGAAGGCTCTTCAAGTGATTCCATAAATAGAGAGCTTGTGTGGGAAACCTTTGTGCCACACATTGTGGAAGTCCTTCGAGTTATCTAATAATATGGTCTTCGAGATGTATTTTTCGTCAAGACCCTCACTGATTCTGTAAGTAATCGTAGTTAGGACATCAGCAGTGGATCGGGCCGATCGAAACTCGTACTGTTCATCGCTGAAGATGTTCTTATCAAGGTGGTCGACTACTTTCTTGTTGATTATAGGCTCAAAAATCTTACTGATGATACTGACGAGATTGATGTGTCTATACGGTGTGGGAGAACATCGCTTGTTCGCGTTTTTAAAGACCGGACATACACTTGACACCTTCCACATGCTTGGGAAGGATTTCTCCTTCAAAAAGCGGTTGAATGAGTTCGCTACGATAGGGCGATAATTCCGGATTGATATTCTGAAATACAAACATTGGATTCTAGAATCTTTTCTTGCTGAAGCACTGGGATTCTGCTGAATGAGACGTGGGGAATTGGAAAGGGGATGGTCCTTGTGATTTAATGTTGAGTTTCAGGCAATTAAAAAAGAAGTGAAAGAGTTTAAAAGAAAACAATATTCACAATTACAAAAAGAATATCTGAAGCGGAAATTTCTGGGGAAGAGAAATGAAAAAAAAATGAGAAAAAAATGATATTGAAATATGAAGGAAGATAAAAAAAAATAAAAAAAAAACAAAACTTTCGACAAATAAGACAGAAAAGGTAGACTTTTATTCCTTGAAAGAATGATTTTTATGGAGAATAAACATAAGATATCTGCCAGAAAATTCCAGTGGTCACTGTTTCATCGGAAGATTTTGCTGATTCATTTGAAGTAGGTAGCCTATTTGTTTGGCTTCATTTTAGAGTCAACCATTGCCATGGTTTCTTGGATTTCGGTATCTTTCCATTTCACATACCATTTGATTCTCCAATAGTATCTTTGCAGAAAATTGTAACCGCAGGATGGCAGGCGAGTCTTGAAAAACATCTGAAATGTATAAAAAATAAGCATGAACTATAAAAACGGTTAAATTTGCAGTTAAATGTAACCAGAAGTGCGAATGTTTGATGTCTCCTCTTTTCCACCATTCTTCAGACATTGAAGAGATCTTTGGACAATTATGGACGTATAAAATTCAGGACTAGGCATGGGGACAGCAGAGGAGGGTACTAGATCATAAATGTCTCGAGAGTGCCTTAATTGCAAGGTCATATAAACCTTTCACCATTCCTGGTAGATCTAATATCACAGTGTGGAATACCTACTTACAAATGTTATGAAAAAGGTATAGAAAAAGACTATATGAATTCGCGTAGATAACAAAAAAACAAAACAAAAACAAAACACCAGCAGCCACTCTATTGTACGCATGTCATATAACCGCATTATGAAATAACGACCCGCGTCTGCACTTCGCCGACCGTCATCTTCGCATAGCAAACTTCTGTGTAAACATGACAAGGATGTCATCTTTGATGGTGAACATCTCTGTTGTAATGTCCATATAACCTTTCTGTTGATGGACCATGTGAGAGGATAGCATAGATCTAGGAACAGCACAATAAAAATATCCAATTCTATATATATATATATATATATATATATATATATATATATATATGGCGGTACTCGTTTGGAAGAAGCTCAGATGGCCCAACTTGCAGTAGAACAAATCAGTACCCGAGGAAAATGGGAAATAAAAAAAGAAAGAACCAAGAACATTAAAAAAAGGCGAAAACATTCGTCAAGTGTTTAGGCTCAAACTCCAAAGAAAAAAACAAAAACAAACCGAGTAAAAAAGAGTAAAACAAAGACAACCCCAATACACTAAGTAGAGCGACAACGTAAAGTAATCCTAGGGAGCCAGTCAAACCTACCTCGGTTTCACTTAAACGGATCTTCAGTTTTACCCTGAAGATCTGATTCGGTGAAACCTAGATAGGTTTGTCGGGCTCCTTAGGATTACTTTACGTTATATATATATATATATATATATATATATATATATATATATATATATATATGAAATGGGATCAAATACATATCAAATATGGATTCGGATTGAAGAGAATGGTCGGATAAAGAACAAATGCGAAACATCAAGCTAACATGTTTCATTTTAATTAATGATATGTCCCGGAAAGTGATATATTTGTTCGAAGTAGCAAAGTGGTTGTTGACTACTGTAACCGGCTAGGACAATCAATCAGGTAACCGTAATGGATTGGTCCTCGTCGTAGTGGTAGAGAATAGGCGAAGACAATAAGCGTCGTCCCTGTACCTCCACATCAGTCTGTATTTATGGCTGACACCAGCCAATCATATTACTGTGAGGGGTAACCCAGGTGTATGCATATTCATTACATCAATTAATCAATTGAAATGAACTTTAATAAAAGTGAAACATGTTAGATTGATAAACGTTTCTTATTTGGTCATTATCCTAACAATCTGTCGGATTCCTAGCCATATTTGATATGTATTTGATCCCAATTCACTTTATATGTGTGTGAATATATTAATCAAGTTCACCACAAACAAATTAGCAAACAGCAACACCTCAAAGTATTAGAAAGGTAGTAAATAGATATTGACATTGTACTTACATTTTTAAAGATTAAATTGATTGGAAAGCATGAAGAACCGAAAGAAGGTTCCACGAGCGAGGAGTGCGAGAAAAATATTAGAGTAGAACATACGGTTGCATCTAGGCGGTTCAACAGTAAAACAGTGAGATCTAGTTTTCAATCTAGTAGAACGCTTAGATTCATTTAGTCGAGGCTCGAAAGAGGACAGCTCATCAGAACAATTATCTATCTATCTATCTATTTATCTATCTAATCAATCAATCATGGTCAATTGATTATCTATCTATCAGGTTGGTGCAAAAATGATGTCGTTTTCTCACATAGTAACATATGTCAGAAAACGACATTATTTTTGCACCAACCTAATATCTATCTATCTATCTATCTATCTATCTTTGTCTTTTCATTATCAATCATGGTCACTTCATTATCTATGTATGTATGTATGTATGTATGTATGTATGTATCTATCTATCTATCTATCTATCTATCTATCTCAGTCTGTTCGTATCTATCTGTCTCAGTCTGTTCATATCTATCTATCTTTGCCTCTTCATTATCAATCATGGTCACTTCACTGAGAAATAATTATAATTCTTAGTGGATTATGATGATAATATATGCATATATCGTCATCATCATCATGATCATCATGATCGTCGGCGGATGGGAACCTATGGTCAGAAGAAACGAAAGCCTCCTCCTCTTTTTACTTCTTTATGTGTCCTGTCTTCTCAGGACGTAGGCGATCATGGCTCTTCACAATTTCTTGTCCCTTGTAGCTCTTGATAAAATTTGTCTTTCTCTATTTTCCCCTAAACCCTGTTTCTCCATCCATTTAATCAAGTTCAATAAGTATCCTATGCGTTGTTTTTCTCTATCCTTCTTGCCCTCAATACGTCCTGTGAGTATCTGATTTTCCAAGCTCTCTTTCTTCAATATGTGTCCCAGGAACATCAACTCTCTCTTCCTGATGTTGAGTATTAGTATCCATTTTGTTTTAATTATCTGTAAAACTTCGTTGTTGCTCACGAGTTTGGTCCATAGTATCCTCATCATCTTTCTGTAGAACCACATTTCTGTTGCTTCAAGTCTCGTCTTCATCATTGAGCAAATCGTCCAGAACTCACGGCCGGACATACATGACGACATATATCACGTAGCAGAAGTTCCAGATACCTCTGAAAGTCTTTTGAACAATTCCTGGTTTTGTATGTTGGGTGAAGCATCGTCTTAGACTATTGTCTTGGTCTATCGTCCTAGGTAACTTATTTTCAAAATGTCTGATAAACGGCATATCCGGTTTTAAATGCTATTATTTCCTTTGAAAAAAAATCCTACAGAGGATGCCACTTTATACGATACATGTATATTTGAGCTAGAAATGCCTAATGAATTGGTTCCAAAGTCTGACAATAAACTTCATCCAGTAGCAAGGCCTCTCATTAGGAAGTTTTGAGAAGCGTAGAACAACATCTCAATAGCTGTTGTTTCCAGGTCTAACATGACCTGTACTGGTAATACCGGTTAGCGTCATAGCTAAAGGTAAATAGTTAACCCCCAAACTGGGGTCAAAACAGTATGAAAGTATAAAAAAATATTATAGTAAAAATACCAGCTATACATTTTCATAGTAAAAAAATTCATGTAATACATTTCTGTAGCGAAAAGCTATTAGCAGTAATACATTTTTGTAACAAAAAAGAAAAAATAAATAAAAAATAAAATACCAGCAATACATTGTTACAATGGTAAATTTTTTCTTACAAAAAAATCAAGAAATATATTTTTTTGTAAAAGAAATTACTAATGTTGACAAGAAAATTAAATTTCGGATTTGAACCACCCATCATCATCATCCTTCATCCTCCCTTTGATTTGTCGCAACTTTGACAATTCCTTTCCATACCATTCAATCCCGTATTGCTGCCCTCAGATCCCCAATGTCCAACACCGAGTCCCGACCTATGGTCTCTGAGAAAATCAATTTTTGTGAAAAGACACTTCCAGAAGGATGCCATAGGAGTAAAGATAAGACGATTTCCCTGTCCGCTCGGTGGCTGTGGCCGGCAAACAAGAAATGACCAATAAGATGTCGATATATTGCTAAACAAATAAAACAAATGAGTTGGAAAATCGCTAATAGACTTCAAAGTTGTCGGTTGCCACCCCAAACACTCTGTCTGTCCTTTTGTTTACAGATAGCTTGAGAAGTGTTGGATTTATACCCTTTCTCAAGTGTATTAGTACGTAATTGAATGTAATGAACTCGAATGAAATTCGAACTCAGCTCTCCAAGTTCTCAATCGGAGCCGATATCCGTTACACAACCGTTGCTCCATACAAAAAAGGCTCCGAGATAAAATCAATGAAATGTAAATTATCTCAACTGAAGTGATTATTCAATATTTTATTGAGAGAACACTACGTGGCTGTTGGGATTACTTGTTCAAAGCTTCGAAGTTCATCTCTCCAACCGACCCACACATTATCTTGCGTAAACCGTATAAGCATCATGTAATTATAAATGAAAAGAATTGCCGTAAATAAGGTTAGGATTTCATTGTTAATCATTGATTTTACTCAGACGTATATGAGAATAATTTTCGTCTTCACAGACAGAAAAGATGAGGCAAACACACTTTATTCAGAGTTCACTATTGTCATAGCTCCTTACCTATAACTACAGAATGAACTCTTCCTAACACTATGTATACTACGCCTCTCAAGAGAGAGGGTCGAATCGAGTCGAGCTGAAGTAGTTCACACCAAACCAGACTGACAGTCATACTAACACCTTCCACATCTTGTATTATTATTTCGTGTAATATATCTTCGTTACTTCTACTCTTGTGTTCGTGTTGTACTTCCTTGGTCCTAAGCTAGACCATAACAACTATATGTCTTCTCAGCTGCGTTTCTGCCTTTGAGCAGTTTGTGGTTTTGTAATGAGTGGAACCTGGTCCCGAGATATACAAAACCCAGCGATATCACTTCCCTTAATGCGCTACAGAGGCAGGACTGGTGTATACTAGCACCAGCATGACAGTCGTCACACGGACTGAGCGGTTTTTGTCCCTGGGTCATATAAATGTATTACACCGCACGTTAGAGCGAGCCTGCTTTACATTCTGTCATCGTAAGGAGGTTACGTAACTGCCGACAACAAGGATGGATTCAGATGTTTGTGGATTATGATGATATTAAATTTTTTATGAAATACAAATGTTTTCGAGTTGTTATAATTATTAGTCTTTTTGCTGAGGAAATCGAGTAGTTGCTAACACAGTGTAGTTTGTAAGGCAGGAATCATTTGTGTTACACGGGTTACTCAGAATGGATTCGTCTGTATGGTCCTCTTTCTTTGAAACCGATTGATCTGATCATTATAATTTCACCATACTTTTGTGTTTGAAACCACTTCTAGAAAAAGGTCCCACTTTTCTTTCTACAGGATTCTACAGCTGAAGAAAAATGTAGAATAGGTCGGCCGATATGTCTTGTACGGCTTACCAAATCTTTATCCGTTACATAAAATCGACACATGTTTTTTGGTAAGAATTATCCTTACTGATTGAATTGTTAAAAATTTTCAAGGATAGCCTTGATATTAGGTTGGTGCAAAAATAATGTCGTTTTTTTGACGTTAAAAAATACGTCAAAAACGACATTATTTTTGCACCAACCTAATATTTGCAGATACAAGTAAATAAAAACTATGTTTGATCCTGTCAATTATGTTTTAATCCTGTCAGCTATAGATAAAAAATTAAAAAAAAAAAAAAACTATTATGTGCAAAAATGTACAATAGATACAAAGGAATCATAAAGAATTAGCTTGGAAATTGTACAGCGATAACTATTATTATTATTATTGGTTTCGTAAAAGAAAGAAATCTTGGAAGAGAATTTTGATAAAAGATAATTTATTATTTTTTTTTTACTTGCCTTAACATCTTCCAACATATCATCCGTGGCAAATTTGTGAATCAGCAGCTGAAGGATTAAAAAAAAAGCAACAAAAGTTTAACATTTTCGTTTCTTTATTAAAAATTCGTATTAAATTTGTATTAAAAATTTGTATTAAATTTGTATTAAAAATTTGTATTAAAAGTTTGTATTAAATTTGTATTAAAATTGTATTAAAATTTGTAAATCAGCAGCTGAAAGATTAAAAAAAGAACAATAAAAGTTTAACATTTTAATTTCTCTATTAAATATTTGTATTAAATTTGTATTAAAATTTTCGTTTCTGTATTAAAACAAGAATATTAATCATAGGAATATGAATCCCTTAAAATATAGATGTTTTCGTTTATTTATATAAAATATGTGTTTTAATGTTATTTATATAGACAAAAATATTTAAGTAAATGTTTTGTTTATAATAAACAGTATTAACAACATTTAGCGGCTTGAACGTACGAGAAATTTTATAGAAAATATGCGCCCTCCGACAGGAATCGAAACTGTAACCTACACGAAACTGTGATATAGCCTGATGTGCTATACCAGTTTAGCTACGAAGGAGAAGTTAGCAAGGTCGATTTTACTGCTTTTAAAGTACAAACTACTCATGGTTTAAAAGCAGTAAAATCGACCCTGGTGACCAGATGCTCCTTCGTAGCTAAACTGGAAAAGCACGTCAGGCTATATGACGGTTCCGTGTAGGATACAGGTTCGATTTCTATGAAATTTCTCGGACATTAAAGCGGGTTAAATCCTGTTAATATTGTTTATTATAGACAGAGCACTTACTTATATATTTGTTTTATATATGTATAACAATAAAATATATTAAAATAATTGTCGGACTTAGTGCATTTCATAGAAATATATCTATATTATTCGATAAATATATTTTTCTTTTCTCTCTTACAAAGAATATTGGAATATAGGTAATTTAAAATACATATTTTATAAAATCCTTAATAATACTGTTTTAAAATATCAACTGTCATCAGCACAAGAAAGTGTATTCTAAATGTAGGTAAACTATCTATTTATAGACTTTATAGTTAGTCTTGTTTAACAATCTGCCGTTGATATGCTGTAATCATGACTAATAAATATTAACAAATAAAGCAGGAGTGAATGAACTAGAAACTCACTTGAATGATTTCCATTTCCATTGGGGTGTTACGGAAGTGAAGATCGAACCAGTCCCAGTGGTTCTTATAGAACTGCCAGGCGACGTCACGTCCTTGAACGGTATGTGTCATTCCTCTCAAGATTCGGGCGCAGTCTTGTTTGTAGACTGTTCTCTGTACACGAACGAAGATGTATGACCATCAGTTAGAAATACCGAATATTTGGGAAGCATACAAAGTATTCCCAGTATTATGTCAAAATTTTATATAAAATATTAAATGAATTTCCGATGTGCAGCTATTAAAACGAATATTGGCGCGGAATTGGCGACCCGACTTCGAATTCATAACTCATCTGTTGATTTCCCCCGTCGCCTAATGACCCAAGGTTTACCATAATCCCCTCACACACACACACACACACTAAGTCATGTTGTGACACAAGGTCGGTTTTTAACGTGGGGACCCGAATGTCTCCACTCGGACAGCTGGTCTAAGCTGTTTATCGCCTGTTTAAGCTAGTCAGAGCTAGACATACCCCGTCATACCACCGTTACGTAAAAGATTTTACGCAACGGTGGCGCCGGGAACACAAGGGAGGTGAGAAGGTCTTCGGAACAGAACAGATACCACAACCGCAGTATCTACTCCAACGAGAAAAAAACGCTTCTCCTCCTCTGCCAATTCCTTCCGAAAGAATCTAGTGAGAAAACCCCCCGCCCGGCCAGGCTTTATGATACTTGGGAAAAAAACATGGATTCCTCTCTTCTTCCGGTTATTTTTTGTGGGGCAACTAGTCTAAAAAGCGAATTTTGAATTCAAAACTGTGGAAAGGAAAAGTATTCCAAGATCTTTCCCATCACTGATAATGAAGAAAAAGAAATCCATGTATAGTCACGAACGCCTACGCCGAGAAGGGCCACGACATTAAAAAAAAACAAAAAACAGAGGATTTGAGGTTTGCATTACAAACTTCAAATCAGACATTTCAAATGCATTGCTTAATGGAAAAAAAATCGACTTGCATTTGTGTAAGTAAAATGATAAAATTAAATCATCATAAGAATGAAAATGAAAAAGAATGAATTGTCTTTATTTTCTAATATTTTCAGTTGGACTAATATCCCCATCTTTGGTTTTATTCTCACAACATTTCACAATCAATGTATCTTCCTGACTTCTTCAGGTTTCTGTCATTCCGACTCTTGAATACTGTATAGTTGCGATTTTATCAGTGCCATATGAAACAAGTTTTGTTTCTTCTCCTATGCGCCATGTTCCTTTAGATCGTAGGCGATTGTGGCGTTCTACAAGTTCCTATCCTTTCTTTCCTACCTCCCGACGATCTGCTGCTTTTGGCCTTCTCTGTTTTCTTCTCTTTCATCACAAGTCATTCGTCTGTGCAGACACTTCTTGTAAGATACAGCCTTCAGGGCAGCCATTACCAAACACTTTCAAATACTTACCTTTTCAAACTGCTTTGTGAGTTTGCCAAACACCCGAAATTACAACCCCCCCACCAAAAAAAATTAAGACTTTTGTGTCTCCTTAAACACATTTTTTTTATTAGTCAAACTGAAAATAACTTTATTAAGAACTTATCCTAGCAATTTAAACAAAAAAAAACAAAAACAAAAACAAAAAAAAAACAAACAAAAAAAAAAAAACGTATTTCACAGTATTTAAAATGACATAAGCCAAGAAGTGTTATTTGAGCGTTATTGTCTATTTACTATTGGGAAGGTGGAAGGTGAATTTTTACGCTATCATTTACTCAATAAAAGGCCAGAAAGCCATCCAGGTAGAGTGTTATTGAATGGGATTAGTTTGGGACGAAAGAATTATTGATTATGAGAATATTTAAGTATAGATAACGGTTGATCCTGTACTTGAAAAGGCTAAGATTATTAAGAGAATCGTCTCGAGTGTCTGTTCAACAAAGTAGAGGCTTTTAGGAAGAAGTTCTCTGAATGAAACCTCTTCTTTACCGAATAATTTTTTAAGAATAGAATGGAAATGGTTTCCTTCTGTGTACATTGCATGGCGTTTCTTAGCTCTAATGGTCAGAATTAGTGAAACTAAGGAATGTAGCTTGTCAGAATCTTTTCCATGGAAATATCGATAGAACAGCGAAAGGCTTGTGACGCAGAGCCTGTGGGGGAAAGGGCTATAGGGTAGAACAATTTCAATATTACCTTAAATGTCTGTCTTTCTGTTCAATTCAAAGTTTTTCAGATTGAAGATATGCTGCACAACTCAATATATCAGATTATATAGACTTGGTAATTAAACAACAAAATACAAACAAATCTTTTTGAACATTTTGTCCTTCGAAAGGACTTTTTTCCGAGTACTATCCTATTACTACTAATAATTTTGTTATTTTGCCAGAATATTACTACTATTACTACTATTAATACTAATAAGATTACTTTTCAGAATACAACTACTATTGCTACTACTACTAATATTACTTTTAAAAATACTACTAATAATAATACCAATATTGTTAGTTTTCAAAATACTAATATTATTAATACTAATATTACTTTTGAAGTTGCTATTATTACTACTAATAATAACATTTCTTTTCAGAATACTACTGCTATTACTACGACTCAGTATTACTTTTCAGAATACTGCTACTATTAGTATTAATAATAATATTAGTTCTTAGAATACTACTATTACTACTACTACTAATATTTTGAAAATACTATTATTATTACTAGTAGTAATCTTACTTTCGAAAATACTACTATTACTACTATTAATGTTTTCTGAATACTACTACTATTGATACTACTCATAATGTTAGTTTTCAGAATATTAGTATTCTTGCTACTACTAATAATAATACTTTTCAATGTACTAATATCACTACTAATACTAATATTACTTTTCAGGAGACTGTTACTATTAATACTAATATTACTTTTCAGACTTCTGCTACTATCACTATCAATAATAATATTAATTTTCAAAATACTACTACTATTACTACTACTAATAAAATACTTCAAACAATTCTACTATTATTACTAATGCTACTGTAATAAAAGACACGTAACAAATTAGGCTTTATTCCTCACTATAGAACAATTAGTAAAAACGAAACTATTTATATGAAAGCACAGTCCATTTTGACGAGAGGCGGGGGTGGGGGAGAGAAGAAATGCTCACAACAGCTACAACTACTACTACTAATAGTAGTGAAGGTGTGATAGATAGATATAAATTGACTAAATGATCATTAAGTATTTAGTGTTTTAATCTACCCGTCAGAACCTCGCGAATGATATTTTTATTGATTTTTAAAACACTAAATTGCATCGACAGCAAAAAACCAACCAAACAAACAAAATCTGAGCAAAATGACCCACATCTCAGAGTCAGTTCCATTCAAACCGGAATATAATGGGAAAGACAGAATCGTCAAAAGAGAATTAAAAAAAAAATCCATTAATTAATAACAGCTGGAACGAAATCCTTATGTGGCTCATGGGAACATCAACAATCCCTGTTGTAGTTGGAGCCCTCAGATGGATTGGAAAAGATTCCAGTAGACTAATTGAAGCCCATGCCTTAAAGAAATATTAGGTTGGTGCAAAAATAATGTCGTTTTATCACATATGGTACTATGTAAGAAAACGACATTATTTTTGCACCAACCTAATAAAAAAATTGAGTACAGCCAACACCTTACGAAGGGCTTTGTCTATGTATTTTTTTTTCCAGTGGAAAATTTCATAATGCCATTTCTAACCTTAGGTCCCTGGGCAGGACCCGGAAAGAAATGAGTACACATAAGAAATCAAATCAAATAATAATAATAATAATAATAATAAGCAAATATTTACTTTATGACTGTCGGGCGGTTTAGTGTTCCAACTACATCACGTAGGATCGGCTAATCAGAAACACGCCGCTACTCTCCTCCTCCCCCGCCTCAATGAAGCCCTTCAATGTATGCGACTCTTTGATCTTCTTAATTCCGAACCATGTGAATAAGCAGGAAAGAAACCAATTAAGAAGACATGTTTGTTTTACTTACGGACATACAAAGTCTTGCTACTTCTTTTAACAGATTCCTCCTCTTGACAGAACCGAGAGCCTCTTCAATTCTGTTCTTCTCTTCTCTCCAATTAATGTCTTCGTACATCTAGAAAAAAGAAAGAAAGGATTATTGCTAATATTAAAGATTCTGTTAAGACAACATAAGCCACCATTCTGCCACTGGGTAGCATGCCACTAGCGTTTACCGCTGGAATCCCACTGTCGGATCGCCGGCGTGTTTCTCTTGGCAATCAACCGATTACCAATAATATTTTTGCTCCTGGCGGGCCGCTAGAGGCCTAGCGGCGGCTCGACGGTGCCACCAGAGGACCGCTGGTGTTGCCATCGGCGGCCCGTCAGAGGGCCACTAGCGGCTTGCGTGTAGGGGAGGAATGAACGGTGAGCCAAATTAGAAGCGATTATTCGAACTACATGTAGGATTATCTCCCTTTGGTTGAGACGAAGTCAAGTGATTAACATAACTGCCGCTTAGTGAAGTCAATTCATAGTGTGACGAAAGTTGTCCGTCCTACACTGAGTCAGCTTCCAGGAGTCAAACTTTTTTTTTAGTCCCACCCTCTCAGCCCGTTTATTCAACACTGACCTTTGTCATTTGGCGTCCGACATCGCTTACCAGACATTTCGGCTTACCTGATGAACATTTATAAGCTTTTTTAAATTTAAATTTTTTTAAAAACCAATAATATTTTTGCTCTTAGATATAAGTACATGTTACAAAATAAATATCCTTGCATTTGCCTGATTAAGTCCCTCAGATGTCGAAATATGTCGACTAAGTTCTCTTTTTGTCTCTATTCACAATGTTGACACCACTGCCTCTTACATGATTTACATTCCAATAAAGAAATGCAAAGTAATGACTTTCAGAATAAAATTCATATTAACCAAATAATTTTACCAAAATTTTCAGAATATATTTCTATATATATTTACATTTATCTGGACAATATATAGTTTGAGAATCAGTTCATATTTATCTATATTAAAAATAATGGTGCCAGTTTTTATTATACTGACAAAACGAAGTGTAACGTATATTTGGGTACGATGGGCAAATTGTAGCTATTTTATATTTTTAATTTCGCACATGGAGCGTTGTTTGTTTTTGATTTTGTATAGTAAGGTTAGTTGGGCACCGTCTGTGAGAAAAAAGCATCATGACGCAGTTCCCTATGTCAGAAATCTGTAAAAGGTATGCAGTAATGCTTGGCATTCGCACAGGAATCTCTAATACAAACATTTTAGAGAGTGCGGGTATTAATCTGAGGACAGTGCAGAGGATTCGAAAGGAATTGGAGGAATCTAATGGTGATTACGAAGGTGTTTGGAATGACCACTAGTGATGGCGACGTTATGCCTACATACATCTTCCCACAGGGCCTCAGACTCAACATGGATGCATACATCAAGTACCCTAAGAAGGTAGTGTTGCTTTGGGTCAGACGGTAGCTGCTGGAAGAACCCATATCTGGCAACAGGACTCTGCATCATCATATCAGGATAATCCAGTCATGGCTGTCAGACAATTTCTGTGACCACAACATCCCGTACATCTGCCCCCTCCCCACAAAAAACCTCCCCAGACTGCAACCGTTTTGATTATTATGCGCGGGGAGCAAATGAACGAGAGAACAATAAATAAACTCCTTGTAACACCAAAGCTGAACTGAAGGCAAGGAATATGGCAGCATTCACCAAATTAAACAAAGAGACCGTCCAGAAGTGTTGCAGGAGATTCCGTAGCCAATGGTAATTTTATTGAATAAATTTACTCTTTGGCATTTCAAGATATTTTTGTGTCATTTTGGTAAATAAATCTGTTAAATTGAAAAGTCAATGTTATTTTCATTTTTGCGTAATTCAGGCGACAATTTATCCATCGCAGCCTGGAAATAATTCCAAATGATATAATTCACATGAATATATCCAAGTTTCTTACCTACTGACTGTACAACTCAAAAAGGTATTTTCTCCCTAAATGTACAATATTTCTCTTAATGCTATCACCGTTGAAGGGACGAATTAATATTATTGATCTCTTCACCTGTGATAAAGGACTGTAGCCGAAAACATTACCCCACCTCATTTTGGACATTTTTTTTTTTTTATTGTGCTGGTTGATTTTTGCTATCATGTATTGAATCTCTGGACTAAGAATCAAAAACTCATCACTAAAAAAAATAATATTGATTAATTTGTTTTCATATATTTTCCC